>CM077153.1:144498725-144886941 GCA_039583875.1 Platanthera guangdongensis
CCACCAGCTGGAGCCCACAAGCGGATTTCGCTTGCAGTCGTGGCGAAATACCTGATCGCAGACACGCCGGGCGCTGAGCTGGGCAACGTTCCTTTCAGATCCGTGTCGCACCGATTCCTCTGGTCTAACATGCCCTTAGTAATTCTTCCTCATTCTTTTGAATAATTGATTAATTATGCTTAAACCTACCTTACTGGTATCTGTTTATCTTCTAATAAAATAGGTTCATTATTGCCGATAGTATCCCCCATTAAGAAAGCTCATAATGCACTCAATTTTTACTCTACTTATTCAAAGCTATCTATCTTGTAAGCCATATCTCCATTGTTCTACCTTTTTACATTAAATTTTTTTGAGTTGTGACTGAAGATGATATTCAGTTTTATTTTTTATGCATTCATGTTAATTTGCTGTTCTCTTTTAGTTTTTATCTAAGCAAGTATCTAAAATGAAAATGACAGACCATTCCTCAGTTCATATTCAACTCTTCCTTTGCGAGCACATGTATTTTAAGTACCTGAGTAGTTTATTTTGCTCTCTACTTCAAAAAGCACGTGCCTTGTTCCCTTATGCAATCTTTACTTGGATCTGCTCTTCTTAACTTGCACTAGGCGTAGAGAAAAATTTACCGAACTTTATTTCTCTTTCTGGAACATTTTCTACTCGTCCATCTTAATGAACTTTTCTTGTGATCAATGGATTTATCTTTTTGTTGGTCTAGGAATAGCTTGTACGTCTCGATGTCTTCTAGCGCAAGCTGCGATGCAGAGACCATGAATTCTCTTGGTTGGGAGTACAAATGGTTAGTTTTTCTTTATCTATGTTCGCTCATTTTTCACTTTTTCAGGCGATGCTTCCATCATTTTTTTTAAAAGACAGTATTTAAAATACTCTTAGCTCTTAAGCTCTATATATTTAGGCATAATTTGTGGAGTAACGAGGTGGTGGTCACTGTTGTGAACATGGTTAAAAATGCAGGGATTTTTTGAGTAGCCATGATTATGAAAATCATTTTCCCAAAATGCCGTTTGGGCTACATCACCATCACAATCATTCAGGTGTGGTTGGATGGTAGTAGTAGTGTGAACGCCCGACCCCCAAAAAGGAGGTTGGGATAGGAATGTTGTTAGTGTCAAATATAGGTAAACTGTCACTACTACCATTGTCGCATACCATCACCGCTTAAATGCTACTATTGTTTTAAATAATCCTTAAACTTGTAACAACTGCTTTAAATGTTTTTCGACATGTCTTCTAATGTCTTTTTGACGGAAAAAACTTTTATTATTAAAAAATGCATTACGTTCTTTAGTAAAATATAGGGCGAGATATTCATTTTTTATTATGTGGCTGACACAACTTTTGAACATATCATATGCTATTATTTTATGTTATGTTAGCAAACTAGTAATATACATTTAAATCACACATATGTATTATATCATATATGTTTAAATGATTATATATTATTATATTTATTTTTTAATGTGTTATTCTTACAATTAATTTTATATAATTATTTTACACTATTTTTCTTATTTCATATTACAATAAATTTTAAAATGTGATGCATATTTTTTAGTTTATTTTTAGTTTTTAATATAAATTATTATGCCTTGAAAGATTGATAATCAATCAAATATATTTTGCTTTTAAATCTTTATTTAGTTTAAAATTTAGTGTCATCAAAATAATATTAGTGTAAAATATTTAATATGTTTTACAATGTATGGGACACAAATAGGATTAAGTGAAGCTATTAAAATATAATTTTGGGAAGAATTAGATGATTTAGTAAGCGAAATCCTACAAAGAGATAAGATTTTCATCGGAGGTGACTTAAATGGACATAAGGAAGAAAAATATAGATTACACAGTCGTTCATGGAGGATATGAATATTGAGAAAAAAAATAAAGAATGACAAACCATTTTAGACTTTGCCGTAACGTATGAGCTAATTGTTTCAAATACACTTTTCATAAAGAGGAAAAAATATTTATTTACGTTTAAAAGCAGACTAAATAAATCACAAATTGATTATTTATAACTCACAAAATGGATAAAATGATTTGTAAGGATTGCAAAGTCATACCAGGAGAAAGTTTGACAGCATAACATAGGTTAGTACCGTTATATGTACAAATTAAATATAATAAATTTAAGATAAAACAAAAATATTGCAAAAAATTCGGTTGTGGAACTTGAAGATAAAAAGCAGGTTGATTTCAAGAAGACAGTTATGAAACAAATAGTTGATGACCCTTATGTGATTCTAATGTCTCATGGGAAGTTGTCTTCACATTTAAGGATAAGTGGAAAGAACGTACTTGAAATATCAAAAGGTCGTGCACCACAAAATAAATAATCTTGGTGGTGGAAACAAGAAGTGCAAGACAAAGTGAGGGCAAAGAATGTCAACTATAATTCACTCTACGCTTGTAGGAATGATGAAAACTTAGCTAGGTATAAAGTCGCCAAAAAAGATAAACAGACAGTAAGTAAAACAAGAAGTCAAGTTTATTTAAAATTTTATAAGAGACTAGATACCAAAGATAGAGAACGTGACATATAAAATTACTCGAGCTAGAAAAAGAAAGACAATAGATTTAAGTCAAGTAAAATGCACAAAGGATGAGACGAATACAGTTTTGATGGTTGATGTAGATATTAAAAGCGATGAAAAAAATACTTTTATCAATTCTATAATGAAACAAATGATAATAAATTGAATATGAAAGAGTTAAGTAAATCAGAGAAGTATAAGAACATAACGTTTATCGTAAAATTCAAGCATCCGAGATAAAAGATGTTTTAAATAAGATGAAAAATGAAAAAACGGTTGGGATAGACGATATACTCATCAATATTTGAAAAATATCTAGGAAATGAATGAATTTTGTATTATATGTTTTTTCAATAAGATGTTGAAATTAAAGAGGATGTCAGACCAATGGAGAGAAAATATCTTGGTACCTTTGTATAAGAATAAATGTGATATATAAAATTGTGTTAATTATAGAGAAATTAAATTGATAAGTCATAACATAAAACTATGAGAACAAGTAATAAAAAGTAGATTAAGATGAGAGACCAACATCTCGGAGAATCAATTTGGATTCATGTCAGGGAGGTCGACCATGGAAGCTATACATCTCTTGAGGATACTCATTGACAATTATCGAGAAAAAAAAACAAGATTTGCATATGTTGTTTATTGATCTTGAGAAGGCTTATGATAGAGTCACAAGAGAGATCTTATGGAGAGTCTTAGAAAAGAAAGGCGTAAATATATCATATATTGACATAATCAAAGATATGTATACAAATTCAGTGACAAGGGTGAGGACATCTGGAGGATTAACACAGTAATTCCCTATCACTGTTGACTTACATCAAGGTTCAGCTTTAAACCCTTATCTCTTTACCCTTATCTTAGATGAGCTCACCAGACATATCCAACAAGCAATACCTTGGTGTTTATTGTTTGCGAATGATATCGTTTTGGTTGATGAGACGTGCAAGGGTTTAAACGCAAAATTTGAATCTTGACGAGATATTTTACAAAATAAAGGTTTTAGGTTGAGCTGGGCAAAGGCATAGTATATGGAGCTCAAATTTAGCAGTACAAGCAGGACAAATGACTTCGTTATTAAGTTGGGTGATCAAGATATTTCCCGTAGTGTGTGTTTTAAATATCTTGGATCAATAGTTCAAAAAGACGGAGGTATTGGTAAAGATGTGACACATAGAATCCAAGCAGGTTGGTTGAAGTGGAGAGGCACATCAGGGATCTTATGTGTGCGTAAAGTACCACTAAAACTTAAGGGCAAGTTTTACCGTACTGCAATTAGACCAGCGATGCTCTATGGTTCTGAGTGTTGGACAGTGAATTGTGTACATGAGCAAAAAATGAGAGTTGCGGAGATTGGAATGCTTAGGTGGATGTGATTATATCCCCTTCTGATGATGAATGGATCACGTAGACGAAGATTTTTCCTTGTAAGCGAAACTGGTTGGCGATTCTTCAAAATAGAGAGACACTTGAAACTGATATCGATGATAGTACTGAAAGGGATGTTGAAGAATCCGCTACGAAAGTAAATGAAGAATGTAAGTTTTATACTAAATCATTTGATAAAACAAAAATTTTCATTTACATTATGTATCATGCTCTCATTTAATTAAATTCTTTTACTTTAGGTGGAGTTGAATATCTCATCATAAGGCGCAGTGATCTCGATGCTGTCGAGTATAATAGTGAGGGTGAATGTGATGACGAAAGATAATGCCAGGGATGATGATGAGGTTAATGTGATACTTGATGATGGGGATATGGTCGATGTACCTTTTAAGGATTTGTACTGATGATTTTACGATTGACCATGGGGCCGTCAAGGCGTCAAACAAAACAATTATTTGAAATTTGATAATCACCTGTACTTTTTATTTGCTGATGTAGAACTTGTAGTTATAAGTTATAACTATGCTATTTTTTGTTCACTTCTAATTATAACTAATTAGATGATATCAAATTCAATTTTATTTTTATGTCTTACTTTATGAATGCAGTAGGATATTACGATCATCGATCCGATCCTACGATCCGATCTGATCCAACCCCGCAAAACGATCTTATCTCGGATCTCGATCCTCACAACCTTGATCACGATGCACAACACGAGAAGTATTGGGTATAACATTGTGCATTTTATCTCAACGTGGATCAATTAGATCAACATGTGAATCTTTCAACAATCATCTGAAAGCACAAGTAGATATTTCAATAAATGATTAAGAACACTATTACTAATTATCGATTGATGTTGTCAAACCAATTGGTCGACAATTCAAAAATAGACCGCTGGAAATTAGGTATGATGAGTGTTATATGCCATTCTTTATAGACTGTATAGGTGTGATTGATGGTACTCATGTCGATACAAGAATACCTATTGAAGATCAAGCCAGTTATATTGGTCGTCATGGAACTACCACAAAATTTTATGATTGTTTGCAACTTTAATTTGTGCTTTACGATTGTGCTTGCTGGATGAGAAGGATCAGCTCATGATAGCTGCATCCTGAGCTATCAAAGGCGCAGAGACACCGAAGCGCAAAGGGCCCCTGGAGCCTAGGCGCAAGGCGTGGGCGCGCGCCTGAGGCACGTGATACACAAAAATGGGGGAAAAAAGAAATTGAGCGAATTGGACGCCCAATTCGCTGGAATTGGCTGATGTTCAGCGAATTGGGCGCCCAATTCGCTGGAATTGGCTGATGTTCAGCGAATTGGGCGCCCAATTCGCTGGAATTGGCTGATTTTCAGCGAATTGGGTGCCCAATTCGCTCAATTTCAGCGATTGGGCGCCCAAGTGCGCCTATGGGTGCCTCGGGTGCGTCTATGATCGTGTTTTTGTCCATATTAAATTGTTTTTTTTAAATACCTTGAAAGACCCTGGCGTGCCTGTGGCACGCCTGGGAGCCTGTAAGGCGCGCGCCTGAGGCGCGCCTGGGTGCGCCTGAGGCACATCGCCCGCCTCAGCCGTGTTGAGGAGGTGCGGAGGGCTGCGCCTGGTGCGCTCGGCGCCTCAGGCGCGCCTAGGCGCACTACTTGACAACTATGGCTGCATCTTACCGTAGGTTGCATTTTTCGCATCCTCATGGTAATTTCATTGTAAATATCGATATGTGCTACTATCATTTCAAAAAATTAAAGTTGAAATATTAAAACAATGCAGATAATTATTATCGTGGCTCTGTTTGGCGTGGCAGTGGTGGTCATGAGCGCGGTGGTTATAAATCGTTGTTCGTGAATGCCCGACCCCACTTAAGAAACTTTATCCACTTTTATATTCCAAACTAGTGTTCTTATCTTGGTGGTTGTCATCACCGTTGTCATGCCAAACATGCATTTTATGATGGTGGCATTTATGTCCAAACTCACCGGAGCAAAAACACTGTACCAAAGCGAGCCTTAGTGAATGCTAGATATCTATTAAAGATCGAGTATTTAAAGCCATATCCATAAACAAGATATTATTTGGTAGATTATGCACATAACATTCATCTAGTTTAAGGCCGTCATGAACATTTCAATAAAACACATTCTTCTCTACAAAGTGTAATCAAACGAACATTTGATGTTTGGACGAAAAAGGTGGCGCATTCTTCAAAATAGGGCGCAATACACTTTTCGAAAGCAACATTCAATTCTAGTGGCGATTGTGGTATTACATAACTTCATTCTTAGACATCTTTCTCGTGTTGACACAGAGTTTAGTGCTTGTGATGTTCATGAAACATTCATATACCCAAAGGCATACATGCACGGAAGGAGACGAGCACAAGAAGGCAATACATCAGAAGTTGATGTTGATATTAATAGGTTTGAAGATTTGTGTTGATGAGATGTCTATGATACGCCATACGAGATAGTATTGCCGAGGAATTGTACAATACTCACAGGTACTACTTTAAGCTTCCAATTTACATAATCTTCACGATATAAAACTGATATGTTTGACTAATATTTAATTCATCAATCTTTTAGCTAACACATAACATGACCGACGACAACAATCTTGGAGTTAAACTACGACTATATTCGGAGAACTATTAACTGGTGTTTTTTGGAGCATGCGTTCCACGCTTCTTTGGTTTGCTAATAACAAATCTCGTTTGTATTTGATCTTTGAGTGTTTATGATGTGCATATATCACAGGTCTAGCTCTAATGGCTTTTGGGTTATGTTTCGGGTCAGAACAGATGAGTGTAGGAGATATCGCCAGACGATATTGAGTATCATCGACAAGCGACAAGGACGATCGACAAATCTGCGTTCAACGATTGACGAATTGCGTTTGACGAATCTGCAAATGCGAAAATTAGGAGTCCGTGGGCCACGTGGGATCCGTTATCGATATCGCCAGGTGGCGATACCAGTGTCGCCATGTGACAATACACGTTCGACGATCGACGGATCTGCCATGCGAAAATGAGAAGTTCGTGGGACACGTGACAACAGTTACCGATATCGCCAGGTGGCGATACCTAGTGTCACCAGACGATATCGCCAAATTATAAAAGGCATTCAATTTTCTGAGGAGATCACAAATTTTCATTACCTGGAGTACACCTTCCTGTTTAGACGAACCAGAGAGCTCCAGATTCCAGATTTACTCCATACTCTCAAGAAGGCCGAAGCACGAAAGATTGACGACACGTACGCAACATTCAAAGCAACCCTGACTAGGATTCGTCGTCATCTTCAGCACTTTGTTTGAAGGGAGTTTTTTATTCATAAGTTTTTAAATTTTTTGTTCTTATTCCTATTGTAAACCTATTGTAATCGAGAGGAGAAATCGCCGGCTTGTGCGTGGCGGCTAAGTTCTTGTGTGACTTTGGGGAAATTGCCGGCTTGTGCGTGACGTCTAAGTCCTTGTGTGGCTTTGGGGAAAATCGCCGCCTTGTGCATGACGTCCAAGTCCTTGTTTGACTTAAGGAGAAATCATTTCCTTGTGTGCAACGTCTAAATCGAGGTAGATCTAGGGGAGGCTAGTAGCAAGATCTAGGGAGAGATACGCTTTAGCCTGTCGGTTCTTGGTAGGACCGACAAAAACAAAAGTATATTGTATTTTTCATAAGCCTTGGTCTCTAGCTCTTTAGAGACACCTTGTATTCACTTTTAGCACTTTTGAAATAAATTGTTATTATTTTAGCTTTTCTATATTTCAGAGTGTTTAATTTTGGTTATGAAAAATTAGTCTCCATTCCATATTTCTATTAACATTGTTTTATTCATCAAGTAAAGTTTGTTTTACTTAAAAGAAAAATTAATTAACCCTTATTCACCCCCCTCTAAGGGCGTCGTAAGATCCAACACTTGGTATCAGAGGAAGGTTACTCCGAAATCGGTTTCACCACCGGGAGTAATGACGCAAAACACTCACGCGTTTTCTGATGGGCAAGGTATAAGTAGACCTCCCTTATTCACGGGCACTGACTACAACTATTGGAAAGTTCGTCTGAGATGCTTTCTGATAGCGCTAGATATCGACGTTTGTGGCATGGTAGAAACGTGCTACACCTCTCCTATAACTGTAGTAGGAAGTGTCTCAATGGAAAAACGCAAGGATAAATGGGATGAAGCTGATAAGCTTCGCTGCAAGAATAACGCTAAGACAATGAACGTCTTATTCTGCGCATTAGATAGGACTGAATTTAATCGTGTTTGTGCTTGTGAAACTACGTATGATATATCAAATCTCCTTGAAGTTACTCATGAAGGTACATCACAGGTAAAAGACTCGATGTTTTTCCAGTTAGAGTCAGAGTTTGAGAAGTTCAAGATGGAAGTTGATGAGGATGTAGATTTCATGTACACAAGGTTCAGTAAGATAGTGAATGCCCCAAGGATCCTTGGAAAGATTTTCTCAAACAGAGATTTGGTGAGAACGATACTTAGATCCTTCCCCCGAAGTTCAATCCAAAGGAGACTGCATCTCGGAGTCGCACGATCTAAAGTCTCTCCAAATTGAGAATTTGATAGGTAATTTGAAAACCCATGAAGTAGAGTTGAGGATTCAACAACATGAGTATAGCCTGGAGCCAATAACGAAAGCTTTGGCGTTGAAGTTCAAGAAGAAAGTGGAAAGTGAGTCTGATGAGAGTGATGATGGAGATGAAGAGAGCCTGTTCGTAAAAAATTCAGGAAGTTCACGAGAAATCCTGAAAGGAGAAATTCGTTCAGGAAATTCTTCAAGAAGCAAAAGTCTGGATATAGGAAAGGCAAAGCTCAAGCTGAAGGAGAGGATGATGAAGAGAGGTCACCACCTGAGTGCTATCACTGCAGGAGAGTTGGACACATTAAGAGCAAGTGCCCAAAATATCTGAAAGAGCAGAAGGAGAAGCGGCACAAGAAGAAAGACAAGAATAAAGTTCTGAAGGCAAAAATATGGGATGACACCACTTCTGAGGAATCAAGCGGTTCAGGTTCAGAAACTAAAAAGGCGGCCAACATGTGCCTCATGAGAAAGAACATTTCAGTGCATGATGAAGAGAGCAGTGTTCAGAGCGACACTGATGTAACTCCTGAATCGTATGATGATTTATATTCTGAGTTTTTAAGAATTTGCAAATATTTAGATAAAAAATTGTATGGAATTCAAGTACTTAAATCTGAAAATAAACATTTAATAAAAGAAAATAAAGTTTTACAAAATGAAGTAAAAATACTTGGGAAGGAGAAAACAACTTGTCAAGAGGATTGTCCCTCTTCGACAAAGATACTAGAACTTGAGAAAGATTTCTCTAAGTCTCAGTCTCGGGTTGAATCTCTTACAAGAGAGAAAGAGGCCTTAGGGGGCGTTTGGCGCGGCTTATTCGCAGCGGTGCGGTGGAAATGCAACGCCCTTTTGCAAATAAGCACCGTTTGGCGCGGCTTATGATGGAAACATCGTTTAATTAAAACCACTGTTTTCTCTTATAACTCATCCGCGATAAATTTCTTCGGTCAGCCACAGTTTCTTCCTCGCTCCCGATAAACCTAGCGCGCTTCCTCTTCTCACGATCCAAACGACGAAGAAGACCCGTCGTTCGAAGCTGAATCGGGATCGAGCAGCGTGCATGAAGCTTGTCGCTGGTGCTTCCGTCTGGATCACCTCACCCTAATCGGCGGCGAAACTTCTGGCGTCGAGCGGTATGTGTATCTCTTCCAGCAATCAGGCAGAGGAAACCGAGGTTTCGTTCCCCTAATTCCTATTCATCTCATCCCTTGTTTTTCCACAACGCAACCAGCGCCACCGACGACCAACGACCGGCGAATCGCTCCAGATCTCTCTTGCACCGGCGGTTCCTTCGCTGAGGTATACTCCCTCCTTCATCTCCATTGCAAATTTTTATGGTATGTTTTTGGATGGGGTTGTAATCTTTGTGTTTTTGTATGTTTGATGAGTGTGTGTGTTTGTTTAATGTGTGTTGAGTGTGTGTGTGTTGAGTGTGTGTTGTGTTGTGTGTGTGTTGAATGTGTGTGAGTAATGTGTTGGGTACATTGGAAAATGTGTACCAGATTTGGAGAAGCCTCACACAACTCAGTGATATACATTAAGGTGTATTTGATGTTGTTTTGAGTTTAAATGTGCAGGTTAAGAATTTGCAGGAAAAGTTTCTAAGTCCATGAGTCGACACCAGAAGAATCTGTGTCGACACTTGTGAAGACTTGTGTCGACACTTGAGAAAAGCTGTGTCGACACCTGGAGTCAATTGTGTCGACACTTGAAAAAACTGTGTCGACACCAGAAGAAATTGTGTCGACACACATGACTTGTGTCGACACACAGAAAGTTCAGTCGACATCAATTGTGTCGACACACAGGACTTGTGTGGACACACAAAAAGTTCAGTCGACATCAACTGTGTCGACACACAGGACTTGTGTCGACACACAGAAAGTTTAGTCGACATCAACTATGTCGACACACAGGACTTGTGTCGACACACACATCAGAATTCTTCAAAGTTAATTGTGCCAAGACAAGAAGTGACTGTGTCGACACACAGGACTAGTGTCGACACATTCTTACAGAAGCTATGTCGAGAAGCAGTGTCGACACCATGAGAGCTGTGTCGACACCACCAGGGATTGTGTCGACACTTAGTTTACTTGTGTCGACACATGTGAAGTTCAGACTCGACACTTTGCTGACAGAGACAAAGTTTCAAGAAGTGACTGGAGACTTGACAGTTGCCATAACCAACAGGTCTACTGCAACTGTCAGATCTGTCAGAAGTTGGTTAGCAACCGGATCAGCCGGTAACCTTGGATGAAGTCTATATAAAAACAGATTCTATCAACTGAAAATAAGAACAACAGACGGAAAGAGAAGAAGTACACAACACAATTACAACAAAAGATCCAACATACACAAGGAAATCCAGTCAGAGATTTCAAGTGGATCTAAGTGAAGAATTTCGAAAGTTCTTCAGAAGAATTTGTAGAGAGAGAGGTCCAACAATTCAAGTGAAGAAAGAGACTATCATCAACTAGTCTTTTAAGAACAGATCCTGAACTATCTGCAAAGAAGAATTCAGATTAATTTCTGGATATTAAGAATGAAGCTGATTGAAGATCATCTTCAAGAAATTCAACCTTATTGTGTTCAGATTCAAGAAGCTTTGAAGAAAGCCAAAGACATGTTGATTTCTGAGTAATCAGATTTTTCAAGAACTGATCAAAAATTTTTCTACCCATTCTCTCTCAACTTGGGTGAAAGATAAAACATATTTTATATCTTTTTTCTGTAAGATCATTATTGATCTGAGTTGTAAGCCTAATTTATAAAGGCTGAGGTAGGGCTGAGTGCCTGAGGTAGGAGATTTACATCTCTGAGTTGTAGGCCATGAGAAGGCTGAGGTAGGGCTGTGTGCCTGAGGTAGGAGATTTTATTCTCTGAGTTGTAGGTCTGGGTGTAGGCTGAGGTAGGGCTTAATTGCCTGAGTTGTAGGAGTGTGGACTCACTCTGAGTTGTAGGAACCTTGACTGGGTTCTGAGCTGTAAGATCTGTTGATCTGAAAAGGAAGGAAGAAGTTAGGCCGAATCTAGCACACTGCTAGATAGGCGAAGGGGGAAAGTGGATGTACCCATCATTTGGGGAACTATTATAAATCTGTGTGCCATCTGTGATTGTGTGTGATTTTGTGATTTCTGTGATGTGGTAGCTGTAGAATTGATTGATTTTATTTGATTATCTGAATTAATATTCTGCCTTAGAGTAAAAAGGAATTGCACCTATTCACCCCCCCCTCTAGGTGTTTAGGTGATATTGAAACCAATTCTTTCAAGTGGTATCAGAGCCAGGTTGCTCAAAGATAGACTTAACTGTCTGAGTAAGATCTGTGAGGCAGAATAAATTAGAAAAGGTGGGTTCAGGAGAAAATCATAAGGAACTTGATTTTATGAAGTTGCACATCTGCAGGAAGGAAATCTTTGGAATATGGAAAGAAAGGGTCAGATTGTTTATGGAAGCATCTGATCCAAGAATATATATAACTGTTAAGGAAGGGCCTTATATACCAATGAAAGTCTCAGTTCTTGATGCTAATCAGAGGACACCAAAAGACTTTTCAGAAATGACTAAGGAAGAGATTGTCTTGGCTACTATGGACAAGAGAGCTCAGAATATTATAGTGAGTGTCATAGATGACTCAACATTCCAAAATCTGATTCACTGTAAAACCTTCAAGGAGATGTGGGACACATTGATAGTCTACATGGAGGGATCAGAAGAAGTTAGGTAAGATAGAAAGTCAATGCTTAATCAGGAATATGAGAGCTTCAGACAAAGCAAATCAGACAGCATCACTGAGTGTTATAAGAAGTTCTTCAGAATTGTGAATGAACTAATGTCATATGGAAGGATCTTTAGTACATATGACTTGAATGATAAATTCCTTAGATCTCTGACTAAGGATTGAGACACCAAGATCTGTGCCATCAGGGAAGTGGCCAGACTGACAGAAATCTCTCCTCCAACACTATTTGGCAAATTGCTTTCTTATGAAATGCAACTCATGGCCAGAAAGGAGGAAGAAAAAAGTACTAAAGTTGACCATAGAGAAAAGTCAGTGGCCTTCAAGGCAGAAGCCACAAGAAAGGATAGGAGGATGTCTCCATATCCTCCTAAGAAAGCTGCAGAAGTGATCTCTGAAAGTTCTGATAATCACACTTCAGACAGCAATCATTCTGATGAGGACTTTGCAGTATTCACAATGCAATTTCAGAAATTTTTGAAGAAGCAGTGGAGAACTAAGCCATCTTCCTCTCAGTCCAAGGATGAATATTATCAGAAAAGAAAGTCATCTAGAAAGGACAAGAGTAGGTCAAAACCTAGCAAATCAACAACTACAAAGATTGTGTGTTATTGCTGCAACAGACCAGGACATGTAGTAGCTGATTGTCCAGACAAAAGAAAGGAATCTGCAGATAAGAAGAAGTCTTAGTATAAGAACAAGAAGGAGAAATCCTTTGTAGCAAAGAAAGAGAAGAGCTGGACAGATCCATCATCTTCAGATTCTGAATCTGATGCTGAAGCTTATATTGGTCTGTTTGCAACAGAAGAAGAGACTGAGTTCTTGCAATTACTGGACTCAATAAATGGAACTGAAGATCATCAGTGCAAAGGGCTGATGACCCTGACTGATGAAGATCACTATCAGGATCAGCCTGGTCCCAGTAAGGTACAAAGTTTATCTGAAGATTCTGATTATTACACTGGCTCAGAATCAGAAGCATCTGCATCAAAAGATGTGGATGGATCTGAATCTGAAGGAGATATTCATCAACTTATAGATGAATATGGAGATTTGCTGCAGACATTTAAGAGATGCAAAAACCAGACTAAAATTCAGGCTAAGGAAATTGCAGCTCTTAAGTTGACTGCATCTGATTCAGAAAAGCTGCTGGATCAGAAGATGAATGAGATTGCCAAGTTGAAAAACATAACTGTTATTCAGATGAGAACAATCACATTCAAAAGTGATCAAATCAAAAGTCTGGAAGTCAGACTTCAGAAGGAAAAGGATCTAGTGGCTAGTTTCTCTAAGCCAAAAATCTGTCCTACCCTTAATTGATGACTTTGTGTCTCAAAAGGGTAAAACAGGATTGAGTTTTAAGGGAAATACTAGGGCAACTAATTGCAAAAGAAAAAGGAAAGCCCCAGTTAAGCCACTTGTCTTCAATCCCCCTATTGCTCTAAGAAAAGTGCAACAGCCTACCAAGAGAAATGATCATGATATTATACATGGTCATGGTAAGCCTGATATTCTGAATGACAAGAGGTCTCCAGCACTCAAGCAAAGAAACATTGTACCTACAGTATTAAGAACAGCTGACAACAAAGCTGTTAAAACTGTACCTAAATAGAGGTATAATAGATATGAGTGCTGGTGTTGTGGCAAGGTGGGACACTTTGCCATTGAATGTTGGCACAACACTAGTGTCAAGATGAATGCCAGCTTACCTGGAAGAAGGGCTGCTACAAATTATGCTAAATTTCAGTATAACCTGAACCAAGAACCCAATAACAATTTGGGTTCTAAGGTTAAGTAATTATTTGTTGCAGATAAGTCCAAGTGGCCATGCCCCTTTATGGTACTTGGACAGTGGATGTTCCAGACATATGACTGGAACAATAAGATTGCTGAAGGACCACTCACCCATATTGAATGGACCAAAAGTAATATTTGGTGGTTCTGAAAAAAGAGTCATCAAAGGGTTTGGTAACATTTCTAACAGCTCAATTACTATCACTCAAGTGGCTTATGTGAAGAGTTTGAAACATAACTTGATAAGCATAAGTCAACTGAGTGATCTTGGATATGACATTTCATTCATTAAGAATGGTTGTCATATTAAAAGGTCAAGTGATCAGAAGATCATGTTGACTGATTATAGGAAAGGAAATGTGTATTGCCTAAATTTTGTGAATGAGAATAAAGATTCTCCTATTTGTCTGGTAGCTGATGAGAAAGCCTCTCATTGTGTCAAATGACACAAGAGGCTAGCTCATCTAAATTACAAGACAATTGGTCTACTCTTTGACAAAGAGTTAGTGAGGAATGATCCTCAAGTTAAGTGCATTAAGGATGGAATATGCTCAACTTGTCAAAAAGGCAAGCAGACCAGATCCTCCTTTCATAGCATAAAAACCAAAGACTCAGTGAGCTGTTTATACCTCTTGCATATGGATTTATTTGGTCTAATGCCAATTCAGATCCTAGGTAGGAAAGTCTACACATTTGTGGTTGTAGATGACTATTCTAGATTTTCATGAGTTTTCTTTTTGAGGCAGAAATCTGAAACCCCAACTGTTTTCTGCAACTTTGTTAAGCAAATTCAGAATGAACTGAACAATTCAGTGGTCAAAATCAGAAGTGACCATGGAACTGAATTTCAATCTGAAAATATGACAAAGTTGTGTGAAGAATTTGGGATTCATCATGAATTCTCCTCACCTAGAACTCCTCAGCAAAATGGAATTGCTGAAAGGAAGAATAAGACTCTCATTGAGGCAGGTAGAACTCTATTGAGTGACACTTCTCTCCCAGAATTGTTTTGGGCTGAGGCAGTAAACACTGCATATCATGTGCTCAATAGAGCTTCCATCACTAAGAGCCTCAAAAAGACACCCTATGAGGTTATGAAAGGCAGAAAACCAAATTTATCCTATTTTAGGATCTTTGGTTGCAAGTGCTATGTGCTTAACAATGACAAGTCTTACCTGACAAAGTTTGCTGCAAAATCCCAAGATGAGATATTTGTTAGGTACAACAACAATAGTAAGGCCTATAGAGTCTATAACTTGACTACACAAGTTGTGGAAGAGTCTGTTCATGTTATATTTGATGAATCAAGACTTATTAACAGTGAGTTGCCTAGTAGTTCTTGTAGCTCTACAGGTATAAAAGAGAAGATGAACATTCTGACTATCAAAGAAGATCAAACTGCTAGGCTGGATGAAAATAAAGATGCTTGCTGTCCAGGGGGAGAACAAGTCTCTCTGGATGAAGAAGACAGTGAAGTACAGCAGAATGAAGAAAATGGAGAAAGTCAAACTGCAGACAGACTTCCTCCAGCAGTTAGACATTTAAAGGATCATCCTGTACACCAGATTATTGGTGATCCTAGACAAGGGGTTCAAACTAGAAGCAGAAGCTTTAACACTGTACTATGCTCAAGCTTCTTGTCTCAACAGGAACCTAAAAGATTTGAATAAGCTATACAAGACCCACACTGGATTGATGATATGTATGAGGAGTTGAATCAATTCAGGAGATGCAAGTTCTGGAAGTTAGTTCCTAAACCAAAAGACCACAATGTCATATGGACTAAGTGGATCTTCAGGAATAAGCTAGATGAGAGTGAGATCATAATTAAGAACAAGGCAAAGCTGGTTGCCAAAGGATACATGCAGGAAGAGGGCATAGACTTCGATCAAACATTTGCCCCTATGGAAGGGTTGGAAGCAATCAGGCTATTCCTAGCCTATGCAGCTTATCAGGGTTTCAAAGTGTTCTAAATGGATGTTAATTCAACATTCCTGAATGGAGACATAAAGGAAGAAGTCTATGTAGAACAGTCATCAGGTTTTATTGATCCACTCTATCCTAATTATGTGTATAGGCTTAGGAAAGCCCATATGGTTTGAAACAAGCCCCAAGGGCTTGGTATGAAATCTTGTCTACTTTCCTCATTGAGAACAAATTCTCAAGGGGGAAAATAGACAAAACTCTATTTCTTAGGGAATCCAAAGGGAAGATAATTCTAGTCCAGATATATGTTGATGACATAATATTTGATTTTACTGAAAACAACCTTTGTATGAAGTTTGCTAAACTTATGCAAGAGAAGTTTGAGATGAGCAGCATAGGAGAACTTAAGTTCTTCTTGTGACTCCAAGTAAGACAGACTGATGATGGTCTGTCCATATCCCAGTCTAAGTTCACCCAGGAGTTAATTAAGAAGTATGGTATGAAGTCATCCACTACCATGAGAACTCCAATGAGGACAAGTATGTCTCTAAGCAAAGATGATGCAGGAAAACCTGTAGATGAGTTTTTGTATAAAGGGATAGTTGGCTCTCTCCTTTATCTGACTGCTAGTATACCTGACATTATGTATGCTACATGTGTCTGTGCTAGGTACCAATTCTGCCCAAAAGAATCTCATTATACTGCTGTTAAGAGGATTTTGAGATATTTTAAGGGCACACCTAATCTAGGCCTTTGGTACCCTAAGAATAGAGATTTTCTACTGACTTGATATTCAGATGCAGATTTTGCAGGATGCAAAGAAGATAGAAAAAGCACAACTGGCACCTGTCAATTTTTACGAGGAAGATTGGTGTCATGGAGCTGTAAGAAGCCGACTAGTGTGACAATCTCCACAGCTGAGTCTGAGTATGTAGCTGCAGGAAGCTGCTGTGCACAGCTGTTGTGGATACAACATCAGCTTAAATATTATGGTATCCAGGTAAGTAGAACCCCATTATTCTGTGATTGTATAAGTGCTATTTCTATTGCTAATAATCCTGTTTCTTATATTAAAACAAAACATATAGAAATAAGATATCATTTTCTTAGGGATCATGTAGAAAAAGAGAATATATGTTTAGAATTTGTCAATACAAGTTTTCAAATTGCTGACATGTTCACTAAGTGTTTGGATGAAATTAAATTCAATAATTTTAAAATTGAATTAGGTATGCTGAACATAGTATAGATTGACAAATTTGTCTAAGTAATTTTGTGTCAACATAAAAAGAAGTTATGTCGACACAGAGAAGTTGTGTCGACTCATCTAGAAAATTGGTGTCGACACATAGTAGTCAACACTTCTGTTGAGACATTAGCTGTCTGTGTCGACACCATCTCAATAGTGTCGACACACTAAATAAATTTTGACGCGCCTTTTGACCTTCTATGTTTAGACACATATAAATAGGTCAAGAACAAACCCTGTCGACACGCTCTCCAGATTTCTTTTTGAGACTAGTTTCTTGTGTCGACAAACTCTCTCTTCTCCATTCAAGATTTCTCACCATCCCAATGGCGCCGAAACTTGACGAAAACGTAAACGACGGTTATGAACTGGTACGGAATGCCTTTGACGATGCTGAACCAACGATTAAAGCTGTGATAGATCTAATTGCAGAAAATGGCTTGGAGTATTTGGCATCAGAACCTACAAAGATTTGGAAGAAGGAAATCCTTGAGTTCTATGGAGCTGCAACTCAGGATTCTACTGGACTAGATATTAGGTCTTCAATCCAGGGTAATAAAATCAAACTCACCATGAAGAGCATACAAAAAATTCTTCATCTGCCCAAAACTCAAGAAGACGAAGAAGTTACCTCTACCAAGACCAGGGAAGCACTCCAGTGGTGTGGATTAGATCCCACCATGAAAATTGGATCATCCATGAATAGAAAAGGAATGAATGTACAATGAAAATTTCTTTCTGAAGTAGTTGGAAAAATAATCTTATGCAAACAAGGTGGACATGATAGGGTCTCAGCCTACATGTTCAGGCTCATGACCAGGATTATTTACAAAATCAACACCAATTGGTCTGCAGTCATATATGAGAAGATTAGGGAAAGAATCAAGAAACCTAATCTGGGAAGGATATTAAGTTTATACTTGGCTGGAGCAATTCCAGAAGTGATGCAACAGGCTGCTGGTTCCAAGATCAATCACATGAGGAGAATGGATCTTAGGATAATCTCTAGATGGGATAGAGTGCTGATAAAAGACATGGCTGATGTAGAGAGGCCAGAGAATACTGAGAAATCACCTGCTCAAGACATTAGACATGATGATCAGATGCAGGGGAGCCTCATCTTGAGGAAGAGCCAACAGACTTAGAAAGTGAAATGGCTACTCAAACTATTCTTGAGGTAATCCAAGAAGTTAATCAAATAATTTTCAATAATGAGTATGAAACACTAACTGTGCCCTTGATTGATGTTGACCAGGCCACTCAACTCAACAATCAAGCACATGATGTTATCATGGAGGATACATCTACATTTGTTGATGCTCCAAAGTTAGTAGTGCCTCCAGTCCCAACTCAACAAGAGTTTACTCTTGAAGAGTTGTTCCCTGATATAGAGCAGATCTGAAGGGGAGCAAGCCAGGACTGAGGGGGAGCAAGCTGACATTGAGGGGGAGCAAGCTAAGACTGAAATGGAACTGCCTCCTAGTCCTCAGGAAAGAGTTGATATAGCAAGTACCTTAGCTTCTGAAGATGAAGCAGAATCTCAAGCAAAGAAGAGAAAGCTGATAGTTTTCAGAAGAAGAAGCCAAAGCTATAAAATAGCATTGCAAACTGCTCCACAACCAGTTCCTGCACATGATTATAGCTCCTTATTGGTATCTTTGCAAGTAAAATTAGATGAACAAATGATAGCCATGGAGAAATATATGGATGAAACTCATAAAGATTTGCAATTCTCCTTGGCACAAGATATCAAATCAAGTAGATTTGAGGTAAACCAGAATAAAACGGAGATGACAGATTGCTTCCATAAAGGAGGTAATGCTGTAGTTTTTCTGGCTAAATGCAACAAGAGGCAAGGGCACAAATTGATGATATAGTGGTCAAACAAGGCTATGTCCTTGAAAATCAAATTAGAATGAATGAAAATCTTATTGAATCACATAATGTGATTGTTACTGAATTAAAGAATAAAGTAACTGCATTAACTGAGGAAAGGGCTAAAGAAAAGTCAGAATTTGATAAGAAATATCAAGAAGATTTAGCCACTTTCCAATCAGCCATTCAAGCCTCTCAGAAACTCATTTGCTCAGCTTCACAAGTTTAAAGCCTATTATACAGAGGGAACAAATTATCTGGATACTCAAATCAGGTTCCAAAAGAATGATCTCAGGGATCATATTGAAAGAGAAGTCATAAAGGGGGAGATGTTGATAGTCAAGCTAGCTCAAAGCATGCCAAATGGATAACAAATGCTGTTAGAGCAACTCTGGGTTATCCACCCCTATGTGATGATGACAACACAGCTGAGTCAGGAATTCAAGCTGTAGGAAATGAAGGGGGTTAGTAGGAAGTAGCTCAAATCATATATCCCCCTTCTAATTTTGAGGATATACAACACCTGGTTCATCAGATGTACAGCCCTCCAGAGGGTACTAAAAATGTTATCATTGAGAAAGTAGAAATGTCAGAGGTAGCCTTGAATAAAGAGCAAGAAGCTCAATTTTCAAAGAAAAGATTTAGAGAGCAGGCTGAACTGAAGCCTGATTTTGAGCAATGAAGTCCTACTTCCAGGAATATTATATTGACTGCCTGGAAAGCTGTAAAGGACAAGACCCATGAAAGGGGAAAATGATACACTGAGCAAGAATGACACATGTATGAAGCCAGACAGGAAGCCATTCTTCAATATAGAAGGAAAGCAAAAGCTGAGAAGTTACCTGCTAATGCTCTGGAGCCTAGCAAGTACTTCCCCAAGCCTTTTCATTATTTTGAAAGGCAAAAGATAAGGGCTGAAGAACAAAAGAAGAAGGATCTCAAAGTCAAGAAGCCAGCTGAAGATACTGAAGCTCCAGTACAAGCCAAGATCCAGTCAGGAAAAGACATAGTCATCAAGAAGCCTGACCAGCCTTAGAATAGATTAACTAGATTTTACAACAATGTAATCTTTAGTTGTTAATAAAATCTATGTAAACTAATTGTTGACAAACTTTTGATAGTTTAAACAAAACAATGAATCATGCTCACTGTGTTTGCATCATTCTGTAATGATATATTATACATGTTTTGTTTATATGTTACCCTGTCATGTAATATTTATATACATCATAATGTGTGTTTATTATAAATGGTGTATATCATTGACTATGAGTTATGACTTCTCCAAATAGGGGGAGATTGATGGGTACATTGAAAAATGTGTACCAGATTTAGAGAATCCTCACCCAACTCAGTGATATACATCAATGTGTATTTGATGTTGTTTTGAGTTTATATGTGCAGGTTAAGAATTTGCAGGAAAAGTTTCTAAGTGCATGAGTCGACACCAGAAGAAGCTGTGTCGACAATTGTGAAGACTTGTGTCGACACTTGAGAAAAGCTGTGTCGACACCTAGAGTCAATTGTGTCGACACTTGGAAAAGCTGTGTCGACACCAGAAGAAATTGTGTCGACACACAGAACTTGTGTCGACACACAGAAAGTTCAGTCGACATCAATTGTGTCGACACACAGGACTTGTGTGGACACACAGAAAGTTCAGTCGACATCAACTGTGTCGACACACAGAAAGTTCAGTCGACATCAACTGTGTCGACACACAGGACTTGTGTCGACACACACATCAGAATTCTTCATAGTTAATTGTGCTAAGACAAGAAGTGACTTTGTCGACACAAAGGACTAGTGTCGACACATTCTTACAGAAGCTATGTCGAGTAGCAGTGTCGACACCATGAGAGCTGTGTCGACACCACCAGGGATTGTGTCGACACTTAGTGTACTTGTGTCGACACATGTGAAGTTCAGACTCGACAATTTGCTGACAGAGACGAAGTTTCAAGAAGTGACTGGAGACTTGACATCTGCAATAACCAACAAGTCTACTGCAACTGTCAGATCTGTCAGAAGTTGGTTAGCAACCGGATCAGCCGGTAACCTTGGATGAAGTCTATATAAAGACAGATTCTATCAACTGAAAATAAGAATAAAAGACGGAAAGAGAAGAAGTACACAACACAATTACAACAGAAGTTCCAACATACACAAGGAAATCTAGTCAGAGATTTCAAGTGGATCTAAGTGAAGAATTCCGAAAGTTCTTCAGAAGAATTTGTAGAGAGAGAGAACTCCAACAATTCAAGTGAAGAAAGATACTATCATCAACTAGTCTCTTAAAAACAGATCCTGAACTATCTGCAAAGAAGAATTCAGATTAATTTCTGGATATTAAGAAGGAAGCTGATTGAAGATCATCTTCAAGAAATTCAACCTTATTGTGTTCAGATTCAAGAAGTTTTGAAGAAAGCCAAAGACAGATTGATTTCTGAGTAATCAGATTTTTCAAGAACTGATCAAGAAATCTTTCTACCCATTCTCTCTCAACTTGGGTGAAAGATAAAACATATTTTATATCTTTTTTCTGTAAGATCATTATTAATCTGAGTTGTAAGCCTAATTTATAAAGGCTGAGGTAGGGCTGAGTGCCTGAGGTAGGAGATTTACATCTCTGAGTTGTAGGTCTTGGGAAGGCCGAGATAGAGCTGTGTGCATGAGGTAGGAGATTTTATTCTCTAAGTTGTAGGCCTGAGTGTAGTCTGAGGTAGGGCTTAATTGCCTGAGTTGTAGGAGTGTGGACTCACTCTGAGTTGTAGGAACCTTGACTGGGTTCTGAGCTGTAAGATCTGTTGATCTGAGAAGGAAGGAAGAAGTTAGGCCGAATCTAGCTCACTGCTAGATAGGCGAAGGTGGAAAGTGGATGTACCCATCATTTTGGGAACCACTATAAATCTGTTTGCCATCTGTGATTGTGTGTGATTTTGTAATTTCTGTGATGTGGTAGTTGTAGAACTGATTGATTCTATTTGATTATCTGAATTAATATTCTGCCTTACAGTAAAAAGGAATTGCATTTATTCAACCCCCCTCTAGGTATTTAGGTGATCTTGAAACCAATTCTTTCAGAATGTGTGTGTTGAGTGTGTGTGATGAATGTGTGTTTTATGTGTGTGTATGTGTTGTGTGTTGTATGTGTGTGTGTTATATGTGTGTGTGTTATATGTGTCTATGTGTTTGTGTGTGTGTGTGTGTGTATGTGTGTGTGTGTGTGTGTGTTATATATGTGTGTATGTGTATGTGTTGTTGTGTGTGTGTTGAGTGTGTGTCTGTGTTGAGTGTGTGTTGTGTTGAATGTGTGTGTGTTGAATGTGTGTGATGAATGTGTGTGTGTGTGTGTGTGTTGATTGTGTGTGATGAATGTGTGTTGAGTGTGTGTGATGAATGTGTGTTTTATATGTGTATGTGTTGTTGTGTGTGTATGTGTTATTGTGTGTGTGTGATGAATGTGTGTTTTATATGTGTGTGTGTGTGTGTATGTATATATGTATATGTATCTTTGTGTGTGTGTAATGTATATATGTATGTATATGTATGTGTATGTGTGTGTGTGTGTGTTATATGTGTGTTATATGTGTGTGTGTTTGTGTTGTTGTTGTGTGTGTTGTTGTGTGTGTTTGTGTGAGTTGTGTGTTGTGTGAGTTGTGTGTTGTGTGTGTGTGTGTATGTATATATGTATATGTATGTTTGTGTGTGTGTATGTATATATGTATGTATATGTATGTGTATGTGTGTGTGTGTGTTATGTGTGTGTGTTATGTGTGTGTGTGTGTGTGTTATGTGTGTGTGTATGTGTTTGTGTTGTGTGTGTGTGTGTTGTGTGTGTGTTGTTGTGTGTGTGTTTGTGTGAGTTGTGTGTTGTGTGAGTTGTGTGTTGTGTGAGTTGTGTGTGTATGTGTGAGTATTATGTGTATATGTGTATGTGATATGCTTGTGTTTATCTTATTTAGATTTAGCTTTAAATCCTGACCATATTTTGTTTAGATTTACATTTATAATGTTTTTTTAATGTTGTTTGTATATGCATGTGTTTGCCTTATAAAGATGTGCAAAACAAAAGATGGTGGTGTTGCCGCAATGTGGGATAATGCTGATGTTCTGCTCTTTTGCGATATTTGCATAAAGAAGATAGAACTCGGGAATCGACCAACGACACATTTTAACAAGGAGGGGTGAAATAATATTATGAAGAAATTTGAACAGTCAACTGAAAAAAAATACGATATGGTCCAATTTCAGATTCCAGATTTACTCCATACTGTCAAGATGGCCGAAGCGCGCACGTACGTAGCATTCAAAACAACCATGGCTAGGATTCGTCGTCATCTTCAGCACTTTGTTTGAATGGAGTATTTTATTCAGAAGTTTTTAATTTGTTTTGTTCTTATTCTTATTGTAAACCTATTGTAATCGAGAGCAGAAATCACCGCCTTGTGCGTGACGTCTAAGTGCTTGTGTGGATTTGGGGAAATCGCCGGCTTGTGCGTGACGTCTAAGTCCTTGTGTAGCTTTGGGGAAAATCGCTGCCTTGTGCCTGACGTCCAACTCCTTGTGTGGCTTAGGGAGAAATCGTTGCCTTGTGTGCAACGTCTAGATCGAGGTAGATCTAGGGGAGGCTGGTAGCAAGATCTAGGGAGAGATACGCTTTAGCCTGTCGGTTCTTGGTAGGACCGGCGAAAACAAAATTATATTGTATTTTTCATAAGCCTTGGTCTCTATCTATATAGAGACACCTTGTATTCACTTTTAATACTTTTGAAATAAATTGCTATTATTTTAGCTTTCCTATATTTCAGAGTGTTTAAGTTTGCTTATGCAAAATTAGTTTTCATTGCATAATTTCTACTAGCATTGTTTTATTCTTCAAGTAAATTTTTTTTAACTTAAGAAAAATTAATTAATTTTTATTCATCCCCCACCTCTCTAAGGGCGCCGTAAAATCCAACAGTATTATCTTGAGGTTTTATATGAACTTTGGTGATGTTTTTATTTTATCTATTTTGGGCTATTTTTACGTGATTGGTGTCTTGAAGTGATAACAAATTTATGAACAGATTCCAATACAAATTTATAGATAGATTTAGAAAATTCCATACTCGCACTTGTTTCTTTTTTTATAGCTTGTTTTTTTTGAGAAAAAATGTACCAATTTATCATTTTAAAAAATATCTTTCAAAAAGCTTTTATGTCAAATAGTTACATTTCAAACAGTAGTTTTCTCATCAGAGTCAACAGATTCTTCAAACAGCATGTGACTTAGGCTCTGTTTGGGGGGACTTATTTTCACCGGTCAAGCGGTCACGACCGCATGTACCGGACCTTAATTAAGTCCCGGTTCATGCGGTCGTGACCGCTTGACCGGTGAAAATAAGTCCCCCCAAACGGAGCCTTAGGCTCCGTTTGGCATGGTGGTGGCGGTCGTAAACGCATGAGTAAAACCGTCATTTGATAAGGAGCACCTAACAAATTTCATCTGTTTGAACATAAAAGTGGATGAAGTTTCTTAGTTTGAGACAGCTTATGCTGATGAATAATCTATACTTAAAAACGCAAACGTAGTTTTTTATCTGTTTGTTTATGCAGCTTATAGAAAATCACTTATTTTAAAATAGATGATAAGCTGATTTTTCATAAGCTATCCGGGTATAGCTTATAGCTTCTCATAAGCGCTTATCCATTAAAAAAAACTCAAAATTGATTTTTTCGCCCTGGCGTGATTTTTTCGCAAGGGTGCGATTTTTTCAACAGAACGCGTATTTTTCGCGCGGGGCATATTTTTCGCCCGTGCGCGATTTTTTCGCCCGGGCGCGAATTTTCCACTCGTGCACGAATTTTCCGACCCGACGCGAATTATCCACCCGGACGCGTTTTTTCCACCCGGACGCGTTTTTTTGCCCGAACGCAATTGTTTTGCCCGGGAGCAATTTTTTCGCCCGGACGCGGATATTTCGCCCGTTCGCGGATATTTTCGCACGTGCGCTATTTTTCGCCCGGGCGTGAATTTTTTGTTAGGGCGAGAATTTTTCCGCACGGACGTGATTTTTTCGCCCGGGGACGATTTTTCTGCCCGGGACGGATTTTTTCGCACGGGAGCTGTTTTTTGCCCGAACGCAATTTTTTCACTCGACAATGATTTTTGCATCCGACCACGATTTTTTTTCACTCGAGCACGAATATTTCGCCCGCGAGCATTTTTTTTTGGCCAGACGCGATTTTTTCGGCAGAATGCCTTTTTTTCGCTTCCGTGCGAAAATATCGCGTGCGAGCAAAAATTTCACGTGTAGGAAAAAATATCGCGTCCGTGCAAAAAATCGCGACCAGGCGAAAAATTCGCGCACAGGCGAAAAATTCCCGCCCAAATATCGCATGCGAGCAAAAATATCGCGGCTCGGCAAAAATATCGCGTATGGCAGAAAAATTCGCGTCTGGGCGGAAAATTCGCGCCCGTGCGCAAAATTCGCGGTCGGGCGAAACTTTCGCTCCCGGACGGAAAATTCGCGCCCGGGCGAAATTTTGCGCCCGGGGGAAAATTCACGCCCGGACTGAAAATTCGCGTCCGAATGAAAAATTCGCGCCTGGGTAAAAAAATTCGCGCCCGGACGAATAATTTGCGGCCGGGAGAAAAATTCGCGCCCGGGCGAAAACTTCGGCCCGGGCGAAAAATTCGCTCTCGAACTGAAAATTCGAGCACGAGCAAAAAAATTCGCTCTCGGGCGAATAATTTACGACCGGGCGAAAAATTCGCGCCCGGGAGAAAAATTCGGCCCGGGCGAAAAATTCGCTTCCGGGTGAAAAATTCGCGCCCGGGCGAAAAAATGCTTCCGGGCGAAATAACAGCGCTCGGGCGAAAAATTTACGCCCGGACGACAAATTTGATCCCGTGGGACAAATTCACGTCCGGGCGAAAAAATCACATCGCTGCGAAAAACCATGCCTAGGTGAAAATGCCGCGTTCGGAAAAAAAAAACTGCGTCCGGGCAAAATATTTGCGCTCAGACGAAAAAATCGCGATCGGAAGAAAAAAACGCGCCAATGTGAAAAAATCGCACCCATGCAAACAAAACATGTCTGAGTGACAATCGTGTCCGGACGGAAAAAACATGTTCAAATGAACGGACTTTTAGAAATGAATGAAACATTTGATAAGTACTTATGCACAAACTATCCAAACAGTTTACTGCTTATTCATCATTGTTTTTGTAAAATCTCTTTCCAAATATCAATTTTCAATTAGCAGCTTATTCATCATCATAAGTTGTCCCAAACAGAACCTGTATCTCTCATCTATGATTTTTGGACAGCTTTAGGCTCTGTTTGGTTGGGCTGTTGCTGATGGAAAGCTGCTGATGAGCTGTTGCTGATTGAAAAAGTGCTGATTCTGGAAAACAGAGTTTTGTTAAAAAACTGTTTGAGTGAAACAGAGTTTACAAAACGGAGTTTTCGAAAAGTTGTTTGGATTCAAAACGGAGTTTTTACCAAAAAAAAAATTTTCAAGTATGAAAGTGACATAACACAATACTAAACAAACTTTCATTCACACCACAAAACTAAGGTTCATTGATACAATGTTTTACACTTTACGCTCTTGATTCATACAGCTGATTCGCAATACTATTACGTAGCGGGAAATATATCAGAAGAGAACACAAAGATCTCCACTACCCCCCACGGAGGAAGCGTTTACGTAGCCACTTTACGTTCAGCCCTTCTGGTAAGCACAAAAAGGTCTCCCTATGATTTTTGTCCATGAAATACGTGATTGCAAAATCATGGAACTCTCCATGAAATATGTGATGGAACTCTTCATTGATACAATGTTTTACATTTTGAAATACATACGCATACATAGAACATTCACACACACATACACATACAACACATATAACACAACACACATACAAATATTTCACACACACACACACATACAAACACACACACATACACACAAACAAAACACACACACACACAAACACACACACATACAAATATTTCACACACACACACAACACATATACACAAACACCCACAAAATAACATACACACACACACATACACATATAACATACACACACACACACACATAACATACACACACACACATACACAAACACCCACAAAATAACATACACACACACACATACACATATAACATACACACACACACACACACACATAACATACACACACACACACACATACAAATATTTCACACATACACACACATACAACACAACACACACACAAACACACACACACATACAAATATTTCACACACACACACACAACACACATACACAAACACCCACAAAATAACATACACACACACACATACACATATAACATACACACACACACACACACATAACATACACACACACACACACATACACAAACACCCACAAAATAACATACACACACACACATACACATATAACATACACACACACACACACACATAACATACACACACACACACATACAAATATTTCACACATACACACACATACAACACAACACACACACAAACACACACACACATACAAATATTTCACACACACACACACAACACACATACACAAACACCCACAAAATAACATACACACACACACATACACATATAACATACACACACACACACACATAACATACACACACACACATACACAAACACCCACAAAATAACATACACACACACACATACACATATAACATACACACACACACACATAACATACACACACACACATACACAAACACCCACAAAATAACATACACACACACACATACACATATAACATACACACACACACATAACATACACACACACACATACAAATATTTCACACATACACACACATACAACACAACACACACACAAACACACACACACATACAAATATTTCACACACACACACACAACACACATACACAAACACCCACAAAATAACATACACACACACACATACACATATAACACACACACACACACACATAACATACACACACACACATACACAAACACCCACAAAATAACATACACACACACACATACACATATAACATACACACACACACACACACACACATAACATACATACACACACACATAAAACACAACACATACACACACATACAACACAACACACACACACAAACACACACACATACTCATATAACATACACACACACACATAACAACACACACACACACACACACACATATAACATACACACACACATAACACATATACACATACACAAACACACACACATAAAACACAACACATACAAAATCTGGAAGCACACACACACAAAATCTGAAAGACACACACACAACAAAGAGCACAACCCACATACAATCCATAATCTGCAACACACATACAAAGGACAAAAAACTGAAGAACCCAAATCTGCAAGCATGAAAGCACATGGAAGAAGAAACCCGAATCTGGAAAAAAATGAAAAACCCAAAATTGAAAAGGAGGAGAAGGGGTATACCTGCTCCGGTCGGTGGAGAAAATTCTGGAGTCTTGCGGGAGGGGCTTCGGTCGTCGTCGTCGGGAAGAAGACGGCTCCTCGTCGGGGAAGAAAGCGTCGGAGGTGTCGGGGAAGAAGCCGGCTCGTCGTCGGGGAAGATACCGGATCGTCGTCGGGGAAGAAATCGGCTCGTCGTCGGGGAAGAAGCCGGCCCGTCGTCAGGATCTCGAGATCTCCTCCTCTTCGCGCTCCGCTCGAGCTCTAGGGTTGCGGCAGAACGCAAAGGTTGCGGCAGAACGCAGGAATCGGGTGCGGTTCGTGAGCAATAGGAAGCCGCGGAGTTTAAGAACCGGCGGTTCTTGAAACAGCAACGCCAAACAGAGCTTTTGCCTAAAATAGAGGTGCGTTTCAAACGCACTGTAGGCAAAAAGCCCAACCAAACGCCACCTTATTCTCAGCACTGCTTTCTCATCTGCAAAAGCTGCCCCAAATATAATCTTAATTAATAATTGCAAATCTTTTTCAGATCCGCCTTTTGTATGCTTGGATCTAGGGGTGTCAGTAAAAATCAACCGAACCCCCAAACCGAACCGCACGGTTTGGTTTTCGTCGTCGGCGGTTTAGTTACAGTTTCAAATATTGAAAAGCCGCAAAGTTCGGTTCGATTAGGTTCGATTCGGTTCATGATTTTTATATTAAGCCAAAGCAAACCGTATCATATAGATAAACAATATTAATTTTTATGTATCTATAATATAATAATAGTGAGATTATGATAAAAAATAGGGCACAATGTCGACTAATAATCCATATAGCCGACACCACTTTAGTGGGATAAAGGCAGAGTGTTGTTGTATCTATTATATAATAATCGTATGATATCATTGAGTTATTTATATAAATTATTTTCATTTCAAATAATCTAAAAATATCCTTGTGTTTCAGTTTTGTACTTGATAAAAATTATGTATACCGTTTATTTTTTATTCCCGGGTCTAGTTCGGTTTGGTTCTGATGATTTGCACCATTTGGTTCGGTAGATTTTTGGAATCATGTAGTGGTGATTCGGTTTACAGTTTTGTTGTAAAATCAAACCAAACCATTACACCCCTACTTGCATCATTCTAGGGTTTAATCAAGATTTCTGAACATCGCACCTTAGCCTTATATTATTTATAGTGTACTTTCACATCTCTACCCTGTGCCAGAGTGCTCTCACCAGAGAGGAGATTGTTTAAATCATATGAGACAATTTGGGTAGTCCATATTGGATGAGATAAATTTCCCAGTGTAGAAATACCAATCGGTTTACCCTCACCTATAAGCTTAAGCGAAATTTGTAAGTCTAGGATGATCGTTCACAATGATTTTTTGATTGTGCGATCATTAGCATCCAGGAGGACCAGGATCCAGAATAAAAATTCTGCGTATTTCTTAACTTTGGCGCCCTTGGTTGCATTCCCTAATAACTATATGTATATAATATATAATAATTCAACCTCATTTATGTTGGCCTGATAAAGACTTTCTTTTTACAGCGAGTTTGAGGTTGATTACAAATCGCAGGAGTACGCCGCCATTGTCTTTGCAGCATTAGATGTTGATAAAGAGGTTGGAACCTAAAACATATTATTTGTTCTTGGTTGACTTTTAAGAAATCTTTTTGGTAACTTTGGATTTTACAGTTGCAGCCAGACAAAGTTAAGAGGCAAATCTCCATATCTGATGGTAAATTAAAAGTGTGAGTATTTAATCTTCACTTAGTAGGTTCCTTTATATTTTATCACTTTTTAACAACTGAGGTCTAAGCATTCCATTTTCATTGATCAACTCTTTTTTTTCTGTTTTTGACCTGTTTGTTAGTGAATTGAACCGAGCAAAACCCAAACATATTCATGTTCAGCTTGTTTACAGTCCATTGATTCTTAAAAGCTACTCTCTGTGCTTCAGGCGATTTGAAGCAGTGGAGGCGAGGTTTCTGCGTTCATCGTTCAGCGCATTTGCTGATCTCCTGATCCTTGCCACCAAAATCTTCGAAGAATATGCCCTGAATATTGTCAAATCATAAAGTTTTAAAGTATTTATTTGCATCCTATTTCTGTTAAATGAAACTGAACTGTGTGATATTTTTTTTAGTAAAATTTTCCAACAAATGGGCATAATATTTCCCGACCGTCATCATATTTTGTTGTTGTTTTTAACTGTATTTTTCATTTGTTGCTAAAGGGGGGAAGAAAAAAAGGAGATGAAAAAGGGGGAAGAGGGAGAAAGAGAGGAGGGAAAGAAACAACACCGTGATACACAGTGCTTTGTGATGATTAATTTAGGTATTCATATATACATTGAAAGAAAAACACCGTGATACAAATCTTTGCGACGACGAACAAATTAAATCGAGGTTATGAGCAGGTTTTTATCATGGTGGATCAAAAGCGTTAATTATTTATGATCTTTGCGACAAAAAAACTGTATATGAGAACTCTATTTCATATCTTAATCCTAAACTAAATACAGGGATAAATTTAGCTTTTTCATATTAATGATAAAAATAAGATCGATTGTCCACACAGAGCAATATTAATCGTTGATCCATTTCAAATTTTCAATTAATTAAATTCCATTAGAATGCAAAAGAAGGAACATGGGTGACTTTGATCATCGACGATAATATTCCATTAATATTTGTATGCACGGAGACAACAAAGGATGGTAATCATAGCGAAACGCATTGTCCTCGCCACCTTCAAAATTACTAATCATATAACATGCATTGAAAAAAAGTCTTGTCATTACCCCCAAACTCCTAATCACTTAACATGCATTGAAAAAAAGTCTATTACCCCCAAACGGCTAGTCACAGATTTTTGTTGTTTACAAACCAGAAAGTTAATACAAAAAATTAGAAAATCTTGAAATTTTTTTTTCCAAATATAAATAACAATGTTCACACATGCACAAAAAATAACAAATTTATAAAGTTTTAATGATTACATGAAGAATAGAAATGTTCTCCCCTACAAAAACAATCTCCCTATTAATGCTTCTAAATGCTCCACAAAATTGGTACGATAATAATTCTCCAATGATCATATAAAATAATATTAGTGTCATGTTAACATGAAAGAAATAAAATTGTAAGCAAAAAGAGCAGTTGATTTATAGTAGTGAACATCATTCTTTCATGCAAAATCCACCACATGATTTTCATTAAACAATTGCATGAAAAATATCTTTTTGCCTAGAGGAATCGATTTATCCAATGGAAGAAATGTGACAGTGTGGATTAGATGCTTGAACAACCCCAACATTGCAGCTCTAGATTACAACAAATTCTATAATAGACATGTATATTCACTTTACTAGTAGAGTGGGCACGACAATATGATAAAGTGTATTTAGTAATTCCCTGGGCTCCGTTTGGCACAGTGGAGGCAGTCATGAACACGAGGGTTAAATTGTCATTCGTTAAAGCCCACCTAAGGAACTTCATCCACTTTTTTCTTCAAACGGATGCTGTTTATTAAGTGATCCTTAATGAATGACGATTTAACCCATGCGTTCATGACCGCCGCCACCGTGCCAAATAGAGCCTTAATTTAAAATTTTCAAAGAGCTCATCAAACACGAGTTCTCTTTGTTGCAACTCATTTAATTTGAAAGATATTTTCTAATTTGATGATAAATATCACTTATGTTAATTGCCTCACTAATATATAACACAGTTAAAACAATGTCCATCCGGAAGCGTATTGAAGAAATCCTACTGTGTTCTGAATTATAGGAAGGAAATGACTATGCACTTGATTAGAGAAATTATTTATTTGAATATTTTGTTCTCTCAATAACATTTACATGTTTCTTAATATATGAGCATCAATCATGTTACATGTTCAGAAAGAGAAGGTCTCGCTTTGTATTTGGAAACATTTTTGAACTACTTGGAACTTGTCCTGGGTCTTCTTTTTACTTGATAGGCAAATGAGGCTCTATAGTTATGCCCGAAAAGTTGGTGCCATGAACTCAGTGGTTTTTTTCAATTATTGTTGTTTAGCTGTGCTCGGTTACATTCAAATGATCCCATCTAACTCCAAATTTATATCATATTGTCAAATTGTGACATCACATCTTATTTAAGTTTTGCAGTCACGGTCTATTTTGTGTAAAATTAACAGTGTTCGATCGTGAACAAATCATTAATGACAAATTTTTTTGCAAGATATATGGAGCTAGCTAAAGAGCACAAGGTGAACCAGGTGTATCAATTTGTATGTATATCGTGTTCATCAAGGCATTTTTGGTCGAATCTGTTGTAACGACCTCGATTTTTTCGATATTTGGTTTAATTCATTATCTGGCGTGTTTATGACGTCCGGACGTTACATTGACGCGTTTTCGACATTTATCATTGTTAGAGCGTGGTTTTAGCTATTAGGTTTTCTGTGTGTGTGGGTGGGTTTAGCCTGTTTGCAAGATTTCCGAGCGAGCCGTGTCTGTTTTGGTGACTCGGTGGAACGTCTTTGAGAATGCTTGTGTTTTGGCTTCGGGAGGTGTTTACCCGAGTTTGGTTCATCGAATCTTAATTTTGACTGCGCCGTGGGGTTCATATCATCGGTATTTAGCTGCGGTGTGATTTTCGTAAAATTTCAGGTAAGTTTGATTTTTGGGTCGTTTTGATGTTTTATTTAATTAATTATGTTATCCTATAATAAAATAATCGGATAAAATCAGTATAAATAGAACCAATCGCTTCTAACCCTATTCATTTGTCTCCCTCGTGAAACCGCCAGCTTGTTGAGGAAGAACGAGAGCGGCGGACTTTTCAAAGCCTTCAGCCGCCGATTTCTAGAGTTTTGATGCTCGATTTCTTCTTTGGAGAGTGGATCCAGGTAGATCTCGCCTAGATCTATTTTTCTACGGAAATCTTTTCCAGTTTCTTGGATTTTTAGAGGTCTAGGTAGGCAGTTTTGACCATCTTTCGTCCTCAAAAGTTTCAGGAAGTGTTGCTCCGGAAGTTTAAGGAGCATTTACGTGGCCGGATTGACAATTTGAGGCAAGTGGCGACTTCTTCCCCTTGCTAGGCTTGTCTTTTCCTGTATATATTCCATACCGTTCTTACTTTTGTAGTATTTTTGGGAATAGGGTTAGATCCGGCCTTTGCCGATCAGCATTATGGTATTATTTTTCCAGCCAAGTTCAACAATCATATCATTCAATGTATTAGTTTATTGGAGTAGTTGTCGGTTTGGTGTGGTCAGCGTCCGTCAAATTGAAGCTAATTCGTCGAACGGAGTTCGAGGAACAGAGGAAAATCGTCGAACGGAGTTCGACGAATAAATCACAAATCGTCGAACAGAGTTCGTCGAGCTGAGCCAATTCGTCGAACAGAGCAAGATTCGTTGAGTATAGCCCTAAGCGTTGAGTATAGCCCTTAGACGTTGAGTGTAGCCTTAACCCTTAATCTAAGTTCAAGCCTAAGTCCAAAAGTGTTGAGTGCGTTGAGTGCACTCAACACGGCGTTGAGTGTGTTGATTACACTCACCGTCTTGCTGAAAGGTCTGCGACTATAAGTGTAAAAGCGTTGAGTGCAGTCAACGCGACATTGAGTGTGCTGCATACACTCAACGCCATCAGAATTTGACGCTAAGTCAAGAGGCGTTGAGTGTGCTACCTACACTCAACGTGGCGTTGAGTGTGCTGTATACACTCGACGCCATCAGGAAATCTTGGAGTATAAGTGTAAAAGCGTTGACAGAGTTGAGTGAGAATAACTCACTCAATGCCGTCACTCTTTTTTTCGGTAAGTTAAGAATAAAGCATCGACAACGTTGAGTGAGCTGAACTCACTCAACGCCGTCGCTTTGTCTCTGCAAATCTAAGTGTTATAGCGTCAATAGCGTTGAGTGAGATGAACTCACTCAACGCCGTCATCTGTTTTTGGCAGCTAAGTGTTTAAGCGTTGAGTGAGCTGAACTCACTCAACGCTATCGTCTGTTTCTTGCTGCTGTGTTTAAGCATTGTGTGTGCTGAGTTGTGGCATCGAGTGCATTGACTGCACTCGATGTGGCGTCGAGTGTACTCGACGCTTTTGCCTTAGCTTTGTGTCCTTTCACCGATTTGATGTGTATCACTAAGGCTTAGTCTTGCCAAGCTAGACTCGTCGGTTTTCTGCTGAATTTGTTGAGTTTGGGTTTATGGGTATTTGGATATATTGGGTTGGTTTGGTTGGCTTAGTTTCGTGAATCATTACACCCGGGCATGTTTGGGTCTCGTTTTTGGCCTGTTGGGTTGTGTTGGATCAGATGGCCACCACCACAGTCCCGTTTTTGAGATGTTTGGGTCTGTTAGTTCAGGTTTGACCGGTTTGGTCCCGACTAAGATCTGATTGCATTACAGTGTTAATGATTCACTTGTTTATTGAGCTCTTGCCCCGTTTTTGTTTCCTATGGATTAATCTTATGCTATTTCTGCCTTTCCTCGCAGATTGTTTCCAGAGTATAACTCCGTTCGCACTTGGTGTAAATTTCATTACCTTTTAACCTTATAAGTTAACTCTTCATTCTAAATCTCTAGTTAGTTTGTTGTGCTTTCTGTTGACAGCTATTCAGGTTTGAGATTAGTAATCTTGCTACTCCTACGTTTACTAACAGTTTTGTTTGTCACTTGTGCTTTTCTTGCTGAGGTGTTCTTTCTTTGAATGACTCAGGTTCTGAGCTATAGTCGGTTGAGCGGCTAGGTTTGGAGTTTGCTAGTGGATTGCAGTGTTGTTGAGGTTTCCTCTACCTTGAGAGGTAGTTCTTGGTTGTTTTCTTATTAGTATAGACACTCATACTGACTAGTGGGTTCGTGTTAGTTTGTTGACGCACACTGACAGTTTCCTTTTAAATTGCTGAATACTTTGCTAAGCTGCTAGTTTTGCCTTTTTGTGGTTGTATTTTTTTGTTCTCTAGGAATGTTTTATGCTTGGTTGCTTGTTAGTTATTTTCACCTATAAAAGCATTACTACTTGTACTTTATACATCTCATATTTTCAAAATTAAAATACTATTTTCTCGCTAGCGTAAAGACAATTTCTATACTTATAATAAATATAGGGTCTTGTATGTCATGAGTTGTCCTTTGGGTATGTTTATACTCATGTAGGGTGTTAATCAACATAACCAAACTATTTTCCGCAGCGTATAACTATACTTTTACTCGTGGACTAGTTGATCCGCTGTGCAGAGGGATACGACCATCCAATTTAAACTGGTTTTCGCTTAATAACTTATGGATTTCATATAAACTGTAGAGTTTGAGATTTTTCCTGAGAGCCTGCAGTTATCCCCTGCATAGCGTGACATCACGTCGCAAATTTTATCTTACTCTGATATAACTTACATGTTGAGAAAATGCGTGTTGTGACAGTTGGTATCAGAGGGAGGTTGCTTTGACAATTGGTCGAGCAACCTTCTTTTGTTAGTGTTAGTTGTCTAGTGTCATTTCATACACACACTGATGTGTCATCAGTACGTCTTGGCCGAAGCATGAACACTACACTCATAGCATGATAAGAAGTATACGAGGCATATTATGTAGTATGAGATGCATAATATGTGTTTGTATATGGATCCACCATAGGTGACAATATATGACGGTTATGTAGTATGAGATGCATAACCATCATCACATGGGTGCCCATTAGCACGTTTTACTTTTTCGTTACATGCGATATTATATAGTATGGGATGCATAATATTTTATGTGTACGCCACTCATATCATGCATTAAGGCATTTTTAGAATGCATAACACATCATGCATAACATAAAATAGCATTTGCACACGTGGCAAGCTAAAGATTTATATGATGATATATGTACACACATTGTTTTGAGTCAAAAGAATACAAATTCATGCATTCATGTACTTTGCACAAGAATTAATAGGATGATGGTATGTCATCCTCGGTTTAATCATTTTATCATTTATAAAATTCCTAGAGCAAGTTAGCAGCAAGAGCAAGTATTTATGTATGTTTTGTCTGTACTAGGTTGTTTAATTCTAGCGGTTAAGCTAGGTTTTGACTAGTTACTTATTGTAATTATTTGAATGTCAAGACGTCCTACGACGAGGTCGACTTCCCAGGTAGAGGGCGAGTCATCTGGTGCTCAAAACGAGGCCGTGATTGAAGGATTGTGATAGAGCAATGAAGCTTTGTCTAAGAAAATGTTGGAGATGTAGTCGCAGATCCAAACCTTCTTGACTGTCATTGTAGGACAACCACTTAGAGTTCAGGACCCGTCCATGGGTCAAGGTATTCCAGTTGCTCCTGCTCCTCTGGTGCCCCCAGCTGTGCTGCCACCAGAGATTAACTTCATCTTGCACTTCCAGCGATTAGGACCCCCTACCTATGATGGTAGGGCATACTTCATGGCTTTAGATGACTGGATTATAGTCATCGAGGAGATATTCGCTTACTCCAGAGTTTTAGCGGACCAGAGAGTAATGGTCGCTGCCTACCAGCTCAAAGGTTTGGCAAAGAGTTGGTGGCAAAGGGAGAAGGAAAACTTGAAGGATGGATGTTCTTGGGAAGTCTTCAAGGAGCTTTTGCTGAAGAAGTTTCTGCCGTCGGTCGAGCAAGACTGTTTGTTAAATGATTTCCTGCACTTAAAGCAGAGGCAGCTCACAGTGAGTGAGTATGAGGTGGAGTTTAGCAAGCTGTGCCAGTTCGCCCCGGATTTAGTAGTTTCTGAAGACAACAGAGTCAAGCGTTTTCTGGTTGGTCTGAAGAGTGACATCCATCAGTTGGCAAGTGCTTACAGATCGGAGAGCTATGTTAAAGCAGTCGAAGCAGCTCTTAAGGTTGAGGAAATTGACAATGCCAAGAACCGAGGGAAACAAATGAGAAGGGATAAGAGGAAGACTGGTGAGAGTAAGAGTTCCCAGGAATCCGGTGCTGCTTTGAGGAAGAGGAGCAAAGAAATATGTAGTTTTTGTGGCCGGCCAGACCACCCATTTGAGAAATGTTTCAAGAGGATAGGAGCTCATAAGCAGGAGCAGGTCCATGCGATCCAGGGTGCTCCTAAAGGAGATTTGGTTTGTACCTAGTGCAAACGGAAAGGGCATGATGATGCCCACTATTGGGATAAGGTTAGAATTTGTTTTCAGTGCGGACAGAAAGGTCACGTCAAGTCAAAGTGCCTGTAGTCTCATCCTGCACTGCAGCCAGTTCTGCTTCGGGCCATGCCACCGCCGCAGCCTATAGACAAAGGGAAGGGAAAGCTGAACGTGCTGTCTCTGGAGGAGGCCCAAAATTATACCCAAGTGATTTTAGGTTAGTTTCTAACCTGGTTTTGTTTCTATTTAGCTTGTAGCTGTAGTTTAGAGGTAGTTCGATTAGTTATGTAAGAATTTTTATAGGGAAATTTAAAGTAAAGAACCGTTGGGCACGTGATCTCTTTGAGTCCGGTGCTACCCACTCATTTGTGGCTAGGGTCTTTGTTGAACGTCATCGTTTGACTCTCGATCAAGTCGGCGATGCGTTTTAAGTCAAGTTTCCTTCCGGTGATTCGATGGTGTCGGATCAGGGTTATCACAACCCGCATTTTTCACCGCCAATAAAGGTATAACAGAGTAAGGGAAAATGCACGTCATGATGTCACGTCAGTAGGGGATAACTGCGTACGCTCAGGCAAACACCAACTTAATCAAGAAGAAAAAATTCTTTAAGTTATTTAAAGGTAAAATCAGTTTAAGTACAGTAGTTAGCCATATCCCTCGGCTTAGTGGCTCATCTAGTCCACAAGAAAAGTAATTATGCGCGGCAGATAGTATTTCTTTTATCGGATTAGGCATCCTACAAGAGCATAGAGGTTCCAAAAGGACACCTCAAGATATGCAAGTTCTAAATTTATAATAGTAATAAAAGTGGATTTGTACGGTCGTTAAATATAGTGATTTAACATTTTAAATTATGCAATGCATGAGGTAATAATAGTAATTTTTCTTTTATACTTGAAAATAACTACCATGCAATAATAGCATAAAACATCCCAGAGAGCAAGTAATCTTATACACAGAAAGAGAACTAAGCAGCTAGCATGAACCCAAAATCAACAATCCTGTGGGCGTCAACAAACTGACACGAACCCACATAAAACACAGTATGTCTGAACTAGCAAAGAAAACAAAACAACAAACTACCTCGCTGCCGAGGCAACAACAACGACCAACACTGCCGCCCAAGCACTCCAAAACTAGCACCAAAGAATCAGCTACAGCTCTGAACCTGAGGCATTCCAAAGACAGAACACATCAGCTAGAAAGTACAAGCGATGACAAAAGAAATAAGCCACGAGTACAAAAGTCAAGGGGTACCAACCCAAGACCAAAGAAAAGTACATAAACAAGTACAACAGTAGAGTACAAAAGTAAAAGAGAACAACTTACGTGAAGCGTCACGTACAACAAATGACCCCAAACGCACGAGGCTATAAGGGAAAATAGATCAAGATTAAATAATAGGAGGAGAAACAAACCCCTATTAGCCACTTGCGGTCAACTCCACCAAAAACAACACGGGTGAGGTGGTCAACTCATTTGGACGCAACCTCAAACACAATTTATCCGTCTAAATGCGGGGGAGACAAAACACTCCACCATACACCACAAATGCCCCAAAAACCCGGTAGAACCCCACAAAGTGCTAATAGGGAGATCAAACGTTGCGGAGGTGGATTCGCCCACTAATAACATCCGCAATGAAGGAAAAACCCGAAAGGAAAACCCCGTAACGATCCAGGTTTAGAGCTCAGAGGCACACCACAACCCAATCGGGGCCTGGTGGCTTGTCTCGCCCCACGACATCGCCACGAAGAAAAAAAATCATGATAGACATCTCAAGTCAACAACGACACGTCAGATTCTACTAAACAATTCTTAACACATCCTACATAATAGTTAGGAATGATTAAAGCCATCGACTGAACATTTTCATCGAATTCCTACAACACTTAGAAGATTAAATTATCATGACGAACTAATAATACAAGTGGATTCAAAGGAAAATTAAATATATCTACAAATGGAAAGGTCATTAGTAAAGAAAGATTGAAGAACAAGGAGATTACCAGTTATCATCAAGATTGGAAAGAAGAGGGAAAAGGGAAAACCACCACTTGCCTTGGTTTCGCCGGAAAAACTCCTTAAAATCGCTCCTTGTCATAGATCGGGGCTAAGGAAGACGAGGAGAGTAAAATCTACCAAGAAATAGCCAAAATAGAAGTTAGGGCCAAAAACCCTAACGAGAAAAAGCTCAAGAAATGGGGAAGATCTTACCACGACGGCGCAGTACACGACGAGGGCTTTCCGGATCTACAATCACTTCACGATTTCGAGTAGTGGAGCTCCATCGGCGGCCACCGGAAGAAGTACGGACGGACAACCTCTTTCTCGCTCACGCCGCTCTGGTTCGGGAGGTAGAAAAAGATCTCGATCGATTTAAAGATGATGAAGAAGAAGGTATTTATACTAAGGGTGATAACAGGATAACAGTAAAATAGATCGGGTTCGGCTGAACTAGTTTTCCAGAGACAGAAGGAATGGGTTACTCGAGTACTAAGGGATGACTACTCGAGCACTGCAAGAGGATTACTCGAGTACTAAGGCGACTACTCGAGTACTGCAAGAGATTTACTTGAGTACTAAGGCGACTACTCAAGTAATGAAGGCAGAACTACTAGAGTACAAGGGAAGAATTTCTCAAGTGCGATGACACGTCTCGATTGTAGAAGGAGAGTACTCGAGTACTAGCAAGTTACTCGAGTACTAGAAGGCAAGCACTTCTCGAGATTACTTAGAAAATTTCTCGAGTTCAGGCGGGGCTTTCCTCGAGTACAAGAGGTACTTATCGAGAAGAAGGATATACTTCTCGAGTAACAGACACACATTACTCGAGTACTGAAGATAGGTAACTTGAATACCAGAAGATATCTCTCGAGAACTCCTGGATAGATTCGAAAATTTCGGTTTGTCTTAAATTCTGGGATAAAATGTTGACCCTAAGAATTTATCAGGGGAGACAACCCTAGAATCCGACGCACCATTCGTGAGACCATACCGACAAATGCTCACACAAGCAGGAATCATCACAAGGATCCAAACACACGCCAAGACTCCAAAGTGCTCGGGTCGCAATAAAACTGGACAAGGTCAACAACTCCAAACTCATTCCTTTAGACCAAGGGAAGCATTCAATCTAATCAAAATCCCAAAATTCGGTCAAACAAACATAACAGATGCAAACCGCACAAACGGTACAGCGCCGTCAACCAAAATGCAAAAAGGGTAACGCCCTGACGTCATAATTATGATGACATCATCTCAAATAATATCACCAGGAAATCGGGGGCATTACAGTCACACCATCTAAAGAGAAGTTTCATCCCAAAACCTAACACAACTACAAAACTAAACCAAAAATGAGAATATCAAACATAACCAAAACATAGAGACATACCAGAAACTAAGAGAAGATATGCGGATGAGATTCCCTTATCGTCGATTCCAATTCCCACGCCGCACTCTCGACGTCTTAATTTCTCCAAAGAATCTTGACCATAGGAATGGTCTTCGTCCGCAACACTTGATCTTGAGATTCCAAAACATGGACAGGCTCTTACACATTCATAAGGTTGGGCTAAATCTGGGGCACCGAGTCGAGGACTTAATGATCATTACGAATACACTTCCGCAACTGGCTCACATGGAACACATCATGGACACTAGGGAAGGTAGCAGGCAACTCCAGCCTATACGCTAAAACTCCGACACGTTCAAGATTCTGAAAAGGTCCCACGTACCGGGGGTCTAACCTGTGGTTCCTTCCAAACATTTTAACACCAGACATCGGAGAAACTTTCAGAAAAATAAAGTCACTAACAGCAAACTCCAGATCAAACCTTCGTTGATTAACATATTTCTCATAGCGTTCTTGTGCTACGTGGAGCTTTTCTTGAATATGTGTCACGACACAATTCTTCTCTTCAGTGTCTTCCGGACCTAGCAACGGTCTCTTACCAATGTCAGCCAAAAATAAAGCAGTCCTACATCGCCTCCCATACAAGGCCTCAAACGGGGCCATCTGTAGACTCTCTTGATAACTATTATTGTAAGCAAAAGCCATGAGTTTGAGACGCTCATCCAAGCGCCACCGTGATCCAATATGTAACACCTGATCATATCCTCTGTTGGATCCCTAGTTGGATTTGGGCTAGGTTCACTAAGTTAGGATCATATGACCCATCATGTATAGCCAGGGTCATGGTTATGTCCTAGAGTCTAGGCCATGTCCTTAAAATCAACATCACATAGACCAGCCTTCAACAGACTGCCAGAGACTCAAGCAATTGTGTTGACACTTCGGAAAGGCTGTGTCGACACCAGAAGTCAGATTGTGTCGACACACAGGACTTGTGTCGACACACAGAACATCTGTCGACATCAAATGTGTCGACACCAGAAGCCAGATTATGTCGACACACAGGACTTGTGTCGACACACAGAACATCTATTGATAGCAATTGTGTCGACACACAGGACTTGTGTAGACACACTCTAGATTTCTGTCAAAACAACAACATGTCAAGACAAGAAGCAATTGTGTCGACACACAGGACTTGTGTCGACACATTCCACATAAGCTGTGTAGAGAAGTTAAAGAAAAACTGTGGACTCAGCTCGACGAACTTAGACCACATTGGCAAGAGTTATCTAGCAGTAGTTAGAAGTTCTCAGCCCAATGAAACTAGTTCTCAGTTTGACGAACCCAGTTCTCAGGTCGACGATTTCTGGATACTCTACTTCAACATTTCATTCCAGAAATATCTAAGTCCAAAAACACTTCACTGAACTCTGGTCGACGAAGTCAAATTCTCAGCTCGACGAACTTAATGTGCAGAAAAGGCAAGGTTCTAGAGAATGCAATTATCTATTCTCAGCTCGACGATCGTGGACTCAGCTCGACGATATCTGTTCTCTGTTCGACGAATCCAGACTTGGTTATTTCCATCCTTCTGTCCCGTTCCTACTGTAATAATTCTTGAGTAATTAATGCTAAAATATTCTTTGAATATTACCGTTAGACGGAGCATTAATTATGCTCTTCTCCAAGATTATTGCTGCCATTTTTCCATGGGATAGTTGGGGAAACTCAATCAATGCAAAACATTCTCCAGGCCGTCAGCATTGAATGCAGAAGAATTTCAAATTTCATCAAAAGCAAACTTATTTGGAAAATTTAAAAGAGATTTTCTCTTTTCCTGAAGGTAGGATCGACAAGTAAGCAAAAAATCAATTAGTGTGCAACAAGAATCCTCTGCTCTCTCTCTCTCGATAGCACTCTGAGACAAAAAGAGATAGAAAGCTGATACAAAGAAAGGAAGCCCTAACCAGAGAAAGAACATCAAGCTGAAGAAGAAGAAGAATAGCCAATACAAATCAAGAGTCTTCTTCTGTCTTCTGCCTGGACTCTTCAAAGGACAACAAATCTTCTATCTGTCAAGGAGTTCCTAGAGTTCATCTTGTTTAAGAAACAGTTTGAAGGCCTATCATCCTGAAGCAAAACTTCATCTTTCCTGAACCATTCAATATCTCAAGGGGACCCTTTGCTAACATCAAATCCATAAAAGTGTTCTCAGTTGTTTTGAGAAAGAGAAGACATAATCAATCTCTCATCTCCCCACTGTAAAAAGTGTTCTTAACTCCCTTCAAAAGTTATTTCTGTTTGCAAGTCACCTGACCAAAAGACTTGAGGTTTGGTTTTTGAGCACATGATCAAATGCTCATTGGTGTCAGACACCTGATCAAAAATCTGAGTGGATTCCTAGCAGGGTGGTAGAAGAGTGGATGTACCCAAGTTTAGGTGAACCACTATAAATTTCTTGTGTTGTCTGGTTGATCTTTTCTTTTGTTTCTTGCTGTGGCTGTGCTAGTTAGGATAACTGTTGGGTACATTGGAATATATGTACCAGATTTAGAGAAGCCTCACCTAACTCAATGATATTCATCAAGATGTATTTGATGTGGTGTTGAGTTTCCATGTGCAGGTTAAAGAAATGAAAGAAAATTTTCTAAGTACAAGTGTCGACACTTGAGAAGCATTATGTCGACACATGAGAAAGGCTGTGTTGACACCAGGAGCCAGTTTGTGTCGACACACCGAGATTCTGTCGACACCAGGAACCAATTTGTGTCGACACACAGAACTTGTGTCGACACACAGAGATTCTGTCGACAAAGACTGTGTCGACACCAGGAGCCGGTTTGTGTCGACACACAGAACTTGTGTCGACACACAGAGATTCTATCGACAACAACCGTGTCGACACACAGTGTAAGACCCCATTTCTTTTTTTTGCAACAACCACCGGGGTCTTAGGCCTAGAACCGCCGCTTTGCGGTGACACCTTCGCACCCGGGAAGGTCATCACTACAAAATGCCGATCCTACCGGCCAAATCGATCACCATCGACATAATGTATAATGAATGAAAGTGTAAGCATCCAAGTCCACAATAGAAAGTGGAAATCACATGACAAATAAATAGTCCACATCGCGAGAAAGTGAATACAGGCTTAAGCCTGGTACATGATAACCTCACTACAATCCACTCATAAAAGTAAAACTACGAATACTCGGCTCCACTCACGGATCTGGATGCCTGTCCACCCGTGCTACACTGGCCCATCTCCATCTGCACCGTACCCTGCTGGTGTTACGTCTCCTGGGGCTGTTCCCCATCTCCCATCCGGAGCACCTAAAATATGGTGGTCAAACGACCGTCAGTCAAACTAGACTCAGACAACAATCCCCCACCCCTCTACCGGTGGCTCCTAGGCACCGGGCGGAAAGGAGTGAAAAGGAGGACCAAAAGCAGGGCGTAATCAAGCAGGTGACATCTACCCTAAGGAATAAAATAATAAAGTATGGCAGGGGTATTACAATAATTAAACATGAGTAAACAAGTGTGTAACAAAAGTAAACAGTAAGGAGTAGCAAGTAAGTAAAAGCAGTAAGAAGAGTAAGTAAGAGCAACGAGAAATATAACCGTTGATTTTTAGGGATTACCCCTATAGACCAAGGGGTAGTTTTGCAGGGCCTATCGTATAAAATGTCCCATACCATTTTATACGATAGGTGTCAGGGGTTAAATGCAATGATTATGCTATGACGTGCAAGTATGCTATGATGTGCACATGCAAGTGAAACTCACACACACGACTCTATGCGCACAGACCTTTAGTTCCCCTTTTTGGAGTTAGCTAAACTCTCAGGAGCCTCTCGTCGTGGCCAACAGAGACAGTAGGTTGGGCCTCTCCACTCCTAGACTGGTAAACACACTACCCAGTCTAGCCCCTCTCGTACGTTCCCGTACTATTCCTAGCAAACCAGCTAGTCTCCCCGAGTCAACGTACCTATGATGGTGTATTCGATCGTCCAATACCGAGGACCCACCACTATCATGCACATGCAACCATGATAGTTGTATCTAATTATAGTACCGAGCCTCCAGCTCTTTAGACTACCAAGCCTACTAGTTCACCATATTCCCGAGCCCACGGCTCCCTGGACTAATCAAGTCTCCTTTTTTCCAAGTCCCCGAGCATCCAGCTCCCTGGACTTCCAAATCAATACCGAGTCCATTTAACTCTACCAGTAAGCCCTTAGGCCACGAGCCTACGCTATCCTTTCACTACCAATTCATCTCACTACGTGTACAAGTGTGAGTGTAAGGTGAAACTATTATTAGGGTTACTCTTGCCCAAATTATTCCTAAGGTTTACGTTAGCCTAGGACTGCCCAAGGTATTCCCCGTGAAGGGCTCTCAAAGGCACTAGGAACTATGATGGGATCATGCCCAAAGCTCCCTTTCGCAAGACACTTAATATTATTGATTTCTACCCTTGATAAGATCTCTCATTTATTTACTCAAACCAGCAACCTACTAAGGATTCAACTCTTGAAATTCATTACCCACTCTAGTTCAGTTTCCGCAGTTACTATATGCAGACCACCCTATACTATATGAGATGTATAAAGGAGGTACTCCGGATTGTCTTCCAAATCTCCTATAAAATTTACCAGAGGTATATCATAACAAGTTTAGTCTAAAATCAGAGAATCATAATTTTTCTAATTAATTTGATATTAATTGAATTTTCCCAAATGTTTGGCCATGGGAAATTTTGAACATGAACTATATGATCTACTCAAGTAATGACCACCCAAAAATTTCGATCACTAAACAACAGAGATATATTACTAGATTCTAATTTCCATAATTTTTCAGAAAATATGTGACCTCTAATTAATTTATCCAAAATAATTCCCTTAATCGTATGTAAAGAAGGAAGTACCAAAATTATTCATCAGAAAATTATATAAAAATTACAGAATCTTAATATGGTACAGAAAGGGTCATTGTGCAAAAATCATAATTATTCAGGCTTGCTAGACACCAAAATAAATTTAATTAAGTTTTCATGGGATACACTACTTGATGAAGCAACCCTTAGAAATAGTCTTCCAAAAATCCCATAAAAATTCACAGAGCTTTAAAACATAATAAGGAGTCCTTCGGCTAAAGTTCATCAATTACCAGCAAGTAGTTACTTCATAATAAATTTTTAAGTAAATAATACAAATTACTTAATTATTAATGAAGTATCCAAAATAATAATCCTAAATTCATAATAAAATCTCCAGAGCTTGTACTAACTATAAACACTACTCTACCCAAATCTCATCACTGTTCAATGAGTTTTAGTGATATTTTCTATCACTATAATGTTTGTGCCCTAAACTAGGGTTAGAGTTTTGAGGGAGCTATTCACCTTAGAATCTATTTTAGATTTCTTCCATAGGATTCTACCTACCCTAGAATTCTCTCTCCCAAGTTTCAAATCCTTTCAAGGTCAAATGACCCCTTGCCCTTCACAACCCTCAAAAGCCCTCCCTTAGGGTTTGAGTTTGGATCCAAGGGTAAAACAATCCTAAACCACTCCATATTCCCTAAGATGGTGATAATGGTCCTACCAAGTCAGTGGTCAAAATCACAGCCTCTGTTGAGGTGATTTGACCACTCAAACATCAAAAATAGCTCTTTGACCTAAATAACCCTATAAGGGTATACCTAGGATTGGATCAATACCTAACAAAAACATCTCCAAAGGAGATGAAATGTTTATCAGAGCCCTAACATGCTCTCTAAGACCACCCACCCAAATTTGGGGGGATTTTGAGGTGTTTATGATACCTAATTGATTTATATTTGATTTATTATATTTTTCTAAAAACTATAGAAAACTTTTTTTCCAAAAATTCTTATTTTTGGACAGTCTAAGAGGTAGGCTATGAGGAGCCTATGTTCAAAATTTCAAAGCATTTGGATGAGTGGTTTGGTGTGAGCACTAATTTTAATGTCTGGTCATGGCTATGTATAGGTTGCACCAAAACGAGTGCTGTGGTCACACCAGGACTCCAAATTGAGTGAAATCAATTTTAGTCAAGGGCTACATTGTTCATGTTGGACACTTTTACAGTAAAGGCCTATAAGTATTTTTAATAATTAAAACCATCTACTGCTAATAATCTCCAAGAAATCAATTAATATCATGAAATTACTTGATCAAAAACGGACGGCATCCGCTCATCCTCAACCTCCAACCAAGGGACGAGATTGGCCCGACCTGGAGCCTCTTCCAGCCGACTTTTCGGCCACCCCGACCACCTCCCTGGCCGGCCACCACCACCATTGCCTCCGTCGAGGTGGTGGCTATCGCCTGGCGGCGACACGACCGCCGGAGGGGCCTACTCTGGCGAACCCGATAGGTTCATTTTCGTGGAATTTCGGTGAGAAATTTCTCCCCGATCAGGCTCAATTGAGCCCATTATCTTTAGCTGATGGATCCTAGATCTAGCACAGATAGAGAGAAACAGGATTGGACCTTGCCGGCGGCCTGAAGTCGGGAACATCGCCGGGAAGCCATTTCTGAAATTGGCGTCGCTCGATTTCTGCAACTGCAAGGTGGGGAGGCTCGATTTCTTCAGGTAAGGATTGGGAAAGGCTCCTCTCAATTCACTGGTGGTGTTTAAAGCCTCAGATGGGGAGAGGAGGGGCTGGATCATTAATGTCCTTCAAAGACATTAATGGCTAGGCTCGGCCATGGAGGGGGGGGGGGGGGGGGGGGGCTGAACCAAGTCTGACGGCCAAGGAGACGTCTAGAAACTTCTCCCTTTCCCTGGGGAATTGAATTCAGCCATTAAATATGGCCTTTGGCCTCCCCTTGGCCGAACCGTTTCCTTCCCTCTTCTACCTCATTTCTCTCTCCTCCATTATCATGGAAATGGAGCTCACTGTGACACGCGGTACACGCCCGTGTCGGCCATGACACGCCCGTGTCGGCCAAGACACGCCTGTGACGTAGGGCGTGTAACCCACTCAACACCCAGTCAAGAGAAAATCGTCGACCTCTCAACACAGCGGGACACGCCCTGTGACACGCCCGTGTCACAGGCTGTGTACCCCATGATCGACGATCGACACTCGACGATCGACTATCAAAACTCGACGATTGACTATCGACACTCAACCTTTCGACACAGCGGGACACGCCCTGTGACACGCCCGTATCACAGGCCGTGTACCCCATGCTCGATGATCGACACTCGACGGTCCACACACTCGACGATCGTCGAGCACAGTTCGTCGAACCGAGAGGACACGCCCCCTGCCACGTCCGTGTTATAGGGCGTGACCACCCAGAAACTTCGTCGACCAAAATTCGTCGACCAAGCGCCCAACTCTTCGACCCGAGCGAGACACGCCCTGAGACACGCCCGTGTCCCAGGCCGTGTCACCCAAATTTTGCTACTCCCAGAATTTGGGCTGTTACACTCACTCTCTCATAGTCACCAAGTTGACTTGGTCAATCTGAAGGACTATTTGCAGCCCTTCCATGCACATTATTCCCTAAAGAAGCCACATGAGGAGGTTTGAGCTTGGTTAGCCTATTTGGGCCTGGTTGACCAGAAATAGGGTTGGGTTGACCTAGGTTTCTTTAGGGTTACTTGGGTTTTGTCATGACCTGGTCATGACAAAACCATTCCTAGGGGTCTAGTTGTTTGAGGGATGTTACACACAGGACTTATGTCGACACACAAAAAGCTCAGTCAACAACAACTGTGTCGACACACAGGACTTGTGTCGACACACACCAGAATTTTTGTTGAAGTCAACTATGTCAAGACAAGAAGTGATTGTGTCGACACACAGGACATGTGTCGACACATTCTGCAGAAGCTATGTCAAGAAGATAGAGAAGTGCTGTGTCGACATTATGCAAGCTTTGTCGACATCACCAAGGATTGTGTTGACACATGAACTATATGTGTCACCACATTTGAAGAATTGTCTCGACACTTTGCTACTGAGTCAAAGTATAATGAAGTTTCTGGAGACTTGACAGCTGTTATAACTGACAATGTTGTTGTATCTGTCAGAGCTGTCAGAAGGCCGTTAGGAACCGGATCAGCCGGTAACCTCAGATGGAGCCTATATAAAGACATGTTCTATCATCAGATAGAGGATGACAAAGAAGAGAAAAACCAAAAACAACAAGGAGAGAAGTCTTCATCCAGAAATCGACAAGTCATCCAGAGAGGGCAGATCCTGAACATTCTGCAAGAAGAAATCAGAACCACATCTGATTAGAAGAAGCTGGATTGAGGATCATCTCCAACTTCAAGAAGATCAATCTTACTTTGTTCAGATTCAAGAAGCTTTGAAGAAGCTAAGACAGGTTGATTCTAGAGTGGTCAGATCTATCAAGAACTGATCAAGAAGCCTTCACCCTTTCTCTCTCTATCTGGGTGAAGGAATTATTCTTTGTATCATCAATTTTTCTATAGGATCTTTTATAGATCTAAGTTGTAAGCCTAAATTTATAAAGGCTGAGGTAGGGATGAGTGCCTGAGGTAGGGGAATCATTTCTCTGAGGTGTAGGCCTGAAAAGATGCTGAGGTAGGGCTTAATTGCCTGAGTTGTAAGAGTGTGGACTCACTCTGAGGTAGGATTCTTTTTGAGAATCTGAGCTGTAGGACTTGCTGAAGTCTGAGTTGTAGGAACCATTCAGTTTTCTGAGTTGTAAGATCTGAGGATCTGAGAAGGAAGAAGGAAGTTAGGCCGAATCTAGTACACTGTTAGATAGGCGAAGGGGGAAAATGGATGTACCCATCACTTGGGGAACCACTATAAAACTGTGTGTCTTCTGTGTTGCTGCGTTGTTTAATCTGTGCTGTGTCAATTGCTGAATTATCTGTGATTTAACAATAAAAATATTATTTGCCTTAAGGAAAAAGAATTGAGCCTATTCACCCACCCTCTAGGTGTTTAGGACATCTTGAAAACAATTCTTTCATGTGGTTTCAGAGCCAGGTTGCTCAAGAAAAGACTTAACAGTCTGAGTTGATCTGTAAGGCAGTTAACACTTAGACAAAATGGGTTTAGGAGAAAATCACAAGGAACTTGGATCCATGAAATTACTTATCTGTAGGAAAGAAATTTTTGGTATTTGGAAAGAGAGAGTCAGGTTGTTTATGGAAGCATCTGACCCAAGAATCTATATTACAATTAAAGAAGGGCCATTCATTCCTATGAAAATCTCAGTTCTTGATGCAAATCTTAGGACTCCAAAAGATTATTCTGAAATGACAAAGGATGAGATCATCTTAGCTACTATGGATAAGAGAGCACAGAACATAATAGTTAGTGCTATAGATGACTCAACATTCCAAAACTTGATTCACTACAAAACCTCCAAGGAGGTATGAGACACCATGATTGTCTACATGGAGTGATCAGTAGAAGTGAGAGAAGACATGAAGTCTATGCTTAATCACGAATATGAAAGTTTTAGACAAGCCAAAACAGACAGCATAACTGAGTGCTACAAGAAGTTTTTCAGAATAGTCAATGAACTAATGTCATATGGAAGGGTTTTTACCACATATGAGCTCAATGATAAGTTTCTTAGATCTCTAACCAAGGACTGGGATACTAAAATATGTGCCATCAGAGAGGTGTCCAGGCTTGTAGATACACCTCCACCAACTCTATTTGGAAAACTCTTATCCTATGAGATGCAACTCACTGCTAGAAAGGAGGAGGAGAAAAACAATAAGTCTGAATACAGAGAGAAGTCAGTTGCCTTCAAGGTTGAAGCCACAAAGAAGGATAGGAGGATGTCTCCATCTCCTCCTAAGAAAGCTGCTGAAGTCATCTCAGAAAATTCTAACAATCACACATCAGACAGCCTTAATTCTGATGAAGACTTTTCTGCTTTCACAAGGCAATTTCAAAGATTCTTAAAGAAAAAACAGTGGAGATCCAAGCCATCCTCCTCATAGTCCAAGGATAATTATTATCAAGAAAGGAAATCTTCAAGAAAGGATAGGTATGTCACTAAACCTAGTAAATTAACTTCTACTAAGATTGTTTGCTATTGTTGCAACAGGCCTGGACATGTAGTTGCTGACTGTCCTGACAAAAGAAAGGAATCAAATGATAAGAAGAAACTGCAAAACAAGGGCAAGAAGGAGAGATCCTTTGTTGCAAAAAAGGAGAAAAGGTGGACTGATTCCTCATCATCAGATTCTGAAGCTGAAGCCTACATTGGACTGTTTACAACTGAAGAGGATTCAGAGGAGACAAAATTCTTACAAATGCTGGATTCTATCAATGGGGTTGATCTTCATTGCAAAGGGCTGATGACTATATCTGAAGAAGATCAGTGCCAGGATCAGCCTAGTCCCAGTAAGATAAACAACCTTTCATCAGTTTCTGATTATTATACTGGATCAGAATCAGAAGCATCTGCATCAAGAGATGTGGATGGTTCAGAATCTGAAGGGGATGTACATCAACTTATTAATGAGTATGGTGATCTATTACATGCACTTAAGAGAAGCAGAAAACTTGTCAAAAACCAGGCTAAGGAAATTGCTGCTCTTATGTTGGCTGCATCTAATTCAGAAAAATTGCTGGATCAGAAGATGAATGAGGTTGCCAAGCTGAAAAATATAACTTTTATTCAGATGGGAACAATTACATTCAAAAATTATCAGATCAAGGGTCTAGAAGTCAGACTACAAAGAGAAAAAGAACTTGTGGCTAAATTCTCAAAGCCAAAGTCTGTATTACCTTTGATTGATAACTTCATTGCACAAAAGGGTAAGACAGGTCTAGGTTTTAAGAGAAGAACTAGGGCAGCAAATTCTAAAAGAAAAGGCAAATTTCCAGTTCAGCCACAAGACTTCAAACCCCCTATTGCTTTCAGGAAAATGATGCAACCCACTAACAGGTATGACCATGACATTACACATGGTCATAGTAAGCCTGGTATTCTGAATGACAAGGGTGCAAATGTCAATAGGGCAGCCCATGTACAAACACACCATGTTCTTCAGGAATCATTGGTATTTGATGCACCAGCCCCAACACTAAACAAAAGGACAGCTGACAGCAAGGCTGTTAATACTGTATCTAAAAGAAGATACAATAGATATGAGTGCTGGTACTGTGGCAAGGTTGGGCATTATTGTTGCAATTTGTGAAGTGGAAGTGGTTGACGAGACAGGCCGGGCGGCCTGGGCGGACGGCGTTGGCGGACTAGGTGGACTGGGCGGACTGTTGTGTGCGGCCTGGTGGAAAGTCTAGTGGAAGCCGGCTGTTCTTCTGAGCGGGTTGCACGGGTGAAGTTCGCGGACTATGCGGCCTGGTATCTGCGGATAAGGCGTTGGCTGATTGGTTTTGCCAAGGAGCGGCCTGAGCGGATAGAGGCTTCCGGACTGGTGCATTGCTCAGTGGCCGTGGTGCAAGCTTGTGCTGATTGGCAGTTTGGCTCATGTCCGCGGGAAGCTTGCGGACTCGCGTGTCTGCGGTATGGGCTGTACGGACTGAGCTTAGAGCTTGGCTGAGGCCTTGTCGAGCTCTGGTGTTATAGCAGGTGCCTTGCTGTGGAGGTCGTTGGCGGACTGGTGTGTGGAGTCCAGGAGATGGCTGCTGCATTGGGCAGGTGTGCGAGTGGCTGGTGGACTGCTGGCGGTCTATGCTAGGGTGTTTGGCGGACGAGAGTTTATGTCCGCCATGCTTGCATTTGCCTTTGATGGTTTTGGACTTGGTCACACTCTGTGCCAAGACCATGGTGTCCGCAGTATTCGCCAAGTCTGCTATTGACCGGGCGGACTTGCTTTCTGCCTTTGGTCGTGGACTTGTGGCGGATTGAGGCTTGAGTCTTGCGGACTGCCTCGGGTTTGTGCGGACAGCCATTGAAGGGGGTTGCTGTCCTACAATGGTTGTAAGCTTTGCGGGATGATGCCTTGTCCGCATAGCTTAGGCGGACTCAAGTGGGTTCGCCAATGTTGCTTTGCTCCTGGCGATTTTCCTTGGTATCCGGCTAAGTCCTTGCAGACTCGGCGGACGATGTTTTGCTATCGTGCGGGCTGGGGCGGTGTCTCTATCTCTAGGGCGGTGACCACACTCCTCACCTCCCCTATATATAGGACCCCCTGGTAGGTCTACAGTAACTTGAGTGAACAGTAAGTTAGGTTGGGCAAGGAGCTGCGGTCTCAGTTTGTCTGTCCGCGCAGATTGATTCAGGGCTGACGGTTTGCTGTATGCAGGTCGCGCGGATAGCTTCAAGGAGCCAGGAGTTTGGCTTTGACTTCGGTCAAGTACTTGGAAGTTGTGCGGTCTCTGCGGATTCAGCAGGAGGTCGCTCTGCGTCTTGTTAGTTCTCTGCTTCAACTTTGCCAGCTTCAATAACCTGTCCGTCGGCTTCAGGTGGGTAGGGGGTGTGTTCCTCAGTTCAGCCTCAGCAGGAGACGAATAACGGTGTGTCCGCGCAGCCTCGCGGCTTCGGCAGACTCCGTGGCTATTCGGCGGATTGCAGCTTTAGGTTGGGCGATCTCAGCGGACTCGGCGACCTCGGCGACCTCGGCGGTCTCGGCGGACTCCGGTGCTGTCCGCCCGGCTTGGTTTTTGGTGCTTTCTGTTTACAGCTGTTTATACTAGCGAAATCATGTCTCGCTATGTATACCTCACGTTGTAAAAGAAGTGAATGTATAAAAGATCTACTTGTGCTTCCATTGTTTGTTGGGATTAGCCTTGTTCCTTGGTTTTCCGCTGGTTCAATGTGCGAACTGGGTAGTGCCGAAGATATTAATTTGGCGTTTGGGCTACCTTGCTGACCACGCTGAGAAAATTTTAACATGGTATCAAAGCCAGGTTCAGTTGCGTGAGCAGTAGTCAACCAGTGTTGTTACTCAGGGCTTGAGTGGTGATCAACCTGTATTGTTGCTCGGAGCTTCTGAAAGGTTGCCAACAGGTGTTGCAATGGAAGGGAGTTTTGCAAGGGGTCTTGGCATTGAACTCTTAACGCCGACTAACTTCAAGAAGTGGAAGTCGTGCATGAAGAGTTATCTTCTGGGCGAGGAGCTGTGGGAAGTCGTCGGTGGTGACGATAGACAGGAAGTAACTGCTGCGTTCGGTACTGCTGAGCAGGTTAGGCTCTGGAGAAGAACAAATGCTAAGGCGGAGTTCATTCTGAAGAGGGCCGTGTCTCCGGAACTATTTGATCACATCGTTGGATGTGAGTCGGCTGCTGATATTTGGACAACCATTGACGAGTTGTTCAATAGGAAGAATGTGGCACGGCTTCAGTTTCTGGAGAATGAGTTGGCCAGGGCAACTCAGGGAGACCTTTCCATCTCGAAGTACTTCTTAAAGATGAAGAGCTTGTGTGCTGAGCTGTCGGCACTGGATCCTGATGAGCCTATCTCTGAGGCTAATATGAAAAAGGCACATTATCTGCGGCTTGCGGAAGGAGTATGTGGCCTTTGTGACATCTGTTCAAGGGTGGGCTACTCAGCCGTCTTTGCTGGAGCTGGAGAATCTACTTGCGTCGCAGGAGAGCTTGGCAAGGCAGATGTCTGGAGTGAACCTTAATCAGGAAGGCAGCGAAGCTCTCTTCTTAGGCAAGAAGAAAGGATGGGAAGGGAAGAAGAAGAAGGTGCAGGTCGCTGGTGAGAAGGAGACTTCAACTTCACATCAGCCGGAGAGGAGCAATGCTCCTAAGGACTGGAAGAAGAATTTGAAGTGCTACTGGTGTCATCAGCGAGGGCACTTCAAGCGGGACTGCAAGGTCAAACTGCAGCCTGGGCATGCTGCGGGAAAGGAGGAAGCTTGCTCGAGAAGTGAAGAAGCAGAATGGGGCGGAGCTTTCATGACGGGCACTTGTGTCCGTGCCTTGGCTGCTGAGGACATCAACGGCAAGTGGATCGTGGACTCCGGGTGTGGTCATCACCTTACCGGAGACAAGTCGAAGTTCACCTCCATACAAGCATACTCAGGTAATGAAGCTATTATCACTACTGATAATACTGCTTATGCAGTAGAGAAAGAGGGGGTCGTGTCTTTGGGTAGTGATCGGGGGCCACTCACGTTAAGGAGTGTGTATCACGTGCCGGGCATGAAGAAGAACCTCTTATCGGTGACCAATGCGGTGGACGCTGGTTATCACGTTCTGTTTGGGCCAACAGACGTGAGGTTCCTTCGCAACGTATCAGCGGTTAAGGCTGATGTTGCTCATGTTGGAAGGAGGGTGAAGAATTTGTTTGTTCTTTCCACAAGTGCTTATGTTGATAGAATGAGGGCCAATGATAGTGCTGCTATCTGGCATGAGAGGCTGGGGCATGTTGGCATGGACAAGCTGAAGGCAATGGTTAGTAGAAGTTTGGTAAATGGGTTGTCTAAGTTGTCTTCCTTTGGTGACGGGCATGTTTGCGCGGGCTGTCAATACAGTAAGGCACATCGCCTTCCATTTGATAAATCACAAACAAGGAGCAAGAAACTATTGGAGTGCATTCATGGCGACCTGATGGGACTGACGGTTACTGCCAGCCTTGGTGGAAGCAGATATATGCTTGTCTTGGTTGATGACTACTCAAGGTATACTTGGGTGTACTTCTTAAAGGAGAAGTCAGAAGCCTTCTGTTTGTTTGTGGAGTTCAAGGAGTTGGTAGAAGGCCGGCTTGGCTTGCGGATTAAGAAGCTTAGAACGGATAATGGGGGTGAGTTTGTCTCCACCGAGTTTTCTAACTTCTGCAGGAAGCACGAGATCCAATGAGAGCTTACTTGTGCTCACACTCCACAACAAAATGGAGTAGCGGAGCGGAAGATCCGTCATTTGACGGAAACCTGCAAATGCTGGCTTCATGCGAAAGATATCCCAAGGTCCTTTTGGGCGGAGGGAATGTCTTGTGTTGCTTACATCATCAACAGGATGCCGCTCAGCCCTATCAACATGAAGACTCCTGTTGAGCTGTTGCTAAAGGAGAAGCCGAGTGTTGGACACCTTCGAGTGTTCGGTTTAACTTGCTACGTGCATGTCCCAGATGCTTCACAGACTAAGCTGGATGCGAAGGCAAGGAAGCTTGTCTTTGTTGGCTACGATGAGCGGAAGAAGGGATGAAAATGCATGGACCCTGTGACGAAGAAGTTCGTGGTGTCAAGAGACGTTGTCTTTGACGAGCTGACGTCATATGAAGGTGTCTCGGTTGAGCTAACCGGAAGTAGCAAGGTTGATGAAGCACCGGTGGTGGCTGCTGAAGGCTTGGAAGAGGAGCTTGCTGTTTCACCAGTAGCTCCTGTTGCTTCTACCTCCGAGGCTGAGCCTTATGGCTCAGGAAGCAGGGGGAGCACTGCTCAATGCTTGCCCCAAGTAGGAGTTGAGCCCGAAGAAGCAACGGAAGCAGTGAGCAAGTAGCCGACCCTTTGGAGATCGAAGAGGGTTGTTAAGCCACCGACTCGATACTGTGATGGGAATGCAGTGAGCTTTGTCTCCTGCTTCTTTGGAGGTCCTCTGGATGAGCGAGAGCCTGTAAATTTCAACGAGGCCACTGGAGTGAAGGAGTGGGAAGATGCCATGAAGGAAGAGATTGATGCTCTGAAGAAGAATGAAACCTGGGACCTTGTGCCCAAGGTCGATGGCATTACTCCGGTTACTTGCAAGTGGTTGTATAAGTTGAAGAAGAAGGCTGATGGGAGAATTGATCGGTTCAAAGCTCTCCCGGTCACTAGAGGATTCTCACAACAGTATGGAGAAGACTATGAGGAGACATTCAGTCCAGTTGCGAAGATGACTTCAGTTAGAGTGGTGATCGCCTTGGCTGCTAGCAAGGGATGGAGGTTGTGGCAACTCAATGTGAAGAATGCCTTTCTTTACGGAGAGATATACAAGGACATCTTCATGGATCAACCGCTTGGTTTTGTCTCTGAAAAGCATCCGGACTATGTCTACAAACTCAGGAAGGCTCTCTACGGGTTGAAGCAAGCTCCTAGAGCGTGGTATGGGAAGATTGCAGAGTACTTGCAATTCTGTGGATACCTTGCTTCCAACTCGGATTCAAGCTTGTTCGTCAAGAAGAATGAGGAGCTACAAGTCTTGGTCCTGCTGTATGTGGATGACATGATCATCACAGGGAATTCAGAGGGGGAAGTAGTAAGGCTCAGGGCTGAGCTTGCTATACGCTTCGAGATGAAAGACTTGGGAGAGCTTCATCACTTTCTCGGTCTTGAGGTGGAGAGGAAGGAGTGCAGGATTCTCATTTGCCAGAAAGGGTATGCATATCGCATTGTGAAGCGGTTTGACATGGGCGAAGGGAAGAAGTGCTCTACTCCACTGGAACCTAGGCTGAAACTTCGACGAGATGAGGGAAGGGTTCTTCATGATCCCTTGGTGTTCAGGGCACTTGTTGGGAGCTTGATTTACCTGACGATTACAAGGCCGGACATTGATTATACTGTTGGCTGAACCAAGGAATTCTCATCTAGTGGCGGCAAAGAGTATTCTGAAGTATGTCAAGGCTACTTCTGACATGAGACTCCTCTATGGAAGGGACTCGGATTTTGCGTTGCTTGGGTACACGGATGCTGACTATGGCGGTGATTTGGATGATCGGAGGTCTACGTCAGGTTATGTGTTCACTTGCGGTTCAGCTAGCATCTCGTGGTGTAGCAAGAAGCAGGACTCGGTGTCCGTCTCAACTACAGAGGCAGAGTATAAGGCTTCGGCCTTGTCTACTCGGGAAGCCATCTGGTTGAGGAGGATTATAAAGGATGTTCATGAAGAAGTGCAATGGCCTACTTTACTCCGGGGTGACAATGAGAGTGCTCTCAAACTTGTTAACAATCCAGTGTGTCATGCCAGGACCAAGCATATAGAGATTGATCACCATTTCATCAGGGAGAAGGTGTTGGAAGTATCTCTGCTGGTCGGGCATGTTCGGAGTGAAGATAATCTTGCTGACATCTTCACGAAGCCAATGTCGAAGGGGCCTTTTGAGCGCTTGCGCAGCTTGCTAGGCTTGGTCACCACTTCCCACTTCAAGGGGGAGTGTTGAAATTTGTGAAGTGGAAGTGGTTGACGGGACATGCCGGGTGGCTTGGGCGGACTAGGCGGACTAGGCGGACTGGGCGGACTGTTGTGTGCGGCCTGGTGGAAAGTCTAGTGGAAGCCGGCTATTCTTCTGAGCGTGTTGTACGGGTGAAGTCCGCGGACTATACGGCCTGGTATCTGCGGATAAGGCGTTGGCTGATTGGTTTTGCCAAGGAGCGGCCTGAGAGGATAGAGGCTTGCGGACTAGTACATTGCTCAGTGGCCGTGGAACAAGCTTGTGCTGATTGGCGGTTTGGCACATGTCCGCGGGAAGCTTGCGGACTATTTGGGCCAGTTTGAGTTCTGGCTGCAGGCACACGGCCTGGGACACGGGCGTGTCCCAGGGCGTGTCAAGCCTGTGTCGACACTAAGGCGTGAAGTCGACACTTTGGTCTCGACATTGTGTCGAGACTGGGCACACGGCCTGCGACACGGGCGTGTCGCAGGGCGTGTCGACCCGTGTCGACACTTAGCCGTGAAGTCGACACAGTGCTTCGACGTTGTGTCGAGACACGGCACACGGCCTGCGACACGGGCGTGTCGCAGGGCGTGTCAACCCGTGTCGACACTCGTCCCGCGAAGTCGACACTTTGGTGTCGACAGTGTGTCGAGACATGGCACACGGCCTGCGACACGGGCGTGTCGCAGGGCGTGTCGACCCGTGTCGACACTTAGCCGTGAAGTGCCGAGACCTTGTACATGGCCTGGAGCCCAGGCGTGTCAAGGTGACACGGGCAAGGACACGGGCGTGTCCGAACCCGTGTCAGCGCTCGGGTTGGAAACGGGAGAAAATGATGGGGTACACGGCCAGCTACACGGCCGTGTCAGTTGGAACACGGGCGTGTCAGATCGAACACGGGCGTGTTCGATGCCCGTGTGAGGTTCCAGGTGATTCGATTTTGACGGCGAATGAGGCACACGGCCCTGGACACGGGCGTGTGCCAGGCCGTGTTCGGCCCAGATTGGGCATTTCAGTCCCGAATCGAAGCCGTTCATTTCTTTGACTGAGGATCCAATGGCTGGGGGTTGTTCCTGAAGGGATATACCCGGGTTTTGACTTAGAAAACCCTCACTTTTTCCACTTGTTATCTCTCCAAACCCTTGGAGAAAGAAAAGCTAAGGCAAGAAGAAGAGGAGCTAGATCCGCCATTGGAGGAGCTTCGGAGCTCCGAATCGCAAGCCGACTCCGGATCCACGGAGGCAACGCAAGTGCGGTGATTTCCATCCGATTACTTTTCGATGGCGCCAAAGAGGACCGCAAGGGTAACGATCCTCATCTTGAGCATGAGTCGCTCTTTTCTTTGCATAGGAAGCCCGCTCTCGCGAGTTTGCGGAGAGTTGGAGGCGTTCCTTCGGGTAGATATGTGAAGTCCCCGTTGTTTAGCGTCCGTATGCGAGAACGGACATAGGCATTTTGGTTGAAGCCTACCCGGACATGTAGTTCGGATCGGTGATGTTGCATTGAATAAGGCCGGAGAAGACTCCGTGCTATTTGGTGTTTTCGGGTTTTCTACACGGTAGATTGCAGCAGGGAGCCTTGGGGACTAACCCAAAGGTGCACCCGGAAAACTGGGCGGACACGAGGTCTCGCCAACTTGGTGGCCTGAGAGCCAACTTGAACATAACGGGGTTATGTGACTTGTGTTAGAATGGGACTCGGTGAAAGTTTGACCCGCGCATATGGCTTAAATTGCCGTTGCGATGTGAGCACGGGTTAGATGGAGCCGTACCCGCTCTATGTCATTCGGGTTAGAGAGACCTAAAGTACATGGCACTCGCCGTTGGCATAGATGTGAGTCTTCGGTGGTCGATGGCTTAAATTGACGTGACCAATACCATGAAGACGAATTGCTCATAGGAATGGCCGTCCAAGTGGCGGTGGTGGGTCCGGAATGTTAATGGCTTAAATTGACGTAGCATCGACCGGTTCACCGAGAATGTGCCCTGAGTGCACGGGACGTGTGGCCGTACGAGCCAACGTCTGTGATGAAATGGCTATGATTATATGCATTGCTCGCTTGTGCTAATGAAATGCAGGGAAGGAGCATCGCCGCCCCGAGTTGGGGGCGGGATCGTTATAATTTGGTCAGCATTGCTGACCGTTGCTTTGTTTGCCACCGTGCGGTGGTTTGTTTGCTTGCAGGTGCAGCTGGACCAAGCGGTCAATAGCGGGCTAAAGCCCTTTTTGCAAAGCTGGCCCTCGAAGGCCCAAGTGGAAATGTTTTATGTTTTCTTCATGTATGGCCGGCCTGCGAGCCGAGGTTTGGAAATCATGTAAAAGACAAGTGAAACATTTTGTAAGGCCTTAAGGCCGAATATTTTGGGTATTTTTGTATACATTCCTATTATCATGTTAGTGGACATTCATGCTTGTGCTGGGTTCTTGTTTTGCAACTTATAAACTGCTTCCGCTAGAATGCTCTGTGTAGGACGTTGAGATTGGTTGGATGGTTTCCATAAGTAACCACCCGGTCTGTCTGTGGTATATGGCGTCGGGCCCCGGCCGGACCTACTGCTATATGCTATGCGACGGATAGGGGGTGTTACATAGGACGTAGTCTTTTTGATTAATGGTTGTTGACCAAATCATTTTATAGGATCGTGGAGCCGAACTTGGAGATGTAGCCCCAGAGGTCGGTGTGCTTGGAGACGGTACATTCTAGCACGGGAATTCAGGCAGCAGGGATAGTGAGTCCCGATCATTAGTAACTACTATAGATTTGCTACTTCGTTGAGTGACTTGTACTGAGTAGGGCTGATATCGAGTCGAGTTCGAGCGATTTTGGCTCTGCTCGAAATCAAAATTTTTGACTCGAACTCGGCTCGAAATCGACTCAAAATCGACTCGAAATCAAAATTTATTTCGAGTCGATACGACTCGACTCAAAATGACTCGATTCCGAGTCAGCTCGAAATAGAATCGAGTCGGCTCGAAATCGAATCGGATCAGCTTGAAACCGAATCAAATCGGCTCAAAATTTAGCAATTTTTCATTTTATTCCTAATTAGCTCAAAATTAAATTGGGAAACGTATAAATTTAGCAAAATGAAATAATTAAAACCTTCATTTTTTTATTTAGGTTTAAATTTTGTTATTTTTAATCTTAAAATAGGAATATATTAATAAATACATAATTTTTTAAATAAATTCGAGTTGATTCGAATCATATTTCGAGCGATTCAGGGTTGGCTCGAAATCGACTCGAAATCAGATTCGAGTCAAATTGAATCGACTCAAATTGAGTAGAATCAATTTTAACTGATTCCGATTTGGCTCAATTTTCGAACGATTTTCGAGCGACTTTCGAGTTTTGAGTAATATGCTCAGCCCTAGTACTGAGGATCATGGTGTATCAGGCAGTAACCCTTTTATTAGTACTTTGTTTTATCCTAACTCTGGACACCCCCTTCGTGGGGATTTATTTTATATTCATGTGAATTCTGGTGGACCAGTATTGGAGTTTTATTTTGCTATTGTATTTACTCCTCTCTTCTGCGATAGGTATGGCCGGTAGGATCGACATTTTGTAGTGATGACCTTCCTGGGTGTGTTGGTGTCACCGCAAAGAGGAGGTTCTGGGCATAATACACTGTTGGTTTTGCATAAAAATGGTAGGGGTTTAAATGTAATGATGACATGATATGCTAAGTTACGTTGGTTTAATGTTATATTCATACAAGTACAACATACACACACGACTCTATGCGTACAGACCTTTAGTTCCCCAATTTTGAAAGCTAGCTTCACTCCCAGGAGCCTCCGTAGTGGCCAATAGAGACAGTGGGTTGGATCGCCCCACTCCTAGGCGAGTATCCGCACTACCAGGCATAGCACTACCAGGCATAGCACTTACGTACTCCACTGAAGGACTCGCCAGAGTCACCACATACTATTACTGGAAAATCCACCAGTCTTTTCCTTGGATAAGTGAGAACCACACTTGCCTAGTCAACGCATCGATGTCGGTGCGAACGACCGTATAATACTGAAGACCCACCAACTTTATGCACATGCAATTATGATAAATATGAATCTTTGAGCAATCGCTTCCCCAGACTAACACGTCTGTCACAACAACCTTCCGAGCCACTAGCTCCCTGGAGTAACCCGTCCATCACAACAACCATCCGAGCCATAGGATCCCCGGACTAAGCAGTCTGTACCTACCACCGCTGAGCCTGCCGCTAGTGAGTCTAAACCAACTAAGGGATCTTGAGGGTACAAGAAACTATGATGGGTTGAACCCCAAAGCACACTTTCGTAAGGTACTTATTATTTTTGGTATCTACCCATGTCCCGACTCTACTGATCTTACACTTGATCTAACCCTAAGTGTATTTAGACTTTTTCCAAGCGAAAGACGATCCATCGCCGATCCCGAGCTCTACTTTTCCCTAGTTAACCAGACACTCACAACCTGACTCCTCTTTCATATCGAAATCAGACCAAATACACCATCTATCCCACCTTCCCATACTAAGGTTCACATGTTGCCTTAATTCTACAGTTTCTATTATGTGCAGACCTAATAAGCTACATGGTGTGCATGAATGGTGACTCCTCAAAATATTCATCCAAATGACCTAATATTATTACTAGGGGTTAATCATGATATTTTTAGATTAAATCCAGAAGACTATAATTTTCCTAATTAATTTAGCATTTATTATATTTTCTACAAAATCAGGCCACCTAGGCTTTTGAACACCAAGTATAATTTCCTGACAAGATATGACCTTAAAACAATTATGACAAGTGTATATTTTCAAGATGACAATAAATACTGAATTTCACAGTTTTCCAAAAAGGTTTTCACCCCAAACAAATTATTGATTAATTATCCACAAGTATAAAGTAAAATAGGAAATATTAAAATTATTCATACAAAAATTATAGGAAAATTACCAGATGTAAAAATGACAAGAAAAGTCTACTGACCAAAAATAATAATTTTGTAAACAACTTTGGTCATATAAATAAATCATTTAAAATATTCAACAATAGGAACCTTATGAAGCATCCTGTATGAAATTCTTCCAATAATTTTATAAAAATTCACACAGCATAATGAAGCCTTAAAATATCTTCAAACCAAGCTTCATAATTTTCCAGTGGGTAATTAGGTATTAAATAATTATCTTATGATCAAGGCAAATATAGGGTTTGTGAATGAAGTAGTATAAATATTAATCCAAAATTCATACAATAATTTCCAGAGATTAAACTTTGGTCACCAAAATTCCGAATCAAATCAACCTCAAATGGGATGAAAATTTTATCAGAGTCATGCCATGACCCAAAAACCAAAATATTGGGGGTATTCGAGTTGAATAGATGCTAAAATTAAATCATACATGATTTATTAAATTTTAAAAAAAACTATAGGAAATGTTTTCCAAAAATTTCCATTTTTGGATATATCAGAGATATAGGTAAGAGTGACCACCAGTCCAAATCACAAGTCATTTGGATGAATGGATTTTTGGGGGCACTCAATTTAGTATTTGGTCAGTACTATGTATAGCCTGCACCATTTTGAGTGTCGTGGTCAGACCACAAACCCAAATGGGTTGAAATTTTTTTAAAATAAAGTAGACCTCAAGTGATACAACTTTCATGTCGTCCATTTTTCCTAAAACAGCCTCTAAGGGCCTCATTTACCAGCATCAAAAGACTCATGTTAAGGAGATAATCTAATCACTATTATGTAAATAATTATAATAATATATTAAAGAGGGCACTGTTCATCTTCTCCAAGACCAGCCGTTGTGATTTTTTTTCCAAACCTGTAGCTTTTACAAAGCTTAACGCCGGTCACCCAGCCACCTCCCTGGCCGGCCATCGCCAGCACGACCTCCGTTGAGGTGGTGGCTATCGCTGTGCTGCGGTATGGCCGCCAGAGGTTGTGGTTTCCGGCGAACCCGAGAATGCAAAAAACATGACTTTTCATGGAATTAAAAAAGGGAAATCAGCCCAATTGGGCTCGATTTTAAATCATATAGATCTAGGATGCTAGCACAAGGGGAGAGGAGGAGAAGTGAACCTTGTTTGGGGTTCGATGATGATGGTGGCGACGGTTGGCCGTGGCATTTCTCCTCTCCAGCGAGCTTGCCCGATTCCTCGATCCTCCACCAAAACCATTGATCCAATACCTCATTTTGACTGCCAAGAATGTTTTTAAGGTGATAGTTTGACCAAAAGTGGGAAAGGGGGATGTATATGGTGGATTTATATTTTTCCATGGATGGGAGGTGATGGGGTGGTTGGCCATGGTGGTTGGGCTCCCCCCATTAGAGTTGGCTGGTTGGAATTGATGGTATTCTCAACCCAATAGTCCAGGGAGACGAATGGGGGGCAATGGGTGTAACGTCCCGAATCGCTCTAGGCCCCTAGTGTGTGTGTTTTGATTCAGGAGAGTTGACTCAAGTCCTGAGAAGTGCAGGGAATTGGGCTGCACTTGTGGAGAAGTGGAGAAATCAGTGCAGAGTGACACGGGAGATGACACGGGTAGTGACACGGCCGTGTCCCTACCCGTGTGCGTCGAGTTGAGCTCGACGAGCCGTGTCGAGATCGTCGAGAATCGTCGAGAATCGTCGAGCGGGGAACACGGGTAGTGACACGGGCGTGTCCCTACCCGTGTGCGTCGAGTTGAGCTCGACGAGCCATGTCGAGATCGTCGAGAATCGTCGAGATGCGTCGAGCGGGGAACACATGTAGTGACACGGGCGTGTCCCTACCCGTATGCGTCGAGTTGAGCTCGACGAGAAGTGTCGAGATGCAACCCGAGTAGTACACGGCCAATGACACGGCCAGGCACACGGCCGTGTCATGTGAACACGGGTCGGGACACGGGCGTGTCCCTACCCGTGTCAAACATTGAACATACATGGAAACCGCCACGGCCGTTTCGCGGAAGCTGGACACGGGTACGGACACGACCGTGTCCCTACCCGTGTCATATTTTGCTTATAAGGGGCAGAGGAAACCCTAGCCGTTTTCACTCTCATTTCACCCCCTTTCTCCTGTGAGAACTCCTGGTGAGAGGAAAACCGCTGGAGCAAGTTCTACCGGAGGAGATTCGCCATCGCCGTGAAAGAGAAGATGCCGCCAAGGAGAACTACGAGATCCATGGCTAGAAATGGTGGTACCGCTGGAGCCAATGTGAGTTTCCTACCCTCTCCCTTGGTGCTAGATCTTAGATATTTAGGAGAGGCATCGACTCAAGAGAGCTTGATGGAGAGGAGAAGATTTCTAGGTTTGGCCATGCTAGGATTTGAATCCTAGATTTTAGATCTCTTCAACCCTTCCCCTTTTCTTCAATATGACGATGGGTGGATGGTCTCGTGAGGAGTTTATGGCCTTTGAGGTTGAATAAGGGAGGAGAATATTTCTGGAAAATTTAGGAACGATCGCCTTGAGGAGGAAGACGAACCGATGCCGTTCATTTTCCTTTAAGATGCGCGCAGAATCTGTATTCTGTGCGCAGCGATCTTCTATGCCATTTTCTTGTAGGATAGGTGCAGATCTGGGCTTTTGGCTAAACACGAAAGTTGTAGCCCTCGGAAATACCTTTCCAACGAGTGGTTGCACGACTTCAGGTGATGTCTGTGGCCCCGGGAAAACCTAATCGAGTTTGCTGTCCGGCAATTCCTGTACACAGAAATTGTGTTTTGTGCGCAGTGAACTTTGAAGCCGATTTCGAGTAAGTTATTTTCAGATCTGGGTTGTGACCTGAATATGAAAGTTGTAGATCATGGAAATACCTTTCCATCGAGGGGTTACACGACTTCACCGGATTCCTGTAGCCTCGGGAATCTCCGGTCGAAGTTGCTGTCCAGATTCAACCTGCGCCTAAATTCTGGGCTTAATGAAAGATGAAGTTTGATTCGGTGGAATTAATAATGCATGATACTTGCCTTGGATGAACCCTTATGATTAATCAATTGTTGCATGATTGAAGTTGTTTATTAATCAGATTTCATATTATCAAATTGTGAAATAATCTTATTTAAACGAATCGAATTGGTAGGAATTGAAAGATTGGTATTGTGCACTTCATGTTTAAATTATGACATTATCAAATGAAAATGAGATAGATCTTTATATGCGCATCATGTTTATATTACATTGTCATCATTTGGAAAGTCATATAGATGAATAGATTATGATTATGGACATGTTTGATTAATGAAATGAATCTTGTAGTCCAATACTTAGAGAGTCGTCTCCCTACGGGTAGTATTGTGAAGGGATGTAAGTGCGGTGTTGACCGTCACTTGTTTTGGTTGTGTTGAGATAAGGTGTGGATGGATGGTTGGGCTGTGTCCTCGTGTTTACTTCCGAGGCCCCTTCCATGATATGTTGATGTGATATTTGCATGTGGTGTGAGTCGACATGCGGTGTCGTAATCCTGGGTTAAGGATAGTGTGGCAGGTCTACGGACTCGCCAGTCGTCACACCGACGGGAGTTGGCAGTTAGACTTGGTCGGTTTGGGCTGTGTCCTCGGTGTTCACGTCCTGAGGCCCCTCCGACCATGTGAACGGTTGGGCTATGTCCTCGTGCTTTCTTCCGAGGCCCCTTCCGGGTCACGCAAGGCCAGTTCGGGCTGTGTTCTTGGTGCACATCTACCCAAGACCCCGCTGGGCCATAGTACGCATGGGCTCCGCTGTTGTGTTCTTAGCGTTGAGGCGTACGGAGGCCTAGGTGAAATAGTGTGATACCCGCCTAGTAGTAGAAGTGCCCGTTCTACTGTCACCGCCTGGCCACGGCGGCTGATGCCTGAGAGGTTAGCTACCTGCTCGAAAAGTGGGAACTATAGTCTGTGTCGACATAGCAACTGCATGGGTGTGCATGGGTGAGTCATTGCATAGCATTCATAGCATTTCATATCATTGCACAACAAGATCCTCATCGTATAAGTTTGTATGGGCACTCTTATACGATGAGTTACTTTTATGTAACCCGATCCTTAACTTATAAGTTTGTATGGGCATTCTTATAAGTTAAGTTACTTTCCTGCTGTTATTTATACTTGCTAGTTTAGTGTAGCTTTTACATAAATGCTGATTATGATGCTGTTACTCTTACACTACTGCCACCTGCTTGTACTTCCTTTACTTGCATACTTGTTATATACTATACTCTTGTTCCTTTTCTCCGCCCGGTGCCGAGGAGTCGCCGGGGGAGCGGATGTGAAACCACTTAGTCGTTTCGACTAACGGTTGCTACGTCTTCCTTTTTAGGAGGTCACGCCGCAGGTAGAGCAGCCGCAGACTACGCAGCAGGACAACCAGGCCAGGACGACAGGGCCTGATGTGACGGTGCCGTCGATACCGTCTGTTACAGATGTTAGTGTTTTGATTACTCTGATGTAGCCCGTTTGGGCAATGTTTAGCTGTACTCTGATATATTGTAGAAGCATGTTCTAGCTTCTCTTTATTGATGTATTTGGACATTATAACTTAGTGTGGAATTGACTTCTGTTTATTTATTTATTTGGTTGGGTTGGCATGATATATTGATATTGTTGTAGCCGGCGGAATTGGCGTCTTGTGGTACAGGTTAGCCCGTGTGCTAATGCTACCGCAAGGCGGCTGTTCCGGGCATAAGACTTCCCCTTCGTGCCGTGTTTTGGGATCCCGGGAGGGGGGGGTCTTACAAATGGTATCAGAGCCAGGTTTCGATCCTGGGACCTGTGGGTTATGGGCCCACCACGCTTCCGCTGCGAAGTCATTCAACAATGGTGCCACCCCCATTTGGTTAGTCAGTTTGGGGACAAACTGACTTAGCGGAAGCAGTGGTGTGCCCATATGTAATTCACATTAAGTTTGTCCAACTTTGACCTTAAGTTTAGCCAACCTGACCTTAGGTACATACCTTTATACGTCGACCTTCCAAGTTTGGACGACCCCAAGTATGTAAAACTATGGTATAAAGTCTTGCGAGATCCCCTAGGGCAAGCACTTTTGTTTATAGCGGATTTTGAATCTAACAGATAAAATAGATATGGCAGATTCCCTAGGGCAACCACTTTTGTTTATAGGAGATTTGTGCTTGGTGGAGATAATGGATATGGTAAAGTGGTTGGGAGCGGGTCTTTTGGGTGTTCAGACAAGCGTTAAGAGACTCGCTGAAGGAGTGATTGAAGCGGGACCCAGCTCAAAGACGAGGACTACGAGGAAGAAATTAAGCATTCATCCTTAGTCTGCCTAAGTTTTTTTTAGGAATCTGGCTTGAGCATTCACAATCTTGATACTAAGGCGTAATGGTTAGTGAGAAACCGGCCTACACTCTATTCGATACCGGTGCCTCACACTCTTTCGTGTCCGAGGATTTCATAAAAGACGTGGGGGATGTTCAGTACTTCACGGGAATAGCCCGACGTGTACGCCTTCCGGATGGCTCGGAGATGATCGCAACCGCCAAGTGTGAGTTGGAGTTATTTATTGATGGGAAGGCCTTTGATACGCCGGCAACGGTTCTGAGAATGCCGGAGTTTGACATCATTTTGGGCATGGCATGGCTGGATTGGCACTTCGCGAGGATCGACTGCGCGGAGAAGCGGATCTATTTGAGACATGGAGACTCTGACGTCATCTTCCAAGGTATTGGCTTCGCTCCTCGCATGATGTTATCTTTCGTCCAGGTTGTAAAAGCTCATATGAAGGGGGACGAGGTCTTCATGATCTGGTTCGAGTTGAAGGAGGAAGCGTTGGAATTAAAGGATGTACGGGTTGTGCGGGATTTTCCCGAGGTATTTCCTGAGAAGCTACCAGGATTACCACCGCATAGAGAGGTCGATTTCCAGATTAATTTAGTACCAGGTGCCAAGCCTGTATCTAAGACTCCGTACAGAATGGCCCCGAAAGAACTCGCGGAGTTTAGAGTTCAACTACAAGAACTAGTAGATTCAGGGTTCGTTCGCCCCAGTTCATCACCATGGGGTGCCCCCGTGTTGTTCGTAAAGAAGAAGGATGGAACCCTGCGATTGTGCATAGATTATCGGGAACTCAATCGATTAACGGTGCGGAACACTTATCCGCTACCTCGGATCGACGAGTTGTTCGATCAATTAGTGGGAGCACATTGGTTCTCTAAACTAGACTTGCGCTCCGGATACTATCAGTTGAGGATACAAGAGGGGGATATTCAGAAAACATCCTTCAGTTCGAGATATGGTTTGTATGAGTTCACAGTAATGCCGTTTGGGCTCACGAATGCACCTTCGGCATTCATGAGCCTGATGAACAAGGTGTTTGAACCATACTTGGACATCTTCGTCATCGTTTTCATCGACGACATCTTAGTCTACTCAAAGACGGAGGAGGAGCATGTCGAGCACCTGACCCTAGTTTTGAAGAAATTGAAGGAGCACGCCTTGTATGCCAAGTTTAGCAAGTGTGAATTCTGGCTTAAGGAGGTTGCCTTCTTGGGGCATGTGATCAGTGGAGCAGGATTAGCTGTGGATCCAGCTAAGGTGCGGGCCGTGAAGGAGTGGTCGCCCTTGAAGTCGGCGGCCAATGTACGAAGCTTTCTTGGACATGCTGGGTACTACCGCAAGTTCGTGAAAGGTTTTTCCAAGATTGCCCTTCCCCTTACCTCCTTGACGAAGAAGGGTGTGCCATTTGAGTGGACACCTCAATGGGAGGCGGCGTTTCAAGAATTGAAAGATAGGCTTACCTCCGCCCCCATCCTTGCACTACCGTCTGGGAAGGAAGGATTCCAAGTTTACACGGACGCATCATACCAAGGGATGGGAGCGGTGCTGATGCAGCACGGGCATGTGATCGCTTATGCTTCAAGGCAGTTAAAGAAACATGAAATCAATTACCCGGTTCATGATTTGGAGTTGGGAGCAGTGGTGTTCGCTTTGAAGGTCTGGAGACATTATTTATATGGCGTGCACTGCGAGATCTTTTCCGATCACAAAAACTTGAAGTATGTTCACACTCAGAAGGAGTTGAACCTGAGACAACGGCGGTGGTTGGAATTTCTATGCGACTATGACTTCACCATGAACTACCACCCCGGGAAAGCGAACTCGGTAGCCGATGCCTTGAGTAGAAAAGTGCCAGGCTCTAGCCCAGAGTCTCGGCTGATGAGTATGGAGTTGGCTCGGATGATCGAGGAGATGGAAATTACTCTAGTATTCAAAGATCCTTCGGCAGAGTATGCGGAGTATTTGGCCAACATGAGCATAGTTTGTGATATCCGAGACCGGATTCGGGTGGAGCAAGGAATGGATGCGGCCTTGGCCCCGGCAATCAAGGCAATTGAAGATGGGACCACCGATGAGTACACACTCAAATACGGCCTCATTTATTTTCGTGGCCGACTCTATATTCCCAAGGGCGGCAAAATCGGGAGGATATATTGAGAGAGGCGCATTCCTCTCAATATTCAGTGCATCCGGGTATTGCTAAGATGTATGCCGGACTGCGGAAGACCATGTGTTGGCCGGGAATGAAGAAGGATGTTCGCTACTATGTTACACATTGCGAAGCTTGCCAAAGAGTGAAGGCTGAATGCAGGAGTCCCGGTGGTTTGTTGCAGTCGCTGCCCATCCCCGAATGGAAGTTCGAGGATATCTCCATGGATTTTGTTCATGGGTTACCTCGTTCCCGCTCCGGGAATGATTCGGTGTGGGTTATTGTGGATCGACTAACAAAGGTGGCCCAGTTCATTCCAATGAAGAAGGAAGCACACGTGGATGTTTTGGTACGCCTTTTTGTGGAGCAATTTGTACGGTATCATGGCGTGCCCAAGACAATTGTTTCGGATAGGGATGGTCGGTTTACATCCAATGAGTGGAAGGCGGTACAGGCGTATTTGGGCTCACGCCTAGCCTTTAGTACCGCATTTCATCCACAGACTGACGGGCAGTCTGAAAGGACCATCAGGACACTGGAAGATTTATTAAGGTTATGCGTGCTGGACAGAGGAGAGCCATGGGAAAGGCTCTTGCCCCTGGTGGAATTCTCCTATAATAATAGCCATCAGGCGAGCATCGGCATGGCGCCCCATGAAGCCCTTTACGGAAGAAGGTGCATGACTCCCTTGTCTTGGGTGCAAGATGAAGATCCGAAGGCATTGGGAAACGAATACATAGATGATACTGATGCGGCGGTCAGATTGATATGGGATCGCATGTTGGAGGCTCAAAGTCGACAGGCGAAATATTACAATAAAAAGCACCGGATGGTGGAGTTTCAGGTGGGCGAAAAAGTGTTCCTTAAGATTCGGCCGATGCATGGAGTGTCACGGGTGCGGGGAGTGAAAAAGCTCAGCCCAAGGTATGTTGGGCCTTATACTATATTGGAAAGAATTGGCCCGTTGGCCTATCGGTTGGAGTTACCACCGGAACTAGAAAATCTTCACGACGTGTTCCATGTATCGTCGCTTCGAAAAGCACTATTGCGGCCCGACCAATTTATTCCCACTACTGATGGTGCAGTGGCGTCGGATAGATCTGTGCGACTAGAGCCGGTGCGGATTGTTGACAGCGAGACAAGAACATTACGCCGCAAAAGTGTCCCCTTAGTGAAGGTGCAATGGTTGAATCATGGGAAGGAGGAGTACACCTGGGAGACAATGGATTTGATGCAGCAACGCTACCCGGAGTTGTTTGCCCAAGGTAGTCTTATTTAAAAATGTATGATAAATTTCCTGTTAAGCTTTTTTCCACACAGCCTAAGCCTGATTTCGGGGACGAAATCTTTTATTTTGTTTATAGGATTTGTAACGTCCCGAATCGCTCTAGGCCCCTAGTGTGTGTGTTTTGATTCAGGAGGGTTGACTCAAGTCCTGAGAAGTGGAGGGAATTGGGCTGCACTTGTGGAGAAGTGGAGAAATCAGTGCAGAGTGACACGGGAGATGACACGGGTAGTGACACGGCCGTGTCCCTACCCGTGTGCGTCGAGTTGAGCTCGACGAGCCGTGTCGAGATCGTCGAGAATCGTCGAGAATCGTCGAGCGGGGAACACGGGTAGTGACACGGGCGTGTCCCTACCCGTGTGCGTCGAGTTGAGCTCGACGAGCCATGTCGAGATCGTCGAGAATCGTCGAGATGCGTCGAGCTGGGAACACGGGTAGTGACACGGGCGTGTCCCTACCCGTGTGCGTCGAGTTGAGCTCGACGAGAAGTGTCGAGATGCAACCCGAGTAGTACACGGCCAATGACACGGCCAGGCACACGGCCGTGTCATGTGAACACGGGTCGGGACACGGGCGTGTCCCTACCCGTGTCAAACATTGAACCGACATGGAAACCGCCACGGCCGTTTCGCGGAAGCTGGACACGGGTACGGACACGGCCGTGTCCCTACCCGTGTCATATTTTGCTTATAAGGGGCAGAGGAAACCCTAGCCGTTTTCACTCTCATTTCACCCCCTTTCTCCTGTGAGAACTCCTGGTGAGAGGAAAACCGCTGGAGCAAGTTCTACCGGAGGAGATTCTCCATCGCCGTGAAAGAGAAGATGCCGCCAAGGAGAACTACGAGATCCATGGCTAGAAATGGTGGTACCGCTGGAGCCAATGTGAGTTTCCTACCCTCTCCCTTGGTGCTAGATCTTAGATATTTAGGAGAGGCATCGACTCAAGAGAGCTTGATGGAGAGGAGAAGATTTCTAGGTTTGGCCATGCTAGGATTTGAATCCTAGATTTTAGATCTCTTCAACCCTTCCCCTTTTCTTCAATATGACGATGGGTGGATGGTCTCGTGAGGAGTTTATGGCCTTTGAGGTTGAATAAGGGAGGAGAATATTTCTGGAAAATTTAGGAACGATCGCCTTGAGGAGGAAGACGAACCGATGCCGTTCATTTTCCTTTAAGATGCGCGCAGAATCTGTATTCTGAGCGCAGCGATCTTCTAGGCCATGTTCTTGTAGGATAGGTGCAGATCTGGGCTTTTGGCTAAACACGAAAGTTGTAGCCCTCGGAAATACCTTTCCAACGAGTGGTTGCACGACTTCAGGTGATGTCTGTGGCCCCGGGAAAACCTAATCGAGTTTGCTGTCCGGCAATTCCTGTACACAGAAATTGTGTTTTGTGCGCAGTGAACTTTGAAGCCGATTTCGAGTAAGTTATTGTCAGATCTGGGTTGTGACATGAATATGAAAGTTGTAGATCATGGAAATACCTTTCCATAGAGGGGTTACACGACTTCACCGGATTCCTGTAGCCTCAGGAATCTCCGGTCGAAGTTGCTGTCCAGATTCAACCTGCGCCTAAATTCTGGGCTTAATGAAAGATGAAGTTTGATTCGGTGGAATTAATAATGCATGATACTTGCCTTGGATGAACCCTTATGATTAATCAATTGTTGCATGATTGAAGTTGCTTATTAATCAGATTTCATATTATCAAATTGTGAAATAATCTTATTTAAACGAATCGAATTGGTAGGAATTGAAAGATTGGTATTGTGCACTTCATGTTTAAATTATGACATTATCAAATGAAAATGAGATAGATCTTTATATGCGCATCATGTTTATATTACATTGTCATCATTTGAAAAGTCATATAGATGAATAGATTATGATTATGGACATGTTTGATTAATGAAATGAATCTTGTATTCCAATACTTAGAGAGTCGTCTCCCTACGGGTAGTATTGTGAAGGGATGTAAGTGCGGTGTTGACCGTCACTTGTTTTGGTTGTGTTGAGATAAGGTGTGGATGGATGGTTGGGATGTGTCCTCGTGTTTACTTCCGAGGCCCCTTCCATGATATGTTGATGTGATATTTGCATGTGGTGTGAGTCGACACGCGGTGTCGTAATCCTGGGTTAAGGATAGTGTGGCAGGTTTACGGACTCGCCAGTCGTCACACCGACGGGAGTTGGCAGTTAGACTTGGTCGGTTTGGGCTGTGTCTTCGGTGTTCACGTCCCGAGGCCCCTCCGACCATGTGAACGGTTGGGCTGTGTCCTCGTGCTTTCTTCCGAGGCCCCTTCCGGGTCACGCAAGGCCAGTTCGGGCTGTGTTCTTGGTGCACATCTACCCAAGACCCCGCTGGGCCATAGTACGCATGGGCTCCGCTGTTGTGTTCTTAGCGTTGAGGCGTACGGAGGCCTAGGTGAAGTAGTGTGATACCCGCCTAGTAGTAGAAGTGCCCGTTCTACTGTCACCGCCTGGCCACGGCGGCTGATGCCTAAGAGATTAGCTACCTGCTCGAAAAGTGGGAACTATAGTCTGTGTCGACATAGCAACTGCATGGGTGTGCATGGGTGAGTCATTGCATAGCATTCATAGCATTTCATATCATTGCACAACAAGATCCTCATCGTATAAGTTTGTATGGGCACTCTTATACGATGAGTTACTTTTATGTAACCCGATCCTTAACTTATAAGTTTGTATGGGCATTCTTATAAGTTAAGTTACTTTCCTGCTGTTATTTATACTTGCTAGTTTAGTGTAGCTTTTACATAAATGCTGATTATGATGCTGTTACTCTTACACTACTTCCACCTGCTTGTACTTCCTTTACTTGCATACTTGTTATATACTATACTCTTGTTCCTTTTCTCCGCCCGGTGCCGAGGAGTCGCCGGGGGAGTGGATGTGAAACCACTTAGTCGTTTCGACTAACGGTTGCTACGTCTTCCTTTTTAGGAGGTCACGCCGCAGGTAGAGCAGCCGCAGACTACGCAGCAGGACAGCCAGGCCAGGACGACAGGGCCTGATGTGACGGTGCCGTCGATACCGTCTGTTACAGATGTTAGTGTTTTGATTACTCTGATGTAGCCCGTTTGGGCAATGTTTAGCTGTACTCTGATATATTGTAGAAGCATGTTCTAGCTTCTCTTTATTGATGTATTTGGACATTATAACTTAGTGTGGAATTGACTTCTGTTTATTTATTTATTTGGTTGGGTTGGCATGATATATTGATATTGTTGTAGCCGGCGGAATAGGCGTCTTGTGGTACAGGTTAGCCCGTGTGCTAATGCTACCGCAAGGCGGCTGTTCCGGGCATAAGACTTCCCCTTCGTGCCGTGTTTTGGGATCCCGGGAGGGGGGGTCTTACAATGGGGAGATGAACGGGGTGGCCTATGGTCTCCCTCCATAACTCCTCTTTCTCTCTTTCTTCTTTCTCTCTCCTCCATTAAAGGGGAACATGAGGTTTCTCTCTCCTAGTCATCATTTTTAGATTTTTAGTGGCATTCCATGTAAATATTAGCCTCCTAAAGCTAGTGAGCCACTCAACTTGGGCTTAGGCCAAGTGAGTTGGGTTAGGTTGGGTCAACTAGAGCTAATTTGACCCAAATTAGGATTGAGTTGATTGTGGTCAATTTGACCTTTTGGGTTGAACCCAATGGGTCCTTAGTGAAACTTGGGTAGGGTTGGTTTTACACCTTGGAGGTCACTTAACCCTAGTTAGGACACTTTGACCATTTTAAGTTTTATGTTGACTTTGGTCAACTTGACCTCCTTGGTTGATCCCAATGGGTCCTTAGTGACCCATTAGCCTCTCTTAAGAGTCAGAAAGGTTTAGGTAAGGTCATTTTGGCAAGTTGGAGGTCCATTGGCCCTGGATAGGACACTTTAACCATTTTAGGGTTTGGATTCACTTTGGTGAACTTGACAACTTAGGTTGCCTCCAATGGGTTCTTGTGACACAATGGACATCCCAAAGGATTAGGAGTGCAATGGTGGGGTCATGGAGTCAAGTTAAAGAATTAAAGTCAAACCCTAGGATTGGTATTTGAATTGTGTTATTTATAAACCAAGGTGATTTCCACCTTCATTCCTTAGTTCACCTAGTCTTCTTGAGCTTCCCACAGTTTTGTCATGACCTAGTCATGACAAAACCACTCTTAAGGGTCTAGTTGTTTGAGGGATGTTACATTGGGTAACCGTAATGGGAGTAGGCCCAGGTACTACCTTGACCTACTATAGGGGAGAAGGGTATACCATTGATCCGGGGTAGTGGGAGGTCATTGGGGTGTAGCCATGGAGTGATGGTGAAGAGCAGATGCTTTGAACCACTATGAAAATGAAGGGTGTAGGAACTAGAGACACAGTAACCTACTATGGGGAGAAGTGAAGACCATTGATCTAGGGCAATGGGAGGTCACTATGACCTTAGCGATGTCTACCATACTATGCAGGCGAAGGGTGGACATTCGATATGGTGTAATGATGACAAGGCCACCTTGGTGTATATTGTGCACAATTAGGGGACCTGATCCACGACAACATCATAACCAGTTATGAAGGCAAAGGTCTAACCCTTTAAGCCGTGGTATTGTGGTCATGGATGACGTGATGTAGTTTGTGTGTAACCAGGGGATCTAAGACCTGACAACATCATAAACTACTATGAGGGCAATGGGCGGACCCTTCAAGCCATGGTAGCGTTGTTGGATCTAGTGCCCAACCTTAGAGGGGGGAGGGATGAATAAGGTTTCGAGCGTTTATTGCAAATTCATATTGTTTTAATACATGTAAACTAGTTTTGGAAGTTGCCGCGGGGCATTAGGTAGCTAACTCGCGGCGCTAAGTCACAGACTTCATTTTCCTTGGAAAATCACCTTTAGGAGAACTACGCACACTAGAGAGATTTAGATTATACACAACATAGAAGAATAAAATAGTAAATATTATTCATTTAAATTAACTCAGGAAACAGTTTTAACTATTACAAAAGTTTGATCTTCGTGACGTCGGAGAGCAGAGGCGGTAAGATCAAATCTCTGTTGGTTTTCTATACCGACCCACTACCAGGACCGGTTGTCTCTCTCCTTTTTCCCTCCAGGAAAAGTCTTCAAGCCGGACCTTCACCTCTATGCAAGGAAGGGTCTTAGAGCCCCTCTAGATCACCCGATTTAGACATTCCAACCACGAGATGATTTCCCATAGAATCCTTCCCGTATTTCGATAATAACACCTCCATCTGTCACATGAAACATAATAGAGGGTCCGATCGAGGCCCCACACCATATTCCACAAACAGGCGGCGGGGTTACGGGTTAATATCAAAGACTAGTTCACTCATCCTAACTCAGAGCATTCTAGCGGAAGCTTTATGGGTTATTTCTGAACTTATAAACCATGAATGTCCACTATATATATAAAACCACATTTATATATCTTACAGGAATGTATACAAAATACATAAAATGTTTGGCCTTAAGGCCTTACAGTTATATTTCAGTAGTGTGGATTACAAACATCGGCACGCAGACTGGCCACACATGAAAAGAAGTAAAATTCCTTCATTCGGCCTTCAAGGGTCAGCATAGCAGTAGCAAGGGCTTCAGCCCGCTATTTCCACCTCAGCTCTCCAACACCTGCATGGGGACAATACACCGTAATTATGGTAAACAAGGCAATGGTCAGCATTCAGCTGACCAAATTATAACGACCCTACCCATTTCCCGGGGCAGTGGTATTCCTTCCCTGTAGGCATAGCATTTTCACCATTAGATATTTCACAAAACGTGCACTCACGCACAGTTCAATATATCACAAACATCGACCGCACGAACCGATGCTCCGTGCACTCTGGGCACATTATCGGTGTACCAGAAAACCAGGGTCCCACCACCGATCTCTGGTCTCAGACCCAACAGTAAACATTGAGCATTCATGCTCCACGGCCCATGGCCGGAGACTTTAGTCTTGATAGCGTACATCCCAAGACTCTCATTATGCGATCCTAATGAACGCTAATAACTTAGCCACTTAAGTTAGGCAACCATAATGCGGATACAGTTCAGCCCTTGCTTATTGCTAAAATTGCCGGTTCAATGTCTAGACTGACGTGGGTCGGCTTCCCCTTGTCCGTTCTGCTCACTGGAATTTAAGAGTGCATATCTCACAATAGCCACACTACCCTCGAATGTATGGCTGCACAATCAAAAAGGGAGTCAATGCCAGTGTTCATCACAATCACTTGGCGGGGCCAAGAGAAGCTCTATTTCAAACTCAACACTAACCCTGCAGCATCCTGCAGTGCCAAAAACACTGGTCTTTCCATAGCATACAACACATGAATTTCAAGGGTATTTTTCTGGAACTCCACTCCAGTCCTTCCTGTTACTCCACTTCACATGCACAACCCACTGAATCCATAAAATACTCGTTTATGCGCGAAGTACTCTTCAGTTCGCAAAATATGGCATCACCAATCCAGACCAACCTGTCCAGATGGGCTTCACACAGTATTCCTATTGTGTACTACATATTTCCAGATCTATATGCAAAACTTAAGGAGATTACAGGAATCAATCCAAAGGAACTCCCTCGACTCTCCACCTTTTGGTAGGGGATTCCATGCATATGCCAAAATAAGGACTTCACTTGTCCAAGAAGGAAGATCGTTACACCTGAAGTTCTCTTCGGAGCCATGGTAAAGCTTTTCTATGCGGACGGAAATGAGCACCTCACTTTCCCGTTCGCGAATCTAGCTTCAGATCTTGATTACAGTCACAAGATCTTCTCCAACAACTTCAACAAGATCCACCCAAACCCGAGCTCCAGTTGTGAGTTCTCTTGTCCAGAACTGGGATGAAAATAAGGGAGCGAACGAGATGGAAATAATGAATTCCTCCTCCCAACACGGCGGCATATGTGGCCTCGGGTTTCACCCAAACCACATGATCTCTTCTAATCCTAACGTAACAGTCACGATGTGAGTTAAAAAGTCAACCCACCACTTTGACCAGGCAGTCAGTGTCGCTACACCTTTCGAAATGAATTTGTCAAAAGCACTATGTTAGTCGAAACCACATTCGTCGAAATTAGTTTGACGTTCGTCGAACTCACTGGAAGCTGCTCGACGTCAACTGAAAGAAGCCAAGAAGTATAACGGCCCCTTCATCGAATGTTGTTCGACATTCGTCGAATGCTGTTCGACTTCATCAAATGCAGACAATCAGTCGAACCCCGGTACGACGTCCGTCGAACCCCAGTTCGACGTCCGTCGAACCCCGGTTCGACGTTCTTGCCTTCCTGCTCCTTTTTGGGGTGTTACAATTCTCCCCTCCTAACAGAAATTTTGTCCCGAAATTTGATACAGCTATCAGAAACGAGCAACAAATATGTTACAACATATATTTTCTTCACAAAAAAAATGTGACAACATTTTATACAAACAACTCGGGAAACTCAGCACGCATGGTTTGCTCCTGCTTTCATGTTAACTCCTCATGACCACAGTTGTCCCACCGGACTTTGACCATTCTGATTGTCTTGTTCCACAACTGCTTAACCAATTTATCCTCAATTGGCCTAACCTTCGTCGTTAGCCAAAATTCTACTAGTACGCGATCACTCGCAATCACCTGAGTCGGATCTTTCATGGCTTTTCGAAGTACTGATATGTGGAACACATCATGCAAACTACTCAATTCTGCCGAAAGAGCTAGCCGATAGGCAGCTTCTCCAACTCGCTCCACGACTTCGAACGGACCAAGATATCTCAGACTTAACTTTTCAAGCGTTGAATCCTGGACACGCCCTTGAATGGTTTGATTTTCAAGTATACCCACTCGCCAACCGCAAACTCTACCTTTCGATGCTTGGCGTTGTAGTACTTTGCCTGTCTATCTTGGGCTAGCAGTACCCTCTCCCGGATAGAACGTATTGTCAAATTAGGCTATTTGACTTCCTTACACTTATACAGCTTAGAGTCGCCTGTTTCTGACCAAGCTAATGGTGTACGACACTTCCTACCATACAAAGCTTCAAAAGGGGCCATATTTATACTAGTTTGATAGTTATTATTGTAGGCAAACTCTACCATATAGAGATGGTCTTCCCACCTCTTCCTGAAATACAAGGAGCATATTCGGAGCATGTCCTCCATCGTTTTGTTGGTCCTCTCAGTCTGGCCATCCATTTGTTGATGAAATGATGTACTAAACGTTAATTTTGTCGCCAATATTTGATGAATTAGCCTCCAATCATTTGAAGTGAAGCACCCATCACGATCACTTATGATGCTACATGGAACACCTTGTAATCACACTATTTGCTCGACATAGAGCTTAGACAAGACTTCCACTAGGTCATCCCTCTTGTTCGAAATGAAGTGAGCCACTTTTGTCAACCGGTGCATGATCACCCAAACAGAATCGTTCCCGCATTGAGATCTCAGTAAACAGTGCACGAAATCCATCGAAATGTCAACAAATTTCCATTTCGGAATAGGTAGCGACTTCAGGAAACCTCCAGTATTCTGACATTCTGCTTTCACTAAGGCATAGGTTTGACATTTAGCCACGTAATGCGCTATGTATTTATTCATACCTGACCACCAAAACAGCTTTTTCATGTCCTTGTACATCTTTGTGCTCCCTCGGTGAATTGAGTACTTCGTGAAGTGAGCCTAATACAACATTTCATCTCTTAGCTTACCCATAATCGGGACGCACAAATGTCCGTCTTTTTGCAAAAGGCCATCATCCGGGAGAATTGGGCATTTGAACCATACGTTGCATAGTTGATGCACTTATGGCAAGTGTGCTGCTCGCATAAGTAATATAAAATTGGTAGGCTTTCCCAAGTATCAAATCTCTCAAGGAACACCGTAAGGTGGAATTATCTTTCAAGGAGGACTTGAGATTGAAGTCCTTAGGTCGAGGTAACTAAGGGGTTTGGTTTTAGAAGCATGAAAATAAAAACAAATTAAATCTACTCCTATGCAGGCCTCTATGTGCTGCTTTGCTCTACGGAATGGAGGAAAATACAGGCATAGGAAGTGAATAGAACGACAGATTGAGGATCGCAAATAACTCGTCGCAACGCGCACCTATAGCAATGCTAGAGCGGCAACACCAACTATGTCGGCGGGCGAAAATATAGGCACTACACAAGCAACTAAAGCCGTAAAACGATAAAGATTCACATAGACATGAAACTAATAACGCTACAGCTAAAGCGCCACATCAATTACATATAAAGATTTATCCATGCACAAACATCAATAAAGCAAGAACAAGGCAAGAAATCGAACGAATCCGAAAGCTCGTGGAGGAGTAGCGGAAGGAATCGCCGGGTTGTTAATCTGCATCCAAGCTCGGTCGTCAATTACTTTCGTGGTAGAGAAGGCTGTCACTACCCTCCAATGGACCCGTATTCTTCGTGTCATGACCCGGAAGAAGGTTGAAAGCTTCCCTTCGCTTGATGGATATATAGTCAAAACATGCAATAGAGCTAGGATGTGAAGGAGCAGTCCGAGAGCAAGCACCAGTGAGAGGTATGCTTCGCGAGCATGGTTGAAGCTTTTTTCCTTAGTGGAAGATGAAGGGAGGAGCAGAAAGGGAGGAGTTTTGCCCTAAAATGGCGGTAGGAATGGCAGAAAAGCGGAACCTCCATTGATTGGAAGAAAACCTATGCTTAAATAGAAGCAGGTCAAAAAAAATGGTCACGCACGGTTTGACACACGACCGTGCATTAACCGTGCGTTATTTACGAGCAGAAAATAGCCTGCGAGGAAGAAACGTTGACCCGTGCGTTTTACTCACGCACGGGCGCAAATGCCCGTGTGTTAAGGAAAACACACAGGTAACCACAGAGCGCTGGAAAGCAAGAAAACAAAGAGGAACCGTTTACATGTATATTGTGCACAGTTAGGAGACCTGATCCACGACAACATCATAACCAGTTATGAAGGCAAAGGTCGGACCCTTTAAGCCGTGGTATTGTGGTCATGGATGACGTGATGTAGTTTGTGTGTAACCAGGGGATCTAAGACCTGACAACATCATAAACTACTATGAGGGCAATGGGCGGACCCTTCAAGCCATGGTTGCATTGTTGGATCTAGTGCCCAACCTTAGAGGGGGGAGGGGTGAATAAGGTTTCGAGCGTTTATTGCAAATTCAAATTGTTTTAATACATGTAAACTAGTGTTGGAAGCTGCCGCGGGGCATTAGGTAGCTAACTCGCGGCGCTAAGTCACAGACTTCATTTTCCTGGGAAAATCACCTTTAGGAGAACTACGCACACTAGAGAGATTTAGATTATACACAACATAGAAGAATAAAATAGTAAATATTATTCATTTAAATTAACTCAGGAAACAGTTTTAACTATTACAAAAGATTGATCTTCGTGACGTCGGAGAGCAGAGGCGGTAAGATCAAATCTCTGTTGGTTTTCTATACCGACCCACTACCAGGACCGGTTGGCTCTCTCCTTTTTCCCTCCAGGAAAGGTCTTCAAGCCGGACATTCACCTCTATGCAAGGAAGGGTCTTAGAGCCCCGCTAGATCACCCGATTTAGACATTCCAACCCCGAGATGATTTCCCATAGAATCCTTCCCATATTTCGATAATAACACCTCCATCTGTCACATGAAACATAATAGAGAGTCCGATCGAGGCCCCACACCATATTCCACAAACAGGCGGCGGGGTTACGGGTTAATATCAAAGACTAGTTCACTCATCCTAACTCAGAGCATTCTAGCGGAAGCTTTATGGGTTATTTCTGAACTCAAAAACCATGAATGTCCACTATATATATAAAACCACATTTATATATCTTACATGAATGTATACAAAATACATAAAATGTTTGGCCTTAAGGCCTTACAGTTATATTTCAGTAGTGTGGATTACAAACATCGGCACGCAGGCCAACCACACATGAAAAGAAGTAAAATTCCTTCATTCGGCCTTCAAGGGTCAGCATAGCAGTAGCAAGGGCTTCAACCCGCTATTTCCACCTCAGCTCTCCAACACCTGCATGGGGACAATCCACCGTAATTATGGTAAACAAGGCAATGGTCAGCATTCAGCTGACCAAATTATAACGACCCTACCCATTTCCCAGGGCAGTGGTATTCCTTCCCTGTAGGCATAGCATTTTCACCATTAGATATTTCAAAAAACGTGCACTCACGCACAGTTCAATATATCACAAACATCGACCGCACGACCCGATGCTCTGTGCACTCTGGGCACATTATCGGTGTACCAGAAAACCAGGGTCCCACCACCGATCTCTGGTCTCAGACCCAACGGTAAACATTGAGCATTCATGCTCCACGGCCCATGGCCGGAGACTTTAGTCTTGATAGCGTACATCCCAAGACTCTCATTATGCGATCCTAATGAACGCCAATAACTTAGCCACTTAAGTTAGACAACCATAATGCAGATATAGTTCAGCCCTTGCTTATTGCTAAAATTGCCGGTTCAATGTCTAGACTGACGTGGGTCGGCTTCCCCTTGTCCGTTCTGCTCACTGGAATTTAAGAGTACATATCTCACAATAGCCACACTACCCTCGAATGTATGGCTGCACAATCAAAAAGGGAGTCAATGCCAGTGTTCATCACAATCACTTGGCGGGGCCAACAGAAGCTCTATTTCAAACTCAACACTAACCCTGCAGCATCCTGCAGTGCCAAAAACACTGGTCTTTCCATAGCATACAACACATGAATTTCAAGGGTATTTTTCTGGAACTCCACTCCAGTCCTTCCTGTTACTCCACTTCACATGCACAACCCACTGAATCCGTAAAATACTCGTTTATACGCGAAGTATTCTTCAGTTCGCAAAATATGGCATCACCAATCCAGACCAACCTGTACAGATGGGCTTCACAAAGTATTCATATTTTGTACTACATATTTCCAGATCTATATGCAAAACTTAAGGAGATTACATGAATCAATCCAAAGGAACTCCCTCGACTCTCCACCTTTTGGTAGGGGATTCCATGCATATGCCAAAATAAGGACTTCACATGTCCAAGAAGGAAGATCGTTACACCTGAAGTTCTCTTCGGAGCCATGGTAAAGCTTTTCTATGCGGATGGAAATGAGCACCTCACTTTCCCGTTCGCGAATCTAGCTTCAGATCTTGATTACAGTCACAAGATCTTCTCCAACAACTTCAACAAGATCCACCCAAACCCGAGCTCCAGTTGTGAGTTCTCTTGTCCAGAACTGGGATGAAAAGAAGGGAGCGAGCGAGATGGAAATAATGAATTCCTCCTCCCAACACGGCGACATATGTGGCCTCGGGTTTCACCCAAACCACATGATCTCTTCTAATCCTAAAGTAACAGTCACGATTTGAGTTAAAAAGTCAACCCACCACTTTGACCAGGCAGTCAGTGTCGCTACACCTTTCGAAATGAATTTGTCAAAAGCACTATGTTAGTCGAAACCACATTCGTCGAAATTAGTTCGACGTTCGTCGAACTCACTGGAAGCCGCTCGACGTCAACTGAAGGAAGCCAAGAAGTATAACGGCCCCTTCATCGAATGCTGTTCGACATTCGTCGAATGCTGTTCGACTTCATCAAATGCAGACAATCAGTCGAACCCCGGTACGACGTCCGTCGAACCCCGGTTCGACGTCCGTCGAACCCCGGTTCGACGTTCTTGCCTTCTTGCTCCTTTTTGGGGTGTTACAATTCTCCCCTCATAACAGAAATTTTGTCCCGAAATTTGATACAACTATCAGAAACGAGCAACAAATATGTTACAACATATATTTTCTTCACAAAAAAAATGTGACAACATTTTATACAAACAACTCGGGAAACTCAGCACGCATGGTTTGCTCCTGCTTTCATGTTAACTCCTCATGGCCACAGTTGTCCCACCGGACTTTGACCATTCTGATTGTCTTGTTCCACAACTGCTTAACCACTTTATCCTCAATGGGCCTAACCTTCGTCGTTAGCCAAAATTCTACTGGTACACGATCACTCGCAATCACCTCAGTCGGATCTTTCATGGCTTTTCGAAGTACTGATATGTGGAACACATCATGTAAACTACTCAATTCTGCCGAAAGAACTAGCGATAGGCAGCTTCTCCAACTCGCTCCACGACTTCTAACGGATCAAGATATCTCAGACTTAACTTTTCAAGCGTTGAATCCTGGACACGCCCTTGAATGGTTTGATTTTCAAGTATACCCACTCGCCAACCGCAAACTCTACCTTTCGATGCTTGGCGTTATAGTACTTTGCCTGTCTATCTTGGGCTAGCAGTACCCTCTCCCGGATAGAACATATTGTCAAATTAGGCTATTTGACTTCCTTACACTTATACAGCTTAGAGTCGCCTGTTTCTGACCAAGATAATGGTGTACGACACTTCCTACCATACAAAGCTTCAAAAGGAGCCATATTTATACTAGTTTGATAGTTATTATTGTAGGCAAACTCTACCATATAGAGATGGTCTTCCCACCTCTTCCTGAAATACAAGGAGCATATTCGGAGCATGTCCTCCATCGTTTTGTTGGTCCTCTCAGTCTGGCCATCCATTTGTGGATGAAATGATGTACTAAACGTTAATTTTGTCGCCAATATTTGATGAATTAGCCTCCAATCATTTGAAGTGAAGCACCCATCACGATCACTTATGATGCTACAGGGAACACCTTGTAATCACACTATTTGCTCGACATAAAGCTTAGATAAGACTTCCACTAGGTCATCCCTCTTGTTCGAAATGAAGTGAGCCACTTTTGTCAACCGGTGCATGATCACCCAAACAGAATCGTTCCCGTATTGAGATCTCTGTAAACAGTGCACGAAATCCATCGAAATGTCAACAAATTTCCATTTCGGAATAGGTAGCGACTTCAGGAAACCTCCAGCCTTCTGACATTCTGCTTTCACTAAGGCATAGGTTTGACATTTAGCCACGTAATGCGCTATGTATTTATTCATACCTGACCACCAAAACAGCTTTTTCACGTCCTTGTACATCTTTGTGCTCCCTCGGTGAATTGAGTACTTCGTGAAGTGAGCCTAATACAACATTTCATCTCTTAGCTTACCCATAATCGGGACGCACAAATGACCGTCTTTTTGCAAAAGGCCGTCATCCAGGAGAATTGGGCATTTGAACCATACGTTGCATAGTTGATGCACTTATGGCAAGTGTGCTGCTCGCATAAGTAATATAAAATTGGTAGGCTTTCCCAAGTATCAAATCTCTCAAGGAACACCGTAAGGTGGAATTATCTTTCAAGGAGGACTTGAGATTGAAGTCCTTAGGTCGAGGTAACTAAGGGGTTTGGTTTTAGAAGCATGAAAATAAAAACAAATTAAATCTACTCCTATGCAGGCCTCTATGTGCTGCTTTGCTCGGCGGAATGGAGGAAAATACAGGCATAGGAAGTGAATAGAACGACAGATTGAGGCTCGCAAACAACTCGTCGCAACGCGCACCTATAGCAATGCTAGAGCGGCAACACCAACTATGGCGGCGGGCGAAAATATAGGCACTACACAATCAACTAAAGCAGTAAAACGATAAAGATTCACATAGACATGAAACTAATAACTCTACAGCTAAAGCGCCACATCAATTACATATAAAGATTTATCCATGCATAAACATCAATAAAGCAAGAACAAGGCAAGAAATCCACCGAATCCGAAATCTCGTGGAGGAGTAGCGGAAGGAATCGTCGGGTTGTTAATCCGCATCCAAGCTCGGTCGTCAGTTACTTTCGTGGTAGAGAAGGCTGTCACTACCCTCCAATGGACCCGTCTTCTTCGTGTCACGACCCGGAAGAAGGTTGAAAGCTTCCCTTCGCTTGATGGATATATAGTCAAAACATGCAATAGAGCTAGGATGTGAAGGAGCAGTCCGAGAGCAAGCACCAGTGAGAGGTATGCTTCGCGAGCATGGTTGAAGCTTCTTTCCTTAGTGGAAGATGAAGGGCGGAGCAGAAAGGGCGGAGTTTTGCCCTAAAATGGCGGCAGGAATGGCAGAAAAGCGGAACCTCCATTGATTGGAAGAAAACCTATGCTTAAATAGAAGCAGGTCAAAAAAATGGTCACGCACGGTTTGACGCACGACCGTGCATTAACCGTGCGTTATTTACGAGCAGAAAATAGCCTGCGAGGAAGAAACGTTGACCCGTGCATTTTACTCACGCATGGGCGCAAATGCCCGTGTGTTAAGGAAAACTCACAGGTAACCACAGAGCGCTGGAAAGCAAGAAAACAAAGAGGAACCGTGCATTTTACTCACGCACGGGCGCGTATGCCCGTGCGTGAAGGAAAAAGCACGATTAACCCCAGAGAGAAGGAAATCCTGGTATGCAAGTGGTACCATATGTTTTACTCGCGCACAGGAATTTCTGCCCATGCGTGAACAAATCGCACGATTAACCACAGATCGCAGGAATTCCAAGAACAATATGCAAACCGTGTGATTCCTTCTCACATGGTTTGGCCGAAATCGTGCGGGAACAAAACGCACGGGTAACCACAGTCGTCCCCGGGATTGTTGTGTATAACGCACGATTATATTGAAACTGTGCGCGAAGAAATTCGCACGGCCGTGCGTTTTACACAGGAGCTGGAATTAGAATTCTGGACATCTCGACCACCGGCACAGCAATAAATCCACACAAATAATCATATAAATCAGAACAAACAAGTGCGAGGAGCTCAAAGAACTTACCCTCAACACAAGAGTGGGCAATCGCACACCACATTGGGCCAATACAATGCACTATTGACTAAGTAAATCCTAAACAAAAATATTACTATTCCAACTGAAAAAGTAGTGCACATGCAAGAATATAAGCCCATAGGAGTCTGAAAAACCCTATATAAATCGGACTCATCACACCACCAGACTGAAACATTTGCTCGTCCCAAGAAAATCATCACTAAACAGAGATTAAGAAAGCTAGTTGACTAAGCTATTGCCTAAATAGAGTACCATGCGAAGTCATGCCATCATGTACAAAAAGCAATAGTAGAAAACTCATTTTTGCATGCATAATAATTTCTAATTCCTATAAACGTAAAGGGATATTATAAATACTCCTAAAGTGAATCACGGTGAATCATTTGGCTGCGCGTAGAACGAAAGCAGGCAGACAATGAGGTGAGCAATGCCAAAGATCAGGTCTCAGGAGAATCTCCAAAGGAATCCACCAATGTCGGTAACCATATGCTTGCCTGTTCACACTCTCTCCACAACACTAGTTTGACTCAAGCGCGAATCTGTAGGACTTGGAGTATAATATAGGCTTAGGTGAAGGCTGTGTATACAAAGATAAACAAGACGGACACGCACACCCAAAATGAGACCGCTCGAAAACACTCACAACTATACTCAACGACAAACAAGCGCGGCGCACCACGAGACTTGGACTTTTGACGGTGCATGCACCCCCATAACTAACACAATACCAATATTTCACAACTCTACAACAATTTTTTTCTTTTTTTTTCTTCTTTTGTTCCACATTGGGAATTTTCTTTTCTAATTCATTTCATTTTTTTTGATTTAACCAAATAACCAAAACAAGCCGAAAACACGGCAACACCACAAGCGGCACAAACACACACATAACTATCACACATAACGGATACAAAACTACAATAAAGCAAACTAACTGAGTGACCACATTCAGATGTGCGAGTAGGAAAGGCTATATGGCTTTTGTAGCGAGGCGTAGGGATGTCAAAGGAAGGGACAGCTCAATGGGGATAGCAACAGATAGACGTCGGGAATGGTACAAGGCACAAGCTAGACAAAGTGATGACCTACATCACACGCGCACTCGACTAACCTTGTACCCATGCTTCGAGAGTAGCTAGGGGAAAGTTCTTAGCCACCAAGAAAGACAACCCTTCCTCCTGACTCGAGCAATACGAGGCTATTGAACTCCCACACACAATCCTACACCATTGTTTGATTCATAACCGGATTCACAACTAGAGTACCGTAAACAAAATCTACGCTAATAGAAAAATAGAAACTATAAGCATATAAAGAATATTAATCTACACGGACTCTAAGTGAGCATGAGTGCACGCCTGGGAACACTCTTGGAGTCAACATTTTACCCCATCATGCAATCCTAAGTCAACACATCATTCTTAATTCTACGCACAAGTGATAAACAAGCTCGGCGCATGCAAGTGTTTAAGTACGCGTTTTCAAGTGGGTGTTGTAGAGTGCAAAGCAAATGCAAATGATATTACAATTAAAGCTTCTAGTATGTGAGTGGAATGTGCACGTGAGCAGATAACAACTCGAGTCTCTCCCCCACCAGACTTAATCCATGCAACCTATCATAAGATTTGCAATAAAAACAATGAAATATAAGTCGGGGGATAGATTACCCCATACTCAATAAATGAGCATACCAGAAGATGCAAGAAAGCTTGAAGCTAAACCTACAAAAATTTCACTCACTCCATCGTGCAAGTGAAGGGCTAACCTGCAAAAGAGCTCCAACAAAAATTGTAGATACAGTGGCAATATCAAATTTAATCTAAGCTATACAATAAGGAAAAAAAATTTTAAAACAGTCAAAATAACTAACTATACTTACTCCTAGAGAAGTACTGGGGTTATTGTCCACCCAGCACGACTTATTCGACTTACGTAAAGTTCTAGCTAATGGGCCTATAAAACAAAAGATGCACAGGTAACTGGCCGAATATCCGTTGCGATAGCGAGTACCGATATGGAGATAATGCAGTTACCCCTCTACCTAAATAATAATCCCTTCACAACTCAGGTAGAGGAAATTATAAACAAGAAGTGGAGGAGCACTGGTCCTCATTAATCTTATCAAAAGTTAAATCCTTGCCTAGTAAGGTGTTGTCCACCGCAGGTCCATAGGAGACCATGTCGACGACAAGGGATTCTACTGTGAAGGAGGTACGAACCTTCTCACACAAGCAGATGCACTCGCTGATGGCTTGAGCACAAGGCTCATCGTCATCCCAATGTACCCGTGGAGACACAACCCGCACAGGATCAGATAAAAAAGGGGGTTCAAACAATAAATGAGAAGAAAAACTAAAATATACAGAATATGGGAGAGTGATCTCGTTATCACTCTCAACAGGATCCGTGCATAAATCACAGTTGGTATCATATGAGTCATATCGGGGGAAATCAGAGAACTCGAGGTCTGCGGTGGTAGGTGGGACCATCTCATCCAATAAGGAGGTGCAAACCTCCGCATCAGAAAGTGGGTACTCCTCATCCCACGGGGTGCGTCATAGTGTTCCGAAGATCCATATTCTCTGTCGGAGATAGTAAAATCCTCATCCCACTTCGGCACAACCTCCAGCACCGAATCACCAACAAATACGGCATCATCAGCCGACTCACACAAAAGAGGAGTAGCACGATCAAGAAAAAGTTACGGAGGGGCAATACTGCTCTCAAGACCAGGCATTGATTGAGAATGCCCCATCACAAAATCATCCGCTGACACGTCCCCATCAATGGGAACAATCTATACGTCCCATACAGGAGCACCCATGTGTTCCTGATTCTCTTTTTGCTAGCTAACACCAGAGTGATCGTCATCACTCAAGGGAAGCTCATAAAAGGGAGTGAGGGACACATGAAAGATTTGTATGCGGCGAGAGATTCTTCGGTAATCTCAACGGGCAAAGAACGAGCAAGATATGCAATGTCAGCGTATGGGCTCGACAACACCATGGTAGGCATGTCCACAGTAGTCCTCCGTAAATGGGGGGTTGCTGCGCACACACCAATAGAGGGAGAAGGCTTGCACTTACGAGGGTAATCCTTCAACATGTGGCCTATACTTTGATATAGCAAACACCTAATACAAGGCTCGGCATTTAAAATAGACATGGCGTCGATGTATTGGCACAAAGTGTCATAGAGATGACACTAAGCAACAGAGTACATCGCAAACAAAATTATTTGCCAAATGGGCGCTACAAAATTTAGAATAAAAAAATAGCACGAACCCGCTTTCTATACCCAAAATTCAAAAATGGGGCAAAAAAGAAATAAACAAAAGAAATGGTTATAACCAAAATAGTAAGAAAAACAACAATCGCAAGACTTCCTATCAGAAAACTCACACTACGGTGTTCCCCGACAACGGCACCAAAAACTTGACGTGCTTATGGCAAGTGTACCGCTCGCATAAGTAATATAAAATGGAGAGGATTTCATAAGTATTGAATCTCTCAAGGAACACCGCAAGATGGAATTGTCTTTCAAGGAGGACTTGAGATTGAAGTCCTTAGGTCGAGGAAACTAAGGGGTTTTGGTTTAGAAGCAAGAAAATAAAAACTAATTAAGTCTACTCCTATGTAGGCCACCATGTACTGCTTCGCTCAGCGGAATGGAGGAAAATACAGGCGTAGGAAGTGAATAGAACGGCGAATTGAGGGTCACAAACAACATGTCGCAATGCGCGCCTCTAGCAATCGCTAGAGCGACATAACCAACTATGGCGGCGAGCGGAAATATAGGCGCTGCACAAGCAACTAAAGCAGAAAAATGATAAAGATTCACATAGACATGAGACTAATAACGCTACAGCTAAAGCGCCACATCAACTACATATAAAGATTTATCCATGCATATACATAAAGAAAGCAAGAATAAGGAAAGAAATCGACCTAATCCGAACGCTCGTCGAGGAGTCGCGGAAGGAATTGCCGGGTTGTCAATCTGCTTCCAAACTCGGTCCTCAACTACGTCTGGGGTAGAGAAGACTGTCACTACCCTCCAATGGACCCGTCTTCTTCGTGTCACGATCCAGAATAAGGTTGCAAGCTTCCCTTTGCTTGATGGATATAACGTCAAAACTTGCATTAGAGCTAGGAAGTGAAGGAGCAGGCTGAGAGCAAGCACCGACAAGAGGTAAGCTTCGCGAGCATGGCCGGAGCTTCTCTCCTTAGTTGAAGATGAATGGAAGAGGAGAAAGGGCAGAGTTTTCCCCTAAAACAGCGGCAGGAGTGGCAAAAAAGCGAGTCTCCTTTGATTGGAAGAAAACCTTGCTTAAATAGAAGCAGGTCAGAAAAATGGTCACGCACAGTTTGGCACACAATTGTGCGTTAACCGTGCTTTATTCACACGTAGAAAATAGCCCGCGAGGAAGAAGCGTTGACCCGTGCATTTTACTCACGCACGGGCGCAATTGCCCGTGTGTGAAGGAAAATGCACGGGTAACCACAGAGCACTGGAAAGCAAGATAATAAAGAGGAACCATGCGTTTTACTCACGCACGGGCGCATATGCCCGTGCGTGAAGGAAAACACACGATTAACCCCAGAGAGCAGGAAATCCCAGTAAGCAAGTGGAACCGTGCATTTTACTCGTGCACGGGCACTTCTGCCCGGGCGTGAATAAATCGCACGATTAACCATAGAGCGCAGGAATTTTGAGAACAATATGTAGACCGTGTGATTCCTTCTCATACGTTTTGGCTGAAACCGTGCGTGAACAAAATGCACGGGTAACCACAGACGTCCCCAGGATTGTTGTGTATAACACACGATTATAATGAAACAATCCACGAAGAAATTCGCACGACCGTGTGTTTTACACAAGAGCTGGAATTAGAATTTCGGACATCTTGACCACTGGCACCGTAATAAATCCACACAAACAATCATATAAATTAGAATAAATAAGTGCGAGGAGCTCAAAGAACTTACTCTCAACACAAGAGTGTGCAATCGCACACCACATTGGGCCAAAACAATGCACTATTGGCTAAGTGAAGACCTAAACAAAAATATGACTTTTCCAACTGAAAAAGTAGTGCACATGCAAGAAAATAAGCCCAGATGAGTCCGAAAAACCCTATATAAATCAGACTCATCAATAGCGTTGTAAAATTTCGTCAAGTTCCATTGCTCGCCGAACCATGTCTACATGGTCATACTGTACCTCCATCTAGTTCAGGCATGCATTTGCTCTGGAATTCGTATCAACATAAGAAATCTCTAAAGCTTCCAGCTCCTGGATCAGACGCTCATCATGCATTTTCATCGAATTTTCCATTGTCGTAGTCCTACGACTCAAGGCATCTACGACGATGTTTCCCTTCCCGGGAGAATATTGAATCTGGAAGGTGTAGTCCCCGAGGAACTCCATCCACCTACATTGTCGCATGTTAAGATCCTTCTCATCCAAAAGGTATTTAAGTCTCTTATGGTCTGTGAATATATCCACCTTCACGCCATATAAATAATGACGCCACAGTTTAAGTGCAAAAATCACCGCCGCCAAATCCAAGTCGTGGATGGGATTGTTCCGCTCATGCACTTTCAACTAGCGTGAGCCATAAGAGATCACCTTTCCAAACTAAAGAAGAATGCAGCCTAAGCCGCTCCCTGATGCATCACTATAGATTTTAAAGCCGTCCAAACCATATGGCGACGTCAAGATTGGCGTTGTGGTCAAGCGACTCTTCAGCTCTTTAAATGCTCGCGCACACTCCGATGTCTAAATGAACTTTTGATCCTTCCACGTTAATGTGGTAAGAGGCAAAGCTATCTGCGAAACGTTCTCTACGAAGCGCCTGTAGTAGCCCGCTAGTCCAAGGAAACTCCTGACTTCGGCTATAGAAGAGAACACTGACCACTCACGTATCGCAAAAGTCTTTGCAGTATCCTCCATAATGCCCACTCCACTAACCACATGGCCAAGAAAGGCCACTAACGACAACCAAAACACACACTCTGAGAACTTAGGGTAGAGCTTGTTTCTCCTCAGTGTGTGTAACGCCATCCATAAGTGGTTTGCATGTTCTTATTCAGACCGAGAGTATACTAGAATGTCATCGATGAAAACGATTACAAACAAATCCAAGTACTCTTGAAATGTTTGGTGCATTAGGTCCATGAACACCGATGGAGCATTTGTTAGCCCAAACATCATTACAGTGAACTTGTAATGACCGTTGCGTGTTCCAAACACTGTCTTGGTAATGTCACCTTCCCGAATCCTCATATGGTAGTAACCGGACTTCAAGTACAGTTTACAATAGACGGTTGATCCAAGTAGCTGATCAAATAAGTCATCAATTCGAGGTATTGGATACTTGTTCTTCTCTGTCAGCTTAATCAATTCGCGATAGTCGATGCACAACCGCAGACTACCATCCTTCTTTTTCACAAACAGAATATGTGTGCCTCAAGGTGACATACTTGGGTGTATATATCCATGTTCCAGCAACTCTTGTAGTTGAGCTTTCAGTTTCACCATTTCCTTTGGCGTTACATGATATGATGAGCAGGCCACAGGTTTTGCACCTTGCACCAACTCAATAGAGAAGTCAGTATCCCGCTGGGGCGGTAACCCCGGAAGATCCTTAGGAAACATATCGGCATAATCCGAAACAATCAAAACATCACTCACACTTGTTTTTGGCTCAACAGCCTTTATAAGAATGAATAATAACTCTGTGCCCTTCCGAACAACTTTTACGGCTTGGAGAGTAGACATAAACATTTTGCTCGATCCTCGCATACTAATAAATTTCGTCTCTAGCTCAGTATTCTGCCCCAGTGCAATCTCCTTTGAATTGCAATTTCTAAAGACATGTTGCTCCGAGAGCGAGTCCATACCAAATATCACATCAAAATTTGATATTGGCAGCACATATGCATCAAATCCGAAATCCGAACTTCCTATTCGTACTTCCACATAGCACGTCGTATCCGTATGCATCACATATTCGTTCGGTAACAACACATTCACACTATCTGTCGTCATACGAATCAACACTTTGATCTGTGATACGAAGTCCATAGATAGAAATGAATGCGAAACACCCGTATCAAATAGTGCTCTCACCAGACAGTCCCGAATCAGGACAAAGCCTAATACAAAAACATCATACACAAGCTACACACACAAGTTATGAAGTATCAAAAGCAGTAACACAATATCTTAACTCATACATGTGATGATGTCACTTTGCTTTATGGTCTCCTGTTGGATAAGATTATACACTCGAGGTTGTGCCTGGGATGCAAAGGACTCCACCACTGCCTTTCCTGCAACCCTTCGTATAACTGATTGGCTTTATGCTCGTTGACAGCAAAGATAGTCCACGCATAACGTCCCAACCTTGTAAACTCATGTGAGTAGGTGTCAACGCTACTTTCTCCCTGAGTTAGATGCTGGAATTCATTTTCCATTGTTATGCGTTGTGCCGATGACAGGTGCTTTGCCAAGAACAACTCAAAAACTCCTCTATCGAGACTTTCGTTAGTTGTCTGCCCGCTAAGTGGTGCAGCTCCATTTTGTCGCACCAAATCCGAGCTTCTTCTTCCACCAGGAAAGTGGCCAAGGTGACTTTCTATTCCTCCTCAGTTCTTATTGTCGTCAAAATCCTCTTGACGTGCACAAGCCAATCCTCTGCCTGCGTTGGGGATCCCTCCCCTGCGAACATAGGAGGATTAAAACTCATTAATTGCTTCAATTGTCATTCCTCTATTCATGGATCTACAAAAGCCTCAATAGGTACGGACCTCATACCAACCTGTCCTGGCACCATCGTAGGCTGCAACTACCCAGTAGGCTGTGCCTAGATCATTGTAAACAACACCTTAACAACTAAGTGTACTGTCTCCGCATATGGAGGAGGTGTAGGCAACTCAGCTGGTGGCATACTCTCATCAGAATGGTAGGGCTCAGACTGCCACGCACCACTTCGAGTGAACTATACGTGTAAAAGACACACTTTAGCGACTTTGCAAGTGCAACAACTACATTGTGGGAATACGTAGATTCTACAAATAGGTGTATTTGTATTACTTAGTGGACATTCTTGAGTTCATTTATGTTATAACGGGTCGCACTAACACGTGTTCACCACCGCACAAAAGAATTTGACCACGAATTCGAAGGAGGAAGACAAGGACAAGCTGATACCAAATTGTAACACCTCTATCCGTCACATGGAATATAATAGAGGGTCCAGCCGGGGCCCCACATCATATTCCACCAATAGGTGGCAGGGTTACATGTTAATATCAAAGACTAGTTCACGCATCCTAACTCAGAGCATTCTAGCGGAAGCTTTAGGAGTTATTACTAAACTCATCAACCATGAATCTCCATGATGAGGAATTTTATAGTTTTAAAATAAATCCAAACTAATTTCTCAAACTAGGCAAGTGCACCTATCGAAATATAGTATAGAAAATGTCGCATTTAAACTCGGGGACCGTTGAGTATTTGTACTCACAAGGAAGAGCTATTATTTTATCGAATGGAAATTGATTTTGTGATTTTGGTAAAAAAAACGTTTAACTAAAAGGAGAGATACGATGATAGGAAAGCTAGCACTTGATCTAGAATCCCTTTTGATGGCGACGATGCTGATGCGGCCGTGGATCTACGACATCGAGAGTTCGTGGATTGAGACGGTCGTTGCCGCAAGCTCGAAGATGGGATTCTACCACGATGTTTCTTCGCCAACGCCGCCACCGCTACATGTTTTGCTCGACGTCTGCCGCCGCCAATAAATAAAATATATAATTATAAATTACATAATTATAATTATATATTTTATCAATTTTTATTTTTAAGCAATTCTATTTTAAAAGTACTTTATTTCATGCATTTTATTTAGTTAGTGAATTGTTTAATTTCATGTATTGTATTTTCATTTCATGTATTATGATGGGGGCATATAACCATCATAATTTCTTTTTGAATTTTGAATTCTGAATGGATGATGATTGAGTGGTATAGGCTATATATAGCCATGGTTATGAAGGAATAATTAGAGAATGAAAGAAACAAATCCTAAGAATTCAAATTTTGAATTTTCCCCCTCCTATCTCCTTTCTCTTTGAGAAATTCTCCCCCCTTTCTCTTCTCTCTTAGCCATCGGCCTTTTATCTCTCCGACTCTTAGTGGCTCGGCCACCTTCCCCCTCCCCTCCTCCTCCACGTCCATCTCTAAGGGTTTGTCAAAAGGAGAAAACGGCGAGCGTCTTCATCTTCTGGTGCGGATCCGAGGATTTCTGCGTGGAAATAGAGAATATACCACCGTCAATGTGTGTTCCTCCACTCATCTCTGTGGAAGGTTTTCTTGGGATTTGGGTAACGATTCCTACACCTCTTTGTGTGATTTCTTCTAACTTATTTTGCGAGATTTTGGTGGAATTAGAAGGCTAGTTTTTAGTCCGGATTTATATTGAAATTAGCGCTTAATAAAATCTGAATTTTCAAGCATATATTTCCCGAATATTTTTCGTATAACTTGAAGAGGGTAGATCTCGTGAACACTTGAAGAAATCGGGTTCATCACCTTTGATTTCCCCTTGCGTTCAAGTGATTTGGTAAACCCTCATTTTAATTAATTTGGGATTGAAATTAGGACTTCATTTTAATCACTAATTTAGCCTGGAACTTTCTTTATTGGAATTGTGAATTGCTTGCACATAATCTAATTTGAATAGCTAACTGTCCGGATCGTGTGGGTCCTTTTCGCTTGAGCGAACATTGGCCTATAGCCCTTGTTCAATCTATAAAAAGGGTTGAGTCCCTTTGCGTTGATGGTTGTGGAATTTTTGCCTTTTAATTCTTGAGTATTTGATAGTACTAAGTAGAAAAACCGGGCACTAGATATTTAATTAAATTGTCGAACAGAAGAACGCGTAGTTTAATTTGTCGAAACCTTGGGCCTGCATCAATTTGGTATCAGAGCCAGGTTGTGCTAATTTCTTAATTAGTACCATCCTAGGAAAAATTTCTTTAGCACGCCGACACGCACTTGCCTGTTTCATTGCACAACATATAAATCAATTTTTAAATTTGGTCTGCCAATAGCGGCCTATATTTTTTATTTTTTTAGCAAAACAATATCAAAAAAATATTTTAATAATCTCTCATTTATTGTTAGTAAGAAAATCCCAAAAAATATTTTCTTGCCTTAGTTTTTAAGCGGGAACAAATACATCTGTTGCATTTTATATATGGTCAGGTTCACTATTCATTGCATGTGCACCAGTTCCGGGTGAGTATTCTCTCTGGTACTCATTATTATGTCCTATGATGTTTATGCTACCCGTTTAGATTACTGGTATGTTAATCCCATGGTTAAACACACCCCATCCTTGCCTTCATACCATGGGAATACCAACTGTCCCGACGCTCATCCTCCCACTAGAATTGAGGCACCTACTTATGACGGTTTGGGGTATCCCCAAAATTTTAGAGACTGGCTTAAGGGAATAGAAAATTATTTTAATTATCACTTATGGGACGACCACCAAAAGGTTAACATAGCCCGAGATCGATTAGTAGGTCAAGCCCGCGTGTTTTGGCTAAATGAAGAGCGTCGTGTTGGTAGTTATAAACATGCTTGGCCGGCAATGCGTAGCCTACTCTTGGATCAATTTGATCCCGCCTACCTCCGCACTACTAACACCAAGCTTGTGAGTGAGTATCGTTATGGCGCTAGTCCCATACCTGCCTATAGGAATGATTATATACCTAACGCTAGATCATTTGTCCCCAAAGGTCGGCCTGCTCTTAGTGTACCTACTACCACCTTTAGGAAACCATTCCTAATAGATCTTATGCCTTGGACTCAAAAGATGTTACTCCTAGATTTTTGACTCCTTTATCCTCGACGCCTAAGCCTCCTAATATAGTGACTGATAGCCATGAGGATGCTAATGTAGATGTGGTATCTCTTGATCTTGAGGATGACCAACTAGGTGAGTGTATTCCATCATATACGTTAGTGACCGACGATTCTACTGAGTTTGAAATTTAGATTGGATACCCTAGTGATTTGGAAGATGATGTATGGGATAATTACGTTCCGATCTGTGAGAGTATTACGTTGCCTATTACGTGCCCTACTAGCATTGTGTCTGTTCACCCCTAGTATTGAGTGCCCTCTCCATGATACGATCCCCATTGCGTTAGATCCTATGATCGCACCCACTGAGATTATATCTGAGTTATCTGAGGAGTCTGAGAGTGAGGATGTCCCAAGTGTTATTGTGGATGAGTTACCATCTAAGGGAAGGGTATTTTTGGACGATTCAGTGGTTGTACACCGGGATAAGAGTTCTTTGATGTCGTCACCGTTGTGTGAAATTTTTACTGATTCGGATTTTATCCCGGGTTTGATTTTACCGACCCTTCCCCCTATTTATTTGCCTGTCTTAGATGACTTTTTAGGACGTAGAACCGGTATCCCTAGTCTGAGTTGTTGTGTCATGCCCACTTTATTAGCTCCTACTTTGACGTTGACTCAGTTTGTAGATATTACTATGTTGCGCGCACTAGTATTTGGACTATTCACCGCACCTCATAGTCATGACTACGTGTCACTTTTGGCAGCTCCTTTTTCTGCGTGTCCATCTACGGTTCCGTCCCCTACTATGAATGACTCTATTTCTTTGGCGATTGTGCCTCTGTATTTGGTGTCCCTTATACATACTTATATACCACACCCGATCGCACGCATTTATACGTCGCCATTTGATGGCCCTAATTTCCCCACGTTAGTGCCTATATTTACATCTCTTGAGTTGTTTCGCTCACATACCTTTGCACATTCGAGGGCATCCAACTATATTGGTTATGATGCGCTGTTCTCCTTGGCATATATTCATGCCAAGCGTGAAAATATTAAAATTGAAATGAAGACTGCGTTGTCGGAGCCCATAAAAATTATCTTTGATTACAAGGCTCCCGTGCCACCTGACTTACCGCCCTTATCCTTTACTCTTGGGTCAAGTCATGTAGCACATGGATTCTCTCCTCATATATCTAGGCCATTAGTGATTCATTTTAAGTTTTATCGCATGCAATTCTACTCCTTTTTGAGACTGTCTGATGCTAGATATAGTGATTTGGGTTTAGTCTGGTCAGTCCCCGAGCGGATGCCTTCTGGCTCCGTTAATAAATTATTATGTAGGAACGCAGACCCATCCGTGATTATGAAGAACTTCGGATTTTATTCTTTTACTTTAGATTTTTATATAGCACATGGTGTTTCACTTTATTTCAAATTTCCGGACTTTTTACTGTGCGTCTCTATTCCACTTGAGCGCCTTTCACCGTCATCTCTCCCTACCACTAAATATTCTCTTGGGATGGGGAGTGTTAGTACTGTCGTGTCTATTTTCCATGTTGACTCCTTGGTTCTTGAACCGGTCTGTAAGATTCTTATTTATTTTCTTTTGCTTGACACCCTTTCGAGTTTTCTCGAAAGTCTTGTTGTTTGTGTGCCAGACAGGTTCTCAGTGCTATGGGATGTTCATGCTACGAAGATATGGATTGCAGGGCCAGATTTGCCCCATGTTGCTGCTGATTTCGACGGTTCCCCCCTCACGGGCCACTCATCGGTGATGAGTGATTTTATGTGGGGGAGGATTGATGGCGACGATGCTGATGCGGCCGTGGATCTACGACATCGAGAGTTCGTGGATTGGGACAGTCGTTGCCGCAAGCTCGAAGATGGGAGTCTATCACGACGTTTCTTCGCCAATGCCGCCACCGCTAGATGTTTTGCTCGACATCTGCCACTGCCAATAAATAAAATATATAATTATAAATTACATAATTATAATTATATATTTTATCAATTTTTATTTTAGGCAATTCTATTTTAAAAGTACTTTATTTCATGCATTTTATTTAGTTAGTGAATTGTTTAATTTCATGTATTGTATTTTCATTTCATGTATTATGATGGGGGCATATAACCATCATAATTTCTTTTTGAATTTTGAATTCTGAATGGATGATGATTGAGTGGTGTAGGCTATATATAGCCATGGTTATGAAGGAATAATTAGAGAATGAAAGAAAGAAATCCTAAGAATTCAAATTTTGAATTTTCCACATCCTTTCTCCTTCCTCTTTAAGAAATTCTCCCCCCCCCGTTCTCTTCTATCTTAGCCGTCGGCCTTTTATCTCTCCGACTCTTAGTGGCTCGGCCACCTTCCCCCTCCCCTCCTCCTCCACGTCCCTCTCCAAGGGTTTGTCAAAAGGAGAAAACGGCGAGCGTCTTCATCTTCTGGTGCGGATCCGAGGATTTCTACGTGGAAATAGAGAATATACCACCGTCAACGTGTGTTCCTCCACTCATCTCTGTGGAAGGTTTTCTTGGGATTTGGGTAACGATTCCTACACCTCTTTGTGTGATTTCTTCTAACTTATTTTGTGAGATTTTGGTGGAATTAGAAGGCTAGTTTTTAGTCCGGATTTATATTGAAATTAGAGCTTAATAAAATCTGAATTTTCAAGCATATATTTCTCGAATATTTTTCATATAACTTGGAGTGGGTAGATCTCGTGAACACTTGAAGAAATCGGGTTCATCACCTTTGATTTCCCCTTGCGTTCAAGTGATTTGGTAAACCCTCATTTTAATTAATTTGGGATTGAAATTGACTTCATTTTAATCACTAATTTAGCCTGGAACTTTCTTTATTGGAATTGTGAATTGCTTGCACATAATCTAATTTGAATAGCTAACTGTCCGGATCATGTGGGTCCTTTTCGCTTGAGCGAACTTTGGCCTATAGCCCTTGTTCAATCTATAAAAGGGGTTGCGTCGCTTTGCGTTGATGGTTGTGGAATTTTTGAATTTTGATGCTTGAGTATTTGATAGTACTAAGTAGAGAAACCGAGCACTAGATATTTAATTAAATTGTCGAACAGAAGAACGCGTAGTTTAATCTGTCGAAACCTTGGGCCTGCATAACCTTTGGGTTAGAATAAATTTCCATGGAATTATAAAATCCAAGCATCTAAATTATTAACTTCGACCGCAGAGGTTCCATAGCTACGAAGCGCCTCTCTCGAGAATACACATTCGACTAACCTTAGGTTGATCGATTAAGACCTCTCGACCAGTCGAAAAACCTAAGCTTGCTTTAGGCGGTGAACCTCACTAATGTTATTGACTCCATTGCGGAAGAATTATGCCTTCCTCTCTCGAGGGGTGCATGAGACTCCCTTTATCCTTGAGTGATCTACTCATACCCACAACCTCTCGGTAAATCTAGGATACAGATCTAAGTTTGAATAAACATAATTTGCAACTTATGAATTCGATTAAGTTAAAATCAAAGATAAAACAAAGTACATAAAATAGAGTGCTTGAAAATTTGAGACAAAAAGAAGAAATTTATTTCATTCCAAAGTTCATCATGATCAAGTGCTAATTGGAAATTAGCTACTCATCATGATGGGAGAATTACATGAAAGGCTGAAGAGAGACATGATTAAAAAGACTTGAAATAAAGTGTTGCACTATGAATTGAAAATTCAAGAAATAAAGTAAAGAAAACAGAACTAAAGCTCCCCAAAAATCTCCTGCAAGCTTCTGGAATTGCCTGGAATTTATAGGAAATATTGCTGGATGGTCACACCCGTGACCAAGGGCGTGTTTGGTTCGGAACCGTCATCTTCAAGTCCTCGAAACACTGGCGGCAAACCGCCAAAAATCATTAATTGGCGGGTCATGCCCCTAGGTCATGTAACACCCCAAAGCCCAGTTTGGTCAAAGCGTGGGTTACACGGCCTGGGACACGGGCGTGTCCCAGGGCATGTCGTGTTTGGGTTGAGTAGTTGGGCGAGTGGTCGATGAAATTCGTTCAACGAAGGTTTCAGAGGGAACACGCCATATGATACGGGCGTGACCCCTCTGACACGGGCGTATCAGAGGGCGTGTCCCCATCCCTAGTCGACGAAATGTTCTCGACAATCGTCGAGTGTCGAGCAAAGGCGGTACACGGCCTATGACATGGGCATGTCACAGGGCGTGTCCCTTATGGCTTTCAGGAAGGATTGCGTGTGATGCGGGACACGGGTGTGTCCTAGGGTACATGGCATTGGTCACGGGCGTGTCCCGTGGCCGTATCCTTCTCGTGATAGATGAGATGGTGCTATGTAAAGTACATGGGTGGTCAACACGAGCGTGTCGGGTAGGACGGGCATGTAGAGTGTGACACGGGCTTGTCACACGACCGTGTACTGGTTGGATTTGAGTCGGTTGACTGTCGTTTAAGTGACACGGCCTGTGACACGGGCGTATCACAGGGTGTGTCGGGCCGTGTTCAGGGTATTTTTGGGTATATCCGGGCCAATCATTTCCCTTACTCTGGATCTAGTGGTTCAGGCTTTTCCATATGGATAAAGGCCGAGAAATGAGGATAAAATCTCTTCTTTCTCTTTCTCCCCTTCTTCTCATTCTCAAAGAGAGAAAGAGAGAGAGAGGGTGAGCAAGGGAAGGAAAGGAGGAAGCAAAGCCAGCTATTGGAGGAGCTGCGTAGTGTGGAGCGAAGATCCGAGAGCGGATTCTTGAAGGCAAAGACGAGGCGGTGACTTCCATCCGGCTACTTCATGGCACCGAAGCGATCTTCAAGGGTAATGATCTCCTTCTTAGACATCGAAGTCCTTTCTTTATGCATGTGCGTGAGATCCTCTACCAAGAGGTGGATTTCATAAGCGATTCCGTGGTTGAGTTTGCATCTAGAGCCAGAAGTGTGGACTATGGCATAGGCATGCTGTGTGAAGCCATCTGGACGGGTAGTCTGGATTGGTGATGATCATGGGTAAACCAGAGAAGACTCTATGGGTTTGATGAAATGAAAGTTTTTTGTGTTATGGAATGAATGTATGATTGGATGTGGATTATGGATGTAAGGAGACTTGGAATAATCTCCTGGTTATGTTGAGAGATCAATGGGTAGCATGGCTAGGGGAAATGCGGGATGAACCTAGCTTGTTACACCACATGGTGTGGGTTGATCTGTATTAGTGAGGATCGATGGGTGGCAATGTCTGGGAGGATGTGAGGTGGACCCTACTTGCTGCACCACATAGTGTGGTTCGATCAGATATAGGTGAGGGGTCGATGGTTGGTAATGCTACGGGAGTCTCGATAGACCTGGCTGCCACACCACATGGTGTGGGTCGATCTGCTCTGGTTGTGTGTAGCTGCTGTGAGGTTAGTACCTCTGAGTGGTATGGACGGGATGTCGCCGACTTGTGTGCTGGTGGACTAGGATTGAAATGCCCAACAAAAAATTGAAGAACCTCTGATCGACGGTGTACGACTGGGATACCCGGTACACCAAGAAGGTGCCCTGAGTGCACGGAGCATCTGGTGGATACCATCATTTGTGATATGATTGTGCTTGGTAGTGTTGATTCATATGATCATGGCAATGCATACAGGGAAGGAACCACTGCCCCAGGTAAGGGGGTAGGGTCGTTATAAGTGGTCAGCTAAAGCTGACTGTTACTTTGTTTGCCGTTCTTGGGTGGATATGTGTTTGCAGGTACTGCTGCTTGAAATGAAATGAGCGGAATGGATGGACTGCTGCTAAAGGCCCTTGAAGGCCGTGCGAAGCGTGTTTGGATTTCATGTGTGGCCGGCATGTGTGCCGATGTATGAAAATGTATTTGTGTAAAAAGGAACTTGTAAGGCCATAAGTCCATGGGTGTGTGTGTTGTATACATTCCTGGTGTTGATATATATAAATGTAGAGTTTGTATATTAGTGGACATTCTTTGAGTTGAGTTCATGATAACTTAAAATGCTGCGCTAGAATGTATTGAGTTAGAATGCGAGTAGATTTTGATTTCCACAAGTAATTTTTCTCTTGTTTGTGATATATGGCGTGGGGCCCCGGCCGGACCCACCATTATATTCCACGTGATGAGTGGGGGCGTTACAAAGTGGTATTAGAGCCAGGTTGAGATTGTTTGGGAGGCAAGAACATAAGTGAACTCACGAATGTCCACTAGGAATGTATGTCATGCACGTAAGGGGCATGAGTGTGTAGTCAATGTATAATTACGATTATGACATGGCTGATTAATGATATTTTGTACATTGCTAGGTTGCGAGGAGTGGTGCTGGGCAGCCGGAGCCCCAGCGATCCGATGAGAGTGCAGCACCCGTTGAAGCGCCTACGCCTCCTTCGGCGGAGACCATATGGGTGGTGACGAAAACGGTGCTAGTGGTGTTACAGGCACAGCTGACTAGGCAGGCAAGGCCTGCAGGGGTGCCAGTACGGCTTGGTGCAAGGCAAGAGCGCGCGGTAGTGGTGGTGGACGAGCAAGAAACGGATGAGTCCCTAAAGCACTTTATGGAGTTTCATCCACCTACGTTTGGTGGACCACTTTCCCCAACACAGGCGGAAGATTGGTTGGCTCGAGTAAAGAGGATCCTGACTGCAATCAGGACTGCAGAAGAGCAGAAAGTGACCCTAGCCACTTTTCTGCTGGAAGGAGATGCGAGACTGTGGTGGGATGAGATGGAGGTACATCACTTGGGAGGTCGAGGTTTAACGGATGTTTCAATTGAGGAATTCTCAAGATTATTTCTCGCCAAGTATTTGGCAGTATCGCAGCAGATTGCGATGGAGAACGAGTTTTAACGTCTGGTGCAGGGTGAGGCTGATATTGATACGTAACTGCATGAGTTTACCAGACTGGGGAGATATGCCTGGTCTACCTTCGTTGAGGAAGCGCGAAAGACGAATCGCTTTCATGAGAGACTGCGGCATGAGTTGAGGTTGGTCCTCCCGAGTTCAGTGAACCAAGGCTTCCAAGCGTTGGTCGATACGACCCATGCCCTGGAGAAAGATTTGAAGCGGGTAAAAGAGAAGTAGTGACTGGCAGTGGAGAAACCAGAATTTAAAGTGCCGCAATCGGAGCAGTCAGAGTTGAGAAGACGAGAGAAGAAAAATTTTAAGCCTGCTGAGTCAGGTCCGTCGACTGTTTCTTCGGGAGCGACTTATGGGCAAGGACGTGTCGATACACGTATATGCTATAACTGCGGGAAGAAAGGACACATAGCAAAATTTTATTGGAATGCCCCTGCAGGGAGTGAGAAAAAGATAGGTGCGTCTTATGAAGAAAAGGGTAAAGCAGTGGTCGAGTCATCTGCATCCCGGACGCAACCTCGATTGCATAATTTGGAAGTATAAGAGCCGCAAAGTCAGTTGGTGAAATTCAGCCGCGAGTGTTCAATTTGAGGCATGTGCGATGCTTTTGGTTGAGACAAGCCGTGGCCTATGAGCTCTAACCTGGCTCGCGTATTCGGGTGCAACATTGAGTGATATTGTGGCTGATTGGAGTTGAGCCAAATTTTGGGGACTAAATTTTTTGAAGGAGGGGAGGATTGTAACACCCCAAAGCCCACTCTGGGTAAAGCGTGGGTGACAGGACCTGGTACACGGGCGTGTTCCAGGGCGTGTCGTGTTTGGGTTGAGTAGTTGGGCGCGTGGTCGATGAAATTCATTCGATAAAGGTTTCAGAGGGAACACACCATGTGATGCGGGCGTGACCCCTCTGACACGGGCGTGTCAGAGGGCGTGTTGTAACGCCCCGAAACTCAAAAGAGCGGCGGGAGGCATTTTGTACCAAATTTGGTATTTGGTCGGGGCGTGTCGGGGCATTCGACGATCTGGCAGCGATCTGCGTTCGACGATCTTGCAGCGATCAGCGTTCGATGATCGGCCAGCGATCTGCGTTCGACGATCGGCCAGCGATCTCCGTTCGATGATCTGGCGGCATTCGACAATCAGGCCAGCGATCAACGATCGACGATTTGGCAGCGTTCGACGATCTTGGCTCGACGATCGTCGAGCGCGGGGCAGATTGTGGCGTGTTTGACTCTGTCGACGCGGAGTGTCGACACATAGGTTTTTGGCGGGATCTTGACTAAATGTCCCGACACAATTTGATTGGTCGCGGACGTGTCCTGCTCGGGTTGGTGAACCGTGCGGTGTTTAGCCCCGTTTGTCCAGGTCAGACTTGGATCGAAGCCGTGCATTTCCCTTTTATGGGATCCGATGGCTGGTGGTTAATCCGAGTGGGTTATACCCGAGTATAGGGTTTCAAAACCGTTATCGTCTGCCGCTGGTTCTCTGTCTAAGTTCTAGAGAGAAGGGAGAGCAAAGGAGGAAGAATAAATCTAGATCCGGTCCTTGGAGGGGGCTTCGGGACTCCAAATCGTGAGCCGACTTCGAATCTACGAAGGCAAGGAGATTGCGATGCTTTTCATCTATGTAGATTTCCATGGCGCTAAGGAAGACCGCTAGGGTAACGATTCTCTACTTGAGCATGTGAAGCTTTTCTTTTCCCTTGCATACGAAGCCCGCTCTCGTGAGTTTGCGGTTAGTTTGAGGCGTTCCTTCGGGTAGATATATAATGTCCCTGTTGTGTAGAGTCCGTATTCGAGAACGGACATAGGGATGATGTGTGAAGCCTATCCAGACAAGTTGGTCTGGATCGGTGATGTTGAATTGAATAAATGGCCGGAGAAGACTCCGTGCGTTGTTGGTTTTTGGGTTTTCTACGCGGTAGATTGCAACAGGGAGCTGTTGGGATTAACCCCAAGGTGCACCCGGAAATCTGGGCGGATACGTGATCCTGCCAACATGATGGCCTGGGAGCCAACTTGAACATAACTGGATTATGTGAAGTGTGTGATGGAAACGGGACTCAGGAGAAGTTTGACCCGCGTATATGGCTTAAATTGTCGTTGCGATGTGAGCACGAGTTAGATGGAACTGTACCCGTTCTATGTCATTCGGTTAGAGCCGTTGGCATAGATGAGGGTCTTCGGCGGATTATGGCTTAAATTGACGTTACCCATGCCGGGAAGACAAAATACTCATAGTTTGGCCGTCAAAGTGGCGGTGGTGAGACCGGGGTGTTTATGGCTTAAAATGACGTGACATTGACCGGTTCACCGAGAATGTGCCCTGAGTGCACGGTGCGTATGGCCATGCTTGCCAATGTCTGTGATGAAATGTTTATCTCTACTGCTGGACTATGCTAACAAAGTGCAGGGAAGGAGCATCGCCGCCCCGAGTTGGGGGCGGGATCGTTATAATTTGGTCAGCATAGCTGACGGTTGCCTTTGTTTGCCACCGTGCGGTGGATTGTTGGTTGCAAGTGCTGCAGAGCCGAGTGCTAAATAGCGGGCTAAAGCCCAAGTTGCTGAGCCAGCCCTCGAAGGCCTTAATTGGGTGTTTTATTTTATTCATGTATGGTCGGCCTGCGCGCCGAGGTTTGAAAGACATGTAATTTGAGGAAAATAGAGGAAAACAATTGTAAGGCCATAAGGCCAGTGTTTGTGTATTTGTACTTCATTCCTGTGGTTTTGTTTATTGGATATTCGTGCTTATGCTGGGTTCTTTATATTGCAACTATTAATAATTGCTTCCGCTAGAATGTCTCTGTGTAGGACGTTTGATTGGTTGGATGGTTTCCATTGAGTAACCGCCCGATTTGTCTGTGGTATATGGTGTCGGGCCCCGGCCGGACCTACTGCTATATACTATGTGACAGATAGGGGGTGTTATAATTTGGTATCAGACTACTGGTTTCAGTCAGGCTTAAATGAATTAGTGGGCGAATTCTTTTTAACGGGTGGTGAGCACATGTGTGTGCGTCATCATTATAACAACAAAATAACCCATGAATGTCCTCTTAGGAATGAAAAATACACGTGTTTGAGGAACCTGCGTGTTCCTATAATTGCGTTTTGAAATTTTGTTTGGTCGCTTAACGGTGTTTTGTACCACTATAGGTGACCAGAAGCGGTGCTGGGCCGTCGGAACGCCGAGTTTCTGAGGCTAGTAGTGCACCAAATGATGCTCCTGCAATACCTCCATCGGCTGAGACCATATGATTGGTGGCCGAAGCAGTGTTTGCCATGATCAATGCACAGCCTGCAAGGCAAATGCAGCAGCCCGCTCCTGCGATGGAGCAGGTACCTCTTCCAGAGGTTGAGCCGAGAACAGTGGAGCAGGTAGTAGTGGAGCCATTGGTGCCAAGGAGGGCAACCGAGAGACAACTCAAACATGTCATGAGCTTTAATCCTCCGGTATTCTCGGGGTTGGGAACCCCATCTCAAGCTGAAGACTAGCTCTCCCGTGTGAAGAGAGTCTTGACAGTGACGGAGACGGAGGAGTGGCAGATGACCACTATAGCTACGTTCCTGTTGGATGGAGACGCTAGGCTGTGGTGGGAGGGTTTGGAGCTGCATCTATTAAGAGGTAGTCAACTTATAGACGTCTCAATGGAGTAGTTCTCGAGACTGTTCTTTGCTTGGTACCTCCCTTCGACTCAGAGGATAGCTTTGGAGAATGAGTTCCAGAGGTTGGTACAAGGAGAGAGTAGCGTGGATGAGTATCTCCACGAGTTTACTCGGTTGGGTCGGTATGCTAGCTCCACCATCGCGGATGAGGAGCGTAAGACCAACCGTTTCTACGAAGTTCTAAGAGATGACTTGAGGCTACTACTCTCGGGTCCGATGACGTAGGGTTTCTTGACCTTGGTCAACACGGCCCGGTCCTTGGAGAAGGACATGAAGAAGGTTCAAGCGAAGAAAATCTTGGGTGATAAGAAATCTGAGTTCAAGGTGCCTTCTACTTCAAAGTCTGGGTACCGTAAGTTCTTTAAGAAGGCTAGGACATCGGGTCCAGCTCCTTCTTCCGGTTCTTCTGGGGCAACTACGGGTCGTACCCCGGGTGCATGTTTTACTTGTAGGAAGCCAGGGCATTTTGCCCGTGATTGTTGGAGCGGACGTCCCAAGTCTGAGAGGAAGCCGGGAGCAACTTATGAAGAGAAGGGCAAGGCGGTGGAGTCAACCGCATCCCATTATGCTCCGGCTCAATCGAGAGTTTATAATCTTGGCCAACAGAAGGCCATCAAACAAGCGGATGTGGTGACAGGTACGATTTAATTTGTAGCAAGTTAATCTTTAAATACTTGTTATGCATATGTTACCTTACCACTGCTTGTTTAGGATTTGTTTTGATTTGTGAGTTTCCGGCGAGAGCACTCTTTGATACGGGAGCTTCACACTCCTTCTTGTACGAAGGATTCATATCGCGCATCGGAGTACCTTCTTCGATGTCGAAGGACAAGTTGGATGTTTTGTTACAGAATGGGTGTTCAATGCGCGCGGATAAAATCTGCGGTGTTAAGATTCGCATTGGGAATCAAGAGTTCGATCTACAAGCGTCATTACTACCACTGGTGGAGTTTGACGTTATATTTGGCATGGACTGGCTCTCGGAGCAGCAATCCTATATTGATTGCGGTCGCAAGGAAGTCATGTTGGGAGCAAGTCGTGAGACGACTTTTACGGGCTTGAAAGAGTCGAGCAAGACGTTGATGTCTGCTGTTCAGGTGGTGAAGGCGGTTCGTGCTGGTGCAGAGCTGTTCTTTACACTAGTGGAGATTGCAAAGCCAAAGCCTACGTTCGATAGTATTTCAGTGGTAGCTGAGTACCTTGATGTGTTCCCCGCAGATCTTCCTGGAGTCCCACCTCAACGGGATATAGAATTCACCATTGAGCTAGTGCCAGGTGCGAAGCCTGTGTCACGATCTCCGTATCGGCTAGCGCCTAAGGAAATGGCGGAGCTGAAGGTGCAACTTCAAGAGTTGTTGGAGCAAGGGTATGTGCATCCAAGTTCTTCGCTTTGGAGCGCACCGGTCCTCTTTGTTAAGAAGAAGGATGGGAGCTTGAGACTCTGTATTGATTATCGGGAGTTAAACAAGCTAACGGAAAAGAACAAGTACCCAATCACAAGGATCGATGATCTTTTTGATCAATTGGTCGGGTCGACGGTGTACTCTAAGTTGGATCTCAAGTCTGGTTACTATCAGATGAGGATAAGGGAGAGTAATATCCCTAAGACAGCGTTCAGTACAAGATACGGGCATTACAAGTTTACGGTCATGCCGTTTGGGCTGACGAATGCGCCGTCAGTGTTCATGGATTTGATGAACAGGACCTTCAGGGAGTACTTGGACCATTTTGTGATCGTCTTCATCGACGATATTTTGGTGTACTCGCAGAGTGAGGAAGATCACTTCAGGCATCTTCATTTGGTTTTGGAGATGCTAAGGAGGAATCAATTGAACGCCAAGTTCTCGAAGTGTGAGTTTTGGTTGTCCTCAGTGGCGTTCCTCGGTCATATAGTGAGTGGGGAAGGTATTGCAGTGGATCCGGCGAAAATTGTTACGATACGAGAGTGGCCTGAGCTTTCTACGGTAGCGGAAGTCCGGAGCTTTCTGGGGCTTGATGGCTATTATAAGCGCTTTGTAGAGAACTTCTCGCGGATAGCGTTACCTCTCACTACTCTGACGAGGAAGGAGCAGAAGTTCATTTGTACGCCGGAGTGCGCGCGAGCTTTTGAGGATTTGAAATGTCGGTTGACCACAACACCTGTGTTGAGTTCGTCGAGTGGAACCGAAGGTTATGAGATTTATAGCGATGCTTCGGGCAGTGGTTTGGGTTGTGTGCTGTTACAGCATGGAAGAATTATAGCTTATGGCTCGAGACAGCTGAAGGTGCACGAGAGGAACTATCCGGTCCATGACTTAGAGTTAGCGGCCGTGATTTTTGCCATGAAGCTGTGGAGACATTATTTGTACGGTGTGAAGATTGATATCTACACCGATCACAAGAACCTGAAGTATTTGAATGATCAGAAAGATTTGAACATGCGGCAGCGTAGATGGATGGAGTTCTTGGGGTACTATACATTCAAGATCCACTACGTGCCTGGTAAAGGTAATGCGGTTGCGGACGCATTGAGTCGCCGAGCCCAAGCTCAAGCCAATTGGCTATCAGTGCATGATGAGCGGTTGGTTCGGGAGTTGGAGGCGTTGGAGATTTCTTGCGTGGATAGGCAGCCAAGTGCTGAAGCACTATTGAATTAGATCACAGTTCAATATGACCTGGCTGATCGGATTCGCCAGGCTTTGGATATGGATGTCCACATGAAGCAACTTATGATAGAGTCTCTGGATGGGTCAAGTCCCCAATTCGATGTGGAGGACGGATTACTTTGGAAATACGGTTGTCTGTGCGTCCCAAGCATGGGCAATTTGCGGGTGGAATTGTTGTACGAGGCGTATCATACCAAGTACTCAATTCACCCGGGGAGCGCGAAGATGTACCGCGATGTTAAGAAATTATTCTGGTGGCCAGGACTGAAAAAGGATGTGGCGCTCTATGTGGCGAAGTGGCAAACTTGCGCCTTGGTGAAGGCGGAATGCCAAAAGCTGGGAGGATTCTTAAAATCTTTGCCTATTCCGGAGTGGAAGTTCGACGACATCACTATGGACTTTGTGCACGGGTTGCCAAGGTCGCAGAAGGGGAACAACGCTATTTGGGTGGTCGTAGATTGTCTAACGAAGGTGTCGCACTTTATTCCGCATAGGAAAGATGATCCCGTGGAGAAACTGGTGAAGTTATATGTAGATAACATAGTGCGGCTTCACGGTGTGCCCCACAGCATCGTGAGTGACCGAGATGGGCGGTTCACGTAAAATGATTTGCAGCAGATGTTGGAAACAAAGCTGAGTTTTAGCACAGCCTTTCATCCGCAAACGGATGGGCAGACCGAGAGGGTCAATAGGACAATGGAAGACATGCTCCGCATGTGTGTCCTGGACTTTGGAAAGCAATGGGAAGATCACCTTTATTTGGTGGAGTTCGCGTACAACAACAACTACCAAGCGAGTATAAAAATGGCGCCCTTCGAGGCCCTTTATGGTAGAAAATGTCGCACGCCGTTGTTCTGGTTGGAAACGGGTGAATCAAAGTTGTATAAGCGATTAGAGGTAGAGGATGCTACTTCTATGGTGAGAACCATTCGGGAGAGGTTGCTAATCGCTCAGGACCTCCAGGCGAAGTACTTTAATGCCAAGCACAGGAACGTGGAGTTCGCTGTCGGTGATTGGGTGTACTTGAAGATGAAGCCGTTCAAAGGTGTCTCGCGGGTGCGGTGATTGAAAAAGCTAAGACAAGGTACCTTGGACCATTTGAGGTTCTGGAGCGGATTGGCGAAGCAGCATATAGATTGAGGCTATCAGTGGAGCTAAGTGGACTACATGATGTATTCCACATATCAGTGTTGCGGAAGGCGGTGCAAGAGCCTACGCAAGTGATCGCGGTCGACCAAGTGCCGTTCGATAGTGGGTTGACGACAAAGGTCAAGCCCGTACGTATTGAGGACTCGGAAGTCAAGCGGCTACGCAATAAAGAGATCAGGATGGTCAAGGTTCGTTGGGACAATTGCGGTCGCGAGGAGCTCTCTTGGGAGCGAGAGCAAACTATGCTTGACGAGTACCCGGAGTTGTTCCGCACGGGTACAATTTTAGTTTTGTACTTATCTTTCCTTTATGAAATTTCATGGACGAAATTATTTTAAGAGGGAGCGAGTTGTAACGCCCTGAAACTAAAAAGAGCGACGGGAGGCATTTTGTACCAAATTTGGTATTTGGCCAGGGCGTGTCGGGGCATTCGACGATCCGGCAGCGATCTGCGTTCGACGATCTAGCATCGATCTGCGTTCGACGATCGGCCAGCGATCTGCGTTCGACGATAGGCCAGCGATCTCCGTTCGACGATCTGGCGGCGTTTGACGATCAGGTCAGCGATCAGCGATCGACGATTTGGCAGCATTCGACAATCTCGGCCCGACGACCGTCCAGCGCGGGGCGGATTGTGGCGTGTTTGATGCTGTCGATGTGGAGTGTCAACACAGAGGTTTTTGGCAGGATCTTGACTAAATGTCCCAACACAATTTGATTGGTCGCGGACGTGTCCTGCTCCGGTTGGTGAACCGTGCGGTGTTTAGCCCTGTTTGTCCAGGTCAGACTTGGATCGAAGCCGTGCATTTCCCTTTTGTGGGATCCGACGGCTGGTGGTTAATCCGAGTGGGTTATACCCGAGTATAGGGTTTCAAAACACTTATCTTCTACCGCTAGTTCTCTGTCTAAGTTCTAGAGAGAAGGGAGAGCAAATGAGGAAGAAGAAATCTAGATCCGGTCCTTGGAGGGGAATTCGGGACTCCAAATCGCGAGCCGACTTCGGATCTACGAAGGCAAGGAGATTGCGGTGCTTTTCATCCGCGTAGATTTCCATGGAGCCAAGGAAGAACGCTAGGGTAATGATTTTCTACTTGAGCATGTGAAGCCCTTATTTTCCCCTACATAGGAAGCCCTCTCTCGCGAGTTTGCGGTGAGTTTGAGGCGTTCCTTCGGGTAGATATGTAAAGTCCCCATTGTGTAGAGTCTGTATTCGAGAACGGACATAGGCATGATGTGTGAAGCCTATCCGGACAAGTTGGTCTGGATCGGTGATGTTGCATTGCATAAATGACCAGATAAGACTCTGTGCGTTGTTGGTTTTCGGGTTTTCTACGCGGTAGATTGCAACAGGGAGCTGTGGGGATTAACCCCAAGGTGCACCCGGAAATTTGGGCGGATGCGTGATCCTGCCAACATGATGGCCTGGGAGCCAACTTAAACATAACTTGGTTATGTGAAGTGTGTGGCGGAAACGAGACTCAGGAGAAGTTTGACCCGCGCATATGGCTTAAATTGTCTTTGCGATGTGAGCACGGGTTAGATGGAACCGTACCCATTCTATGTCGTTCGGTTAGAGCCGTTGGCATAGATGAGGGTCTTCGACGGTCTATGACTTAAATTGACGTGACCCATGCCGGGAAGACAAAATGCTCATAGTTTGGCCGTCAAAGTGGCGGTGGTGAGACCGGGGTGTCTATGGCTTAAAATGACTTGACATTGACCGGTTCACCGAGAATGTGACCCGAGTGCACGGGGCATATGGCCGTGCTTGCCAACGCCTGTGATGAAATGTTTATCTCTACTGCTGGACTATGCTAACAAAGTGCAGGGAAGGAGCATTGCCGCCCCGAGTTGGGGGCGGGATCGTTATAATTTGGTCAGCATAGCTGACCGTTGCCTTTGTTTGCCATCGTGCGGTGGATTGTTGGTTGCAGGTGCTGCGGAACCGAGTGCTAAATAGCGGGCTAAAGCCCAGGTTGCTGAGCCGGCCCTCGAATGCATAAATTGGGTGTTTTCTTTTATTCATGTATGGTCGGCCTGCACGCCGAGGTTTGAAAGACTTGTAATTTGAGGAAAACAGAGGAAAATAATTGTAAGGCCATAAGGCCAGTGCTTGTGTATTTGTACTTCATTCATGTGGTTTTGTTTAATGTACATTGGTGGTTATGCTGGGTTCTTTATATTGAAACTCTTAATAATTGCTTCCGCTAGAATGCCTCTGTGTAGGACGTTTGATTGGTTGGATGGTTTCCATTGAGTAACCACCCGGTCTGTCTATGGTATATGGAGTCGGGCACCGGCCGGACCTACTGCTATATGCTATGTGACGGATAGGGGGTGTTACACGTGTCCTCCTCCCCGGTCGACGAAATATGCTTGACGATCGTCGAGTATCCAGCAAAGGGGGTACACGGCCTATGACAAGGGCGTGTCACAGGGCGTGTCCCTTGTGGCGTTCAGGCGGGATTGCGTGTGATGCAGGACACGGGTGTGTCCTAGGGTACACGGCATTGGACACTGGCATGTCCCGTGGCCGTGTCCTTCTCGAGATAGATGAGATGGTGATGTGTGAAGTACACAGGTGGTCAACACGGGCATGTAGGGTAGGACACAGGCATGTAGAGTGTGACACGAGCGTGTCACACAGGCGTGTACTTGTTGGATTTGAGTCGGTTGACTGCCGCTTAAGTGACACGGGCGTGTCATAGGGCGTGGCGTGTCAGGCCGTGTTCAAGGTATTTTTGGGTATATTCGGGCCATTCATTTCCCTTACTATGGATCTGGTGGTTCAGGCTTATCCATGTAGATAAAGGCCAAGAAATGAGAATAAAAGCTCTTCTTTCTCTTTCTCCTCTTCTTCTCATTCTCAAAGAGAGAAAGAAAGAGAGGGAGAGCAAGGGAAGGAAAGGAGGAAGCAAAGCCAGATGCTGGAGGAGCTGCAGAGTGAGGAGCGAAGATTCGATAGCGGATTTGTGAAGGCAAAGCCAAGGCGGTGACTTCCATCCGGCTACTTCATGGCGTTGAAGCAATCTTCAAGGGTAACGATCTCCTTCTTGGACATCGAAGTCCTTTCTTTATGCATGTACGTGGGATCCTCCACCAAGAGGTGGATTTCATAAGCGATTTCGTGGTTGAGTTTGCATCTAGATCCGAAAGTGTGGAGTATGGCATAGGCATGCTGTGTGAAGCCCATCTAGACGGGTAGTCTGGATTGGTGATTGAAAGAACTTGTGCATAATCACCTAGAGGGGAGGGGGTAAATAGGTGAACTTATTCTTTTTAACTTTAAAGGCAGAAACACTGAATTATAAGACCTGTATTTGCAATTCTCAACAGTATTTCAGCACAGACAACACAGCAATCACAGAATTAATCACACACAGAGTACACACAGATTTTTATAGTGGTTCCCCAAGGTCTGGGTACATCCACTTTCCCCCTTCGCCTATCTAGTAGTGTACTAGATTCGGCCTAACTTCTCCACTTCTCCTCAGATCCTCAGATCTTACAACTTAGAACCCCAAACAGGTTCCTACAACTCAGAGTGACCCCACTCCTACAACTCAGGCACAAAGCCCTACCACTCAGTCTTCACCAAGACCTACACTCAGGCTAAACAGCCCTACCTCAGCCTTCAATCAAGGCCTACACTCAGAGAATAGAATCTCCTACACTCAGGCACAAAAGCCCTACCTCAGCCTTTATAAAATAGGATTACAGCTCAGATCCCTTAGGATCCTACAGAAAATAAAGTTTACAAAGTATATAACCACAACTCTAAAAGAGAGAGATGAGTTGACTGGCTTCTTGATGAGTTCTTGGAAGAACTAGGCAGAGATCAACCTCCCTTGGCTTTCTTCAAAGCTTCTTGAATTAGAACACAGTAGGGTTGTATCTCCTGAAGATGATCTTCAATCAACTTCTGTCTTGAGATTCAGATCTCAATCTGAATCTTACTTTGCAACCTGGTTCAATAGCTGCTCTTCTTAGAAGGAGCTCTCTCTCTCTCCAACTTCTTAGATCTTCTGTAGAAGGTCTTCTTTGTGTTGTTAGATCTCTTGATTGATTGTTGTCAATCTGTAATCACACCTTCTGTTGAAGGAGAAAGGTCTTTAAATAGTCTTCCTCCAAGGTAACCGGCTGATCCGGTTTCTAACAACTTTCTGTTGGCTCTGACAGTTGCAGTTGACCGGTTGAAATGGCAGCTGTCAAGTCATCCAGTCACTTCTTGAAATCTCTGTCACTGTCTGAAAGTCTCGAGATAGATAGTCTTTATGTGTCGACAAAAATAGACTAAGTGTCGACACAAGTAGACTAAGTGTCGACACTAGCCTTCATGGTGTCGACACAACTACTTGTGTTGTTGTAATAGCTTCTCGACACTACTTCTTCAGAATATGTCGACACTAATCCTGTGTGTCGACACAAGCCTTATGTTGAATGTGTCGACACTGGTTGAGTGTGTCGACACAAAATCTTCTTCAATACTTAGTTGATTTCTGCTGTGTGTCGACACAACTCCTTTGTGTCGACACATCTTCTTGTGTTGAAACTTTGCTAAGTGTCGACACATCTCCTTTGTGTTGACACATGCCTTCATGTGTTGTAGCTTTGCTGAGTGTCGACACATCTCCTTTGTGTCTACACTTGTACTTAAACTTTGTTGAAGTTCGCTGAGTGTCGACATAGCCTCCTGGTGTCGACACTTTTGATGTCGACAAAGTTTCTCTGGGTATCGACACTGCTTCTAAGTGTCGACACTGATTATGTAGACAATTCTTCACTGTGTGTCGACACTGCCTGTATGTGCCGACATATTTCTTCTAGTGTCGACTCTGCCTTCCTGGTGCCGACACAATTACTCCAAGTGTCGACACAGCTTCTCTAGGTGTCGACACAAGCCTTCTTAAGTGTCGACACTTTTCTTCTAGGTATCGACACATGGACTTAGAAACTTTTATGCTTTCCCTGCAATTACTTAACCTGCACACATAAACTCAAAGCACATCAAATACACCTTGATGTATATCATTGAGTAGGGTGAGGCTTCTTCAAATCTGGTACATATATTCCAATGTACCCAACAATCTCCCCCTATTTGGAGAAGTCATAACCCTTATTCAATGATATACACCATACATAATAAATTCTCAATATGATGTATAACAATATTAAATGACAGGATAAGAACTAAACATATATAAATAGAACTTGTATAAACAATTATCTCAGAACAATAATGTAATAGATTGAGCATATAACATTGTTCTTACAACTTCAAACATTTTCATTAATCAAAAGTTTACATAGAGTTAAATGAAAATGATTACAAATTGTAAACTTAAGAAAATTTCTATCCTATGGCTGCTCTGGTTGCTTGATTACAATGCCCTTTCCAGATTGAATCTTTGCTTGGACTGGAGCATCATTGTCATTAGCAGGCTTCTTCCCTTTAAGATCTTTCTTTTTCTATTCTTCAGCTTTTATCTTCTGTCTTTCAAAATAGTGATAAAGCTTAGGGAAATACTTGCTAGGCTCCTGTGCATTAGAAGGTAGCTTCCCTAATTTAGCCTTCCTTCTGTATTGTACTATTGCCTCTTGCCTAGCCTCATGTTTCTTCCATTCCTGGTCAGAATACCATTTGCCTCTCTCTAGGAAATTATCCTTAGCAGCCTTCCAAGCAGTTAATATGATATTCCTAGAGGTTGGGCTCCATTGCTCAAAGTCTGGCCTTAATTCAGCTTGCTCTCTGAACCTTTTCTTAGATAATTGAGCCTCTTGTTCTTTTAGAACTGCCTCTGGCACAGGCTGGACAACTTTCTCAAGAATAACATTCTGATTACCCTCAGGAGGACTATACATAGATTGTACCTCCTGATGTATCATGTCAAAATCAGTAGGAGGGTATATCACTTGAGCCACTTCAGCTTGTTCTCCTCCAAAATATGCAGGATTTATGCCAGACTCTGCCACATTATCATCATCACATAAAGGTGGATATCCAAGGGTAGTTCTGATAGAGTTTGAAATCCATTTTGCATGATCAGAGCCTGCTTTGACTAATACCCTCTCCCCCTTTATGACTACTCTTTCTATATGATCCCTAAGATCATCTTTTTGGAATCTTATCTGAGCATTCAAATAGTTAACTCCATCCTTATAAAAGGGTTTTAGCCTTTGGAGTTTTTCAGTAATTGCCTTCTGAGAATCTTCAATGACAGTTTTAACAGTTGTTAGGCTCTCTTGTAGGTGCTTATCAAAGGCCTCTTTGGCAGTAGCAATTATAGCAGTCTGGGCAGTAGATATATTTTTCATCTCAGTGACAATGGCATTATGAGAAGCAGTTAGATTATCATTCATTCTAAGCTGATTCTCCAGGACATATCCTTGTTTGACTACCAAGTCATCAATCTGTTTCTTTATATTCTCTTGATGAGTAGCCAGATAGACCACTGCATTCCCTCCTTTATGGAAACAATCAGTCATTTCCTTCTTGTGTTGATTCACTTCAAATCTTATAGATTTTATGTCTTGAGCCAGATCAAATTGAAGTGATTTATGACCTTCATCCATATAAGTTTGTAAAGCTTTCCTTTGCTCATCTAGCTTTATTTGCAATGCCACCATCAGAGAACTATAATCAGTAGTAGGGGCAGGCTGTGGAGCAATTGTCTGTAGTGCTTTCTTGTAGTTCTGGCTTCTTCTCTTGAAAACCTAGAACTTCCTTTTCTTGGCCCTAGCAGCCTCTTCATCCTCTGAAGCAGAAGTATTAACAATATCTACTCTATCCTTAGGACTAGAATGTAAATCCTTCTCAGTCCTTGGTAGCTCCTCAGCAATTCTTTGCTCCTCAGTCTCTTGTCTAGCAGTCTCCTCTACATGCTCCCCCTCAATATTGACCTCTCCCCCTCAACAACTGCTATCTCTCTCTCAAGGTCTGTCTGTACAAGATCAGGGAACAGCTCTTCTAATGTAAACTCATGCTGAGGTTGTACAGGAGAATCTCTTATTTCTGGAGCAACTGAGTCTACTTTATCAGCAACTGATGTGTCCTCCATGACAACATCTTGTGGTTCACTATATAACTGTGTTTGCTGATCAATATCAAGTAATGATTCAGTCAAAACATCATCCTCAATAGGGAAATTTAATTGATTAACATCAATAATTACCTCTAGAATGGTTTGGGTAGCCCTTTCACTCTCTAATGGAGTTGGCTCAACCACAAGTAGAGGCTCCCCCTGGAGTGGATCCAGGTGAATTGGGCTAGCTGAGGGTAGCTCCCCCTGCCTCTGAGCGTCTCCTTGTCTTGCTGGTGACTGTCCAACATTGCCATCCTCTCAATCATCTGAACTAAACACCACTTGCTCCTCTGAGCTACTTGAGGATTCTTGTGCCACAATGGCTGTCTTCTTCTTCTTCTGAGGTGTTTTTTTTTCTGGAGTTGGCATTTCCTTTGTTAATACTCTATCCCACCTTGAGAAAATTCTTACATCTATTCTCCTCATGTGGTTTATCTTTGAACCTGTAGCTTAGTTCATCACTTCAGGAATACTTCCAGCTAAGTATAGACTCAGAATTCTACCCAGATTGGGTTTCTTCAGGCTCTCTTTTATCTTATCAAACATGACTGCAGACCAATCAGTATTAAGTTTGAAAATTATCCTTGTCATCAGACTTAACATATGAGCTAAAATTCTATCATGTCCACCAGGCTTGCTTAGTATTACCTTGCCAACTATCTCAGATAAAAACTTACCCTATATGTTCATTCCTTTCCTGTTGAACACTGATCCAATCTTCAGGTTTGAATCAAGTCCACACCATGTTAGTGCCTCCCTTGTCTTTGAAGCAGATACATCTTCCTCTTCTTTTGTTCTAGGGAGATGTAGAACTTTTCTTAGAGTCTTATGGGAGACCTTCACTTTTGCCCCATGAACTTTGGACTTAATCTTGTGTCCAGATTCATCAAGAGTTGCTGCACTCAAGAATTCGAGGACTTCCTTCTTCAAGATATTGATAGGTTCTGAAACAAGATACTCTAGGCCAGTCTCTACAATTAGGGTTACCACACCTTGGATTTCGGGTTCCGCGTCATCAAAGGCGTGTCGCACGAGCTCATATCCTTCATTAATGTTCTCTTCTAGCTTGGGCGCCATTAGGGTTTGAAGAAATTTTGAATTTAGAGAAGAGAGATGTCGACACACAAGTTTGGTCTCGAAACTAAGGTGAGCGTGTCGATTGATAATGGGGAAAACCTATTTATACCTTTCTAGAATTGAAGGTGAAAATGCGCGTTAACATACTTGAATTGTGTCGACATTGTTGAAAAGTGTCGACACTTACTTCTAATGTCTTGACAACTATGTGTCGACACAAGTATAGTCGACAGAATATATGTGTGGACACTTATATATCTCAGCTCGACACTTAGTCGATACTCTACTAGACCAATTCTGTGTAAATCCTAAGTGTCGACACCACCTTGGATGTGTCGACACCTACACTGCATGTGTCGACACTAATTCTCTGAAGTGTCGACACAGACTTCCTAGATGTGTCGACACCATTTCTCTGAAATGTCGACACCACTTCTATGTGTCAACACAGACAACTCTGTGTGTCGACACTATTTTACTTAGCCAATTTTTGTAAACTATTCTAAGTTTATCATACCTAATTCAATTTTAAACTTATTGAATTTGGTTTCATCTAAGGGCTTAGTAAACATATCAGCTAACTGATTATCTGTCTTAACATACTGTAGGGAAATGTCTTCTTTTTCCACATGTTCTCTTAGAAAATGGTATTTAATTTCTATGTTCTTAGTCCTACTATGGGAGACAGGATTATTTGAAATAGAAATGACACTAGTAGAATCACAAAATAAAGGTGTTTTACTTACTTGAATACCATAATCTTCTAGCTGGTGTTGTATCCATAGTAGTTGTGCACAGCAGCTTCCTGCAGCAAAATACTCTGACTCTGCTGTGGAGATAGCGACACTGGTTTGCTTCTTGCTACTCCATGACACCAGCCTTCCACCTAGAAATTGACAGGTTCCTGTGGTACTCTTCCTATCTTCCTTGCAGCCTTCAAAATCTGCATCTGAATAACCTGTCAGTTCAAAATCTCCATTCCTAGGGTCCTAAAGGCCTAGATAAGGAGTGCCCTTAAGATATCTCAAAATTCTTTTGACTGCTGTCAAATGAGATTCTTTAGGACAAGCTTGATACCTAGCACAGACACATGTAGCATACATGATATCTGGTCTACTAGCAGTCAAATACAGTAGGGAGCCAACTATCCCTCTATACAAAGTTTCATCTACAGGTTTCCCTGCATCATCTTTGCTTAGAGACATTGTTGACCCCATAGGAGTTTTCATGGTAGTGGATGATTCCATACCATACTTCCTTATCAACTCTAGGGTGAACTTAGACTGACATATGGATAAACCATCCTCAGTCTGTCTAACTTGGAGACCCAGGAAGAACTTAAGTTCCCCCATACTGCTCATTTCAAATTGTCCTTGCATGGATTTGGCAAACTTTCTACAAAGACAACTTTCTATCGACCCAAATATTATGTCATCTACATATATTTGGAATAAGATAATCTTGCCCCTGGATTCCCTAAGAAATAGTGTCTTGTCAATTCCCCCCCCCCCCCCCCCCCCGTAGAATTTATTCTCAATAAGGAAACTAGACAGGGTTTCAAACCAAGCCCTTGGGGCTTGTTTTAACCCATACAAAGCCTTCTGAAGTCTATAAACATAATCAGGTTTAAGAGAATCAACAAAACCTGATGGCTGATCTACATAGACTTCTTCCTTCAGATTTCCATTCAGAAAAGCTGACTTAACATTCATTTGATATACCTTAAATCCTTGATATGTTGCATAGGCAAGGAACATCCTTATTGCTTCCAGTCTTGCTACTGGAGCAAAGATTTGATCAAAATCAATACCTTCTTCCTGCTTATATCCTTATGCCACTAGCCTATCTTTATTCTTTATGATTATTCCATTTTCATCCAACTTGTTCCTAACGATCCACTTAGTTCCAATAATGTTGTGGTCCTTGGGTTTCGGAACTAACTCCCAGACCTTGCATCCTTTGAATTGATTCAGCTCCTCTTGCATGGCCTCAATCCAATGAGTGTCTAGGATTTCTTCTTCAAACTTCTTTGGCTCCACTTGGGATAGAAAACTGGAGTAAAGAACTGTACTTAGATTCCTGCTCCTTGTTTGCACCCCTTGTCTGGGATCTCCAATTATTTGATTGGCTGGATGATCCCTTAAGTGCCTATTTGCTGGAGGCAGCCTGTCTTTTGGTTGTACACCTTCAGTCTCTTCATTTAGCTGCACCTCTTGGTCTTCTTCAACATCAGGAGTATCTTGTACTCCCCCTGGACAACAACCACCATCTTCCACTTGCTGACTTATAGAAGGACCTTCTGTTAAGGTAAGCTTGTCCATCTTCTCAGTTACACCTGTAGAGCTACAAACACTTCTTGGCAATTCATTGTTAATGAGTTTAGCTTCATCAAAAACTACATGAACAGACTCTTCTACAACTTGAGTAGTTAAGTTGTAGACCCTATAAGCCTTACTATTATTGTTGTACCCAACAAAGATCCCCTCTTGGGATTTGGCAGCAAACTTGGTTAGATAAGACTTACCATTATTAAGGATATAGCACTTGCAACCAAAGATCCTGAAATAGGATAAATTTGGTTTTCTGCCCTTCACAATATCATAGGGGGTCTTCATGTGGCTCTTGGTGATAGTAGCCCTGTTGATCACATGACAAGCAGTGTTAACTGCCTCAGCCCAGAAATATTCTGGGAGAGATGTGTCACTCAATAGGGTTCTACCAGCCTCTATCAAGGTTTTATTTTTCCTTTCAGCAATACCATTTTGCTGAGGTGTTCTTGGTGAGGAAAATTCCTGAAAAATACCAAATTCTTCACACAGTTTTGTCATACTTTCAGACTGAAATTCAGTACCATGGTCACTTCTGATTTTGACCACTGTACTGTCCAATTCATTCTGAATTTGTTTAACAAAACTATATAAGATACTTGGAGTTTCAGATTTTTGTCTAAGGAAGAACACCCAGGAAAACCTTGAATAGTCATCTACAACCACAAATGTGTAGACCTTCCTACCTAAGCTGTGAACTAGTATAGGACCAAAAAGATCCATATGCAAGAGGTATAGACACCTCACAACATCTTTGTTCTCAAGGCTATGAAAGGTGGATTTGGTCTGCTTGCCTTTTTAACAAGCTGAGCATATCCCATCCTTGATACATTTGACCTGAGGACCATTCCTCACTAACTTTTTGCTAAAGAGTTGGCCAATTGTCTTATAGTTGAGATGAGCCAGCCTCTTGTGCCATTTAACACAATGTGAGACTTTCTCATCAGCTACAAGACAAATAGGAGAAACAATGTTCTCACACATAATGTCTAGACAATAGACATTTCTCTTCCTATATCCTGTCAGAATGATCTTTTGATCACTTGACCTTTTGATATGACAACCATCCTTGACAAATGAGATGTCATATCCTAAATCACTCAGCTGACTTATGCTAATGAGGTTATGTTTCAAACCCTTTACATAAGCCACTTGAGTAATTCTAATTTGGTTACTAGAAATGTTACCAAAGCTTTTGATGATTCCTTTTTCTGAACCACCAAAGGTAACTTTAGGACCATCCTCGATTAGTGTATAGTCCTTCAGTAATCCCCTAGTTCCAGTCATGTGCCTGGAACATCCACTATCCAAGTACCATATTGGGGCATGTCCACTTGGATTCACCTGCAAAACAGATTACTTAACCTTAAAACCCAAATAATTCTTGGGTCCTTGGTGCAGGTTAGTTTGACTTTTAACAAAACTACATGTAGCTCTTCTAGCAGGTAGTTTGCTACTCTCCTTGACACTTGAATTGTGCCAACAATCTATGGCAAAGTGACCTATCTTGCCACAACACCAGCACTCAAATCTGTTATACCTTTGTTTAGGTACAACCCTGGCTGGATTTTCTACTGCAGCCTTCTTGTTTAGTGCTGGGGCTTTGCCCTTAGATTTGGACTTAACTGTCCAGGCAGGTTTTGTAAACACCAATCCAGTTTTACCCTTATGAGGTACAAACTCATCTATCAAAGGTAAAACAAATTTTGCTTTAGAAAAACTTGCTACAATCTCTCTCTCCTTCTGAAGTCTAGCCTCCAGATTTCTAATTTGATCATTCTTAAATGTAATAGTACCCATCTGAATAACAGTAATGTTCTTCAGCCTGGCTATTTCATTCAGTTTCTGATCAAATAACTTGTCTGAATTAGCAGCAGCCAATTTAAGACTAGCAATCTCCTTTGCCTGAGTTTTGGCTAAGGTTTTGCTTTTCTTCGTGGCCTGCAACAAGTCCCTATATTCATCAATCAACAGATGAATATCTCCTTCAGATTCAGACCCACCCACATCACTTGATGCAGATGTATCTGATTCTGACTCAGTACTAGAAATTGAACTGGAAGAACAACTTTGTACCTTACTTGGTCTAGGCTGATCCTGGATTTTGTCCCCTTAAGATAAGGCCATCAGTCACTTGCACTGAATGTCCTCATGCTCATAAATTGAGTTCATTAGCTGCATGAACTCACCTTCTTCCTCTTCAGCAAATAAACCAATATAGGCTTCAGCTTCTGAATCTGTTTCTGAAGATGACTGATCAGTCAAACTTTTGTCTTTCTTGGCAATAAAGACTTTTCCTTTTTGCCCTTAAACTGTGTCTTCTTTCTATCAGTTGACTCCTTCCTCTTTTCAGGACAGTCAGCCACTACATGTCCCTGTCTATTGCAATAATAGCATACAATCTTTGAGGATGTAGTTTTACTTGGCTTGGACTTTCTTCTGTCATTCCTTGATGACTTCCTGTTTTGATAGTAGTCATCTTTTGTCTGTGAAGTGGATGGCTTAGACCTCCACTGCTTCTTCTTCAGAAACTTTTGAAACTGCCTTGTAAAGGCAGCAAAATCCTCATCACTTTCACTGCTATCTGAGTTATGGTTCTCTGAATTTTCTGAAGCAGTATCAACAACTATTTGTGGTGGAGATGGAGACTTGCTTCTATACTTCCTAGTGGCTTCAGTCTTGAAGGCCACAGCTCTTTCCTTGTGCTCAACTCTAGTAGTCTTCTCTTCCTCCTTTCTTGCCAATAACTGCATCTCATAAGATAACAGTTTTCCAAACAATGTTGGAGGAGGTATGTCAGTTAGTTTGGCCACTTCCCTAATGGCACAAATCTTGGTGTCCCAGTCTTTAGTCAGGGATCTTAAGAACTTATCATTCAACTCATAGTTACTGAATTCTCTTCCATAGGACATCAACTCATTAACAATCCTATACAATTTCTTGTAGCATTCAGTAATGCTATCAGACTTTCCTTGTCTGAAGCTTTCATACTCCTGATATAACAAGGACTTCCTGTCCTGTCTTAGTTCTTCAGACCCTTCCATGTAAACTATTAAGGTGTCCCACATTTCTTTAGAAGTTTTATAATGAATTAAATTCTGAAATGTTGCATCATCAATTGCACTAACAATAATATTCTGGGCCCTCTTATCCATAGTGGCCAGAATAATTTCATCTTTAGTCATTTCTGAATAGTCTTTGGGAGTTCTCTGATTTTATCTAGAACAGATACTTTCATTGGCACATATGGCCCTTCTTTGACTGTAATGTATATTCTTGGGTCAGAGGCTTTCATAAAAAGTCTAACCCTCTCTTTCCAAATGCCAAATATCTCTTTTCTACAGATTGGCAATTTCATGGACCCCAGCTCTTTGTGATTCTCACTAGAACCCATTTTCTTGAATCTTGATTATTCTGATTCTGCCTACATGATCTTACTCAGACTGTTATGTCCCTTTTTGAGTAACCTGGCTCTGATACCACTTGAAAGAACTAGTGCCTAATCACCTAAGGGGGGGGGGGTGAATAGGTGAACTTATTCTTTTTAACTTTAAAGGCAGAAACACTGAATTATAAGACCTGTATTTGCAATTCTCTACAGCAATTCAGCACAGATAACACAGCAATCACAAAATTAATCACACACAGATTTTTATAGTGGTTCCCCAAGGTCTGGGTACATCCACTTTCCCCCTTCGCCTATCTAGTAGTGTACTAGATTCGGCCTAACTTCTCCACTTCTCCTCAGATCCTCAGATCTTACAACTCAGAACCCCAAACAGCTTCCTACAACTCAGAGTGACCCCACTCCTACAACTCAGGCACAAAGCCCTACCACTCAGTCTTCACCAAGACCTACACTCAGGCTAAACAGCCCTACCTCAGCCTTCAATCAAGGCCTACACTCAGAGAATAGAATCTCCTATACTCAGGCACAAAAGCCCTACCTCAGCCTTTATAAAATAGGCTTACAACTCAGATCACTTAGGATCCTACAGAAAATAAAGTTTACAAAGTATATAACCACAACTCTAAAAGAGAGAGATGAGTTGACTAGCTTCTTAATGAGTTCTTGGAAGAACTAGGCAGAGATCAACCTCCCTTAGCTTTCTTCAAAGCTTCTTGAATTAGAACACAGTAGAGTTGTATCTCCTGAAGATGATCTTCAATCAACTTCTGTCTTGAGATTCAGATCTCAATCTGAATCTTACTTTACAGCCTGGTTCAACAGCTGCTCTTCTTAGAAAGAGCTCTCTCTCTCCAACTTCTTAGATCTTTTGTAGAAGGTCTTCTTTGTGTTGTTAGATCTCCTTATTGATTGTTATCAATCTGTAATCACACCTTCTGTTGAAGGAGAAAGGTCTTTAAATAGTCTTCTTCCAAGGTAACCGGCTGATCCGGTTTCTAACAACTTTCTGTTGGCTCTGACAGTTGTAGTTGACCGGTTGAAATGACAGCTGTCAAGTCATCCAGTCACTTCTTGAAATCTCTGTCACTGTCTGAAAGTGTCGAGACAGATAGTCTTTATGTGTCGACACAAATAGACTAAGTGTCGACACAAGTAGACTAAGTTTCGACACTAACCTTGATGGTGTCGACACAACTCCTTATGTTATTGTAACAGCTTCTCGACACTGCTTCTTCAGATTGTGTCGACACTGATCCTGTGTGTCGACACAAGCCTTCTGTTGAATGTGTCGACACTGGTTGAGTGTGTCGACACAAATACTTCTTCAATACTTAGTTGATTTTTGCTGTGTGTCGACACAACTCCTTTGTGTCGACACATCTTCTTGTGTTGAAACTTTGCTAAGTGTCGACACATCTCCTTTGTGTCGACACATGCCTTCATGTGTTGTAGCTTTGCTGAGTGTCGACACATCTCCTTTGTGTCGACACTTGTACTTAAACTTTGTTGAAGTTCGCTGAGTGTCGACATAGCCTCCTTGTGTCGACACTTTTGATGTCGACAAAGTTTCTCTGGGTGTCGACACTGCTTCTAAGTGTCGACACTGATTATGTAGACAATTCTTCACTATGTGTCGACACTGCCTGTATGTGTCGACACATTTCTTCTGGTGTCGACTCTGCCTTCCTGGTGTCGACAAAATTACTCCAAGTGTCGACAAAGCTTCTCTAGGTGTCGACACAAGCCTTCTTAAGTGTCAACACTTTTCTTCTAGGTGTCGACACATGGACTTAGAAACTTTTATGCTTTCCCTGCAATTACTTAACCTGCACACATAAACTCAAAGCACATCAAATACACCTTGATGTATATCATTGAGTAGGGTGAGGCTTCTTCAAATCTGGTACATATATTCCAATGTACCCAACAATGATGATCATGGGTAAACTGTAGAAGACTCCGTGGGTTTAATATGATGAAAGGTTTATCTGTTGTTGAATGAATGTATGATTGGATGTGGATTATGGATGTAAGGAGACTTGGAATAAGATCCTGGTTATGTTGAGAGATAGATGGGTAGCATGGCTGGGGGAAACACGGGATGAACCTAGCTTGTTACACCACATGGTGTGAGTTGATCTGTATTAGTGATGATAGATGGGTGGCAATGTCTGGGAGGATATGAGGTGGACCCTACTGTTGGGTACATTGGAAAATGTGTACCAGATTTGAAGAAGCCTCACCCTACTCAATGATATGCATCAAGGTGTATTTGATGTTGTTTTGAGTTTATATGTGCAGGTTAAGTAAATGCAGGAATGCAGAAAAATTTCTAAGTCCATGTGTCGACACCAGGAGAAGCTGTGTCGACACTTATGAAGGCTTGTGTCGATACTAGAGAAAATCTGTGTCGACACTTGGAGTTAATTGTGTCGACACTTGGAAAGGCTGTGTCGACACCAGAATCAACTGTGTCGATACCCAGAGGTTGTGTCGACAAACAGTGAAGCATTGTCGACATCAACTGTGTCAACACCAAGAGGTAGTGTCGACACACAGGAATACTTAGTCGACATCAATTATGTCGACACCCAGAGGCAGTGTCGACACACAGAAGACTTTGTCGACATCAACTGTGTCGACACACAGGACTTGTGTCGACACACAACAGAGTTTCAACAAAGTTAAAGAGAAGAAGTATTTGTGTCGACACACAGAGGAAGTGTCGACACACAAAAGATCTTGTCGACATCAAATGTGTCGACACACAGGACTTGTGTCGACACATGGCAGAATTTCAACAAAGTAAATTTGTATGAAGAAAATAAGTGACTGTGTCGACACCACAAAGGCTTGTGTCGACACATTCTACAAAAGCTGTGTCGAGAAGATGTATCAACAACAGAAGAGATGTGTCGACACCACCAAGGCTTGTGTCGACACTTAGTCCACTTGTGTCGACACTTAACCTACTTGTGTCGACACATGAAGAAGTTCAGTCTCGACACTTTCAGACAGAGACAGTATTTCAAGAAGTGACTGGATGACTTGACAGCTGCCAAATCTAACCGGTCTACTGCAACTGTCAAAGCTGTCAGAAGTTTGTTAGAAACCAGATCAACCGATTACCATGGAGGAAGACTATATAAAGGCTTTCTCCTTCAACAGAAGATAATCAACAATTAAGAAGAAGATTGAAGAATATACATAGATAACTAACAACACAAATAGAAGAAGACCTTCGATAGAAGATCTAAGAAGTTGGAGAGAGTGAGCTCCATCTAAGAAGTGCAGTTACTGAACCAGGCTGACAAGAAAGATTCAGATTGAGATATGAATCTCAAGTCAGAAGCTGATTGAAGATCAACTTCTCAAGAGTTCAACCCTACTGAGTTCAGATTCAAGAAGCTTTGAAGAAAGCTAAGAGAGGTTGTGCTCTTCCATCAGTTGCTTCCAAGAACTAATCAAGAAACTATCCATCATCTCTCTCTTTATCTGGGTGGTGGTATTATACTTTATTAAATCAAATTTCTGTAGGATCTTTATAGATCTGAGTTGTAAGCCTGTGATTATAAAGGATTAGTGTAGGAGAATATTTTCTCTGAGTGGTAGGCCTTGTTGAAGGATGAGGTAGGGTTGTGAGCCTGAGTTGTAGGATATTGATAACTTTGAGTTTTAGCCTTGTGTAGGCTGAGGTAGGGCAGATTGCCTGAGTTGTAGGAGCCTTGTTTGGGGTTCTGAGTTTTAAGATCTGAGGATTTGAGGTGAAGAGAAGAAGTTAGGCCGAATCTAGCACACTGCTAGATAGGCGAAGGGGGAAAGTGGATGTACCCAGACCTTGGGGAACCACTATAAAAATCTGTCCTGTGTTAGCTGTAACATTTACTGCTACTAAGTAAACAACTGAATAGATTTGCTGCCTTAAAAGAAAAACAGGAATTACACCTATTCACCCCCCCCCTCTAGGTGGTTAGGCACTAATTCTTTCAAGTGGTATCAAAGCGAGGTTCCTCAAAGAAGGACTTAACAGTCTGAGTTAGATCCATAAGGCAGAGTCAAGATCAAGAAAATGGGTTCTGGTGAGAATCATAAAGAACTAGGTTCTATGAAATTACCCATATGCAGAAAGGAGATATTTGGAATATGGAAAGAAAGGGTCAAGCTGTTTATGGAGGCTTCTGATCCAAGGATCTATATTACAGTCAAGGAAGGTCCTTATATTCCTATGAAGATTTTTGTTCTGGATGCAAACCAAAGAATTCCTAAGGATTTCTCAGAGATGACTAAGGATGAGATCATCCTGGCAACTATGGATAAGAGAGCCCAGAATATCATAGTTAGTTCCATAGATGATGCAACTTTTCAAAATTTGATTCACTGCAAGACCTCCAAGGAAATGTGGGATAATTTAATAGTCTACATGGAGGGTTCTGAAGAAGTAAGACAAGATAGAAAATCTATGTTGAACTAGGAATATAAGAGTTTCAGACAAGGAAAGTCTGACAATATAACTGAATGTTATAAAAAGTTCTATAGAATAGTTAATGAGCTGATGTCCTATGGAAGAATCTTCAGTACCTATGAACTGAATGATAAATTCCTAAGATCCTTGACAAAGGATTGGGACACTAAGATTTGTGCCATTAGGGAAGTGGCCAAACTTGCAGATATCTCTCCTCCAACCTTATTTGGAAAGTTGCTGTCATATGAGATGCAACTAATGGCTAGTAAAGAGGAAGAGAAAAGTGCAAAAGGGGAGCATAGAGAAAAGTATGTGGCCTTCAAGGTTGAAGCCACTAAGAAAAATAGGAGGATGTCTCCATCACCTCCTAAGATAGTTGCTGAAACTGCTTTAGATAATTCAGACAACCAGAATTCAGACAGCAGTGACTCAAATGAAGATTTTGCAGTATTTACAAGATAGTTTCAGAGATTCCTGAAGAAGAAGCAGTGGAAGTCTAACCCTTCCACATCTCAGCCTAAGGATGTGTATTATCAAAAGAGGAAGTCATCCAGGAAGGACAGGAGCAGGTCTAAGCCAAACAAATCTGCAACATCAAAGATAGTTTTCTACTGCTGTAGTAGGCCTGGACATGTTTTGGCTAAGTGTCCAGAAAAAAGAAAAGAGACTGCAGATAAAAAGAAGAGTCAACACCAGAGCAAGAAGGAGAAATCTTTTGTTGCTAAGAAGGAGAAGAGCTTGACAGACCAATCTACTTCAGAGTCAGAATCTGAAGCTGAGGCCTACATTGGTCTATATGCAGCAGATGAAGAAGAAGAGTTTCTCCAGGTGCTGAACTCTATATATGAATAAGAAGACCATCAGTACAAGGGACTGATGGCTGTGTCAGAAGAAGACAAGTGCCAGGATCAGCCTGGTCCTAGTAAGGTACAATGTATTACTAGAAATTCAGATTGTAGTACTGAGTTAGAGTCAGCAATATCTGCATCAAGTGATGTGGATGGGTCTGAGTCTGAAGGTGATATTCATCAGCTGATAGATGAATATGGAGATTTATTGCAGACACTTAAGAAGAGCAAAAACCTGGCAAAAAATCTGGCTAAGGAAATTGCAGATCTTAAGATGGCTGCAATAGATTCAGAGAAGTTGCTGGATCAAAAGCTGAATGAGATTGGCAGATTGAAAAAGTTAAGTATTATTTAAATGGGCACAATCACATTCAAGAATGATCAGATTAAGAATCTGGAGATTAGACTTCAGAAAGAGAAAGAGATTGTGGCTAGTTTTCTAAGCCAAAATCTGTATTACCCTTAATAGATGACATTGTGTCACAAAAGGGTAAGGCTAGATTATGGTTTAAGAGAACAGCATGGGCTGCTAAGTCCAGTAAGAAAGGCAAAGCTCCAGCATAAAACAAGAGACCTGCTTTAAACAATTCAACAAAGGTTGTACCTAAACAAAGGTATAACAAGTTTGAGTACTAGTGTTGTGGCAAGGTAGGCCACTTTGCCTTAGAATGTTGGCACAATTCCAGTGTCAAGGAGAATAGCAATCTGCCTGTTAGAAGAGCTGCAGGAAGATTTGTCAAATTTCAGAATAACATGAACCAAGGACCCAAAACTTATTTGGGTTTTAAGGTTAAGTAGTCTTTATTGCAGGTGAGTCCAAGTGGCCATGCCCCTATATGGTACTTGGACAGTGGATGTTCCAGGCACATGACTGGAACAAGGGGGTTGTTGAAGGACTACACACCTATCATGGATGGCCCTAAAGTAACCTTTGGTGGTTCAGAAAAAGGAATCATCAAAGGATTTGGTAACATTTCTAATAACCAGATTACTATCTCTCAAGTGGCCTATGTGAAGGGTTTGAAACACAACCTTATAAGCATAAGTCAGTTGAGTGATTTAGGATATGACATTTCATTTATTAAGAATGGATGTCATATCAAAAGTTCAAGTGATCAAAAGGTCATATTGACAGGATATAGAAAAGAAATGTGTACTGTCTTAACTTTCAGTGTGAGAACAATGTTTCTCCTATTTGTCTTGTAGCTGATGAGAGAGCCTCTCATTGTATTAAATGGCACAAGATGCTGGCCCATCTTAACTACAAGACTATTGGCCAACTCTTTAGCAAAGATTTAGTGAGGAATGATCCTCAAGTTAAGGGTATAAAGGATGAGATATGCTAAGCTTGTCAAAAAGGCAAGCAGACCAAATCTTCCTTTCATAGCCTTGAAAACAAGGATTCAGTGAGGTGTCTTTACCTCTTGCATATGGATCTATTTGGTCCTATGCCAATTCATAGTCTAGATAGGAAGGTCTACACTTTTGTGGTGGTAGATGACTATTCTAGATATTCCTGGGTGTTCTTTCTAAGACAAAAATCTGACACCCCAAGTGTCTTATATAGTTTTGTTAAACAAATTCAGAATGAGATGGACAGTACAGTGGTCAAAATCAGAAGTGACCATGGCACTGAATTTCAGTCTGAAAGTATGACAAGACTGTGTGAAGAATTTGAGATTTTTCAAGAATTTTCCTCACCTAGAACACCACAACAAAATGGTATTGCTGAAAGGAAGAATAGAACACTGATTGAGACTGGTAGAACTCTATTGAGTGACACTTCTCTCCCAGAATATTTCTGTGCTGAGGCAGTAAACACTGCATGTCATGTGATCAATAAGGCTTCTATCACCAAAAGCCACAAAAAGACTCCCTATTAGATTGTGAAGGGCAGAAAACCAAACTTATCATATTTTAGGTTCTTTGGTTGCAAGTGTTATGTCCTTAACAATGACAAGTCTTATCTAACCAAGTTTGCTGCCAAATCCCAAGAGGGGATATTTGTTGGGTACAACAACAATAGTAAGGCTTATAGGATGTACAACTTGACTCCTCAAGTTGTAGAAGAGTCTGTACATGTTGTCTTTGATGAAACAAGACTGATTAACTATGAGTTGCCAAGTAGTGCTTGTAGTTGTACAGGTGTAAATGAGAGAATGGACAAGCTTACCATTACAGAAGATTCAACTACAAATCAGGAAGTGGAAAATGGTGGCTGCTGTCCAGGGGGAGTACAAGACTCACCAGATACTGATGAAAAGCAAGAGGTGCAGCATAATGAAGAGGCTGGAGATGTTCAACCTGAAGATAGACTACCTCCAGCAAACAGACACTTAAAGGATCATCCAGCAAATCAGATAATTGGTGATCCAAGACAAGGAGTACAAACAAGGAGCAAGAATCTGAACACAGTTCTGTGCTCAAGTTTCTTATCACAAGTGAAACCCAAGAAATTTGAAAAAGCTATTCTAGACCCACATTGGATTGATGTCATGCAAGAGTAGCTGAATCAGTTCAGAAGGTACAAGGTCTGAAAATTAGTTCCTAAACCAAAAGACCACAACATCATTGGAACAAAGTGGATCTTTAGGAACAAACTGGATGAGAATGAGATCATTGTGAAGAACAAAACAAGACTTGTTGCAAAAGGATACAGGCAGGAAGAGGGTACTGATTTTGATCAAACCTTTGCCCAGTAGCAAGACTGGAAGCAATTAGGATGTTCCTTGCTTATGAAACATATCAAGGCTTTAAGGTATTCCAAATGGATGTAAAATCAGCATTCCTAAATGGAAATCTAAAAGAAGAAGTCTATGTAGAGCAGCCCTCAGGTTTTGTTGATTCTCTCAAACCTGATTATGTTTATAGACTTAGGAAATCTTTGTATGGGTTGAAACAAGCCCCAAGGGCTTGGTATGAAACACTGTCTACTTTTCTTATTGAGAATAAATTGTCAAGGGGGAAAATAGACAAGACTCTATTCCTTAGCGAATCTAAAGGAAAGATTATTCTAGTCCAAATATATGTTGATGACATAATATTTGGGTCTACTGAAAGTAATCTTTGTAGAAAGTTTCCAAAACTTTTGCAAGGAAAATTTGAAATGATTAGTATGGGGGAACTTAAGTTTTTCTTGGGGTCTCCAAGTAAGACAGACTGAAGATGGCTTGTCTATTTCCCAGTCGAAGTTTACCCCGGAGTTAATAAAGAAGTATGGTATGGAATCATCCACTACCATGAGAACTCCTATGGGGACAAGTGTATCTCTAAGCAAAGATGATGCAGGGAAACCTATAGATGAAACTTTGTATAAAGGAATAGTTGGCTCCCTTCTATATCTGACTGCTAGTAGACCATATATCATGTATGCTACATGTGTCTGTGCTAGGTACCAATCATGCCCTAAAGAATCTCATCTGACTGCAGTCAAAAGGATTTTGAGATATCTTAAGGGCACACCTGATCTAGGCCTTTGGTACCCTAGGAATGGAGATTTTCTACTGAGAGGCTATTCAGATGCAGATTTTGCAGGTTGCAAAGAAGATAGAAAAAGTACTACAGGCACCTGTCAATTTCTAGGTGGAAGACTAGTGTCTTGGAGCAGTATGAAGCAGACCAGTGTGGCAATCTCCACAGCTGAGTTAGAATATGTTGCTGCAGGAAGCTGCTGTGCACAACTTTTATGGATTCAGCACCAGCTAGAAGACTATGGTATTTAGGTAAGTACAACACCTTTGCATTGTGATTCTACAAGTGCAATTTCTATTGCTAATAATCTTGTTTCACATAGTAGGACTAAGCATATAGAAATTAGATACCATTTTCTTAGAGAACATGTAGAGAAAGAGGATATCTCACTAGAATTTGTCAAAACAGATTATCAAATTGCAGATATGTTTACTAAGCCTCTAGATGAAACTAAATTCAATAAGTTTAAAATTGAATTAGGAATGTTGAACATAGATTAGTTTAACAAAATTGGGTAAGTAAAATTGTGTCGACACAAGGAGTTGTCTGTGTCGACACATAGAAGTGGTGTCGACATTCCAGAGAAATGATGTCGACACATCTAGAAAATTGGTGTCGACACTTCAGAGAAGTGGTGTCGATACATCCAAAGTAGGTGTCGACACATCCAGAAGTGGTGTCGACACTTAGGTTCAACACAGATTTCGTCGAGTAGAGTATCGACTAATCATCGAGCGCAGATGTATAAGTGTCGACACATAGAATTCAACACTTATGTCGAGACATTAGAAGTTTGTGTCGGCACATTTAGAGTATTATGACGTGCCTTTTCACCTTCGTTTTTAGAAAGGTATAAATAGGTTCATAACATTGTCTATCGACACGCTCTCCATAGTTTTGAGACCAAAACTTTGTGTCGACAAATTCTCTCATGTACATTCAAGATTTCACTCAACCCTAATGGCGCCCAAGCTTGAAGACAATGTCAATGAAGGATATGAGCTGGTACGCAACGCATTTGATGGAGCGGAACTTGAAATTAAAGCTGTAGTAACCCTAATTGCTGAGAATGGGTTGGAGTTTCTAGTTTCTGAACCAACTAAGATCTGGAAGAAAGAAACCCTAGAATTCTTTGGTACTGCTACCCTAGATCAAACTGGACTAAGGATTAGATCCACAGTCCATGGAGTCAAGGTGAAAATCACCCAAAAGAGTTTAAGGAAAGTTCTACACCTGCCAAGGACACAAGAAGAAGTAGATGTACCTGCATCTAAGCTAAGGGAAGCACTTCAATGGTGTGGACTGGATTCCACCATGAAGATTGGCTCAGCTTTGAACATGAAAGGCATGAATATGCAAGGAAAGTTCTTGTCTGAAGTTGTAGGCAAAGTTATACTCTACAAGCCAGGAGGGCATGATAAGATTTCTGCATATATGTTCACCCTTATGACCAGGATCATCTACTCTCTAAATACTAATTGGTCAGCAGTAATATTTGAGAAGATTAAGGAGAGCATTAAGAAACCAAATCTAGGAAGGATTATGAGTCTCTACTTGTGTGGAATGATTCCAAAAGTAATGACACAAGTTGCTGGTTCTAAAATTAATCATATGAGGAGGATGGACATCAGGATTATATCTAGATGGGATAGGGTTCTCACTAAGGATATGCCTGAGGAAGAAAGGCAAGAGATTCCAGAACAATCTACAACACAAGATGTTCCTGCACAAGATAATGTAGATAGTGCACAAGCGCAGGGGGAGCCTCACCTTGAGGAAGAGCCAACCCACCTGGAAAGTGAGATGGCTACACAGACTATTCTTGAGGTAATTAGTGAAGTAAATCAATCAATTTTCAATATTGAATATGAAATGCTAACTGAATCTTTGATTGATGTTGACTAGCCAACACAACTAAACAATCTAGCACAAGCTGTTATCTTGGAAGATACATCTACTGTTGCTGATGCTCCAGAGATAAGAGTATCTCCAGTGCCTACTCAACAAGAGTTTACCTTAGAAGTGCTTTTTCCTGATTTAGTGCAAGCTAATATTGAGGGGGAGAAAACTGCTTTTGATGGAGAGCAAGTTGACCTTGAGGGGTAGCAAGTAGGGTATCAAGGGGAGAATGCAAGGACTAAGGAGGAGCAGATAAGAACTTAGGAGGAGCAAAGGACTCAGGGGGAGCTACCTAAGACTGCACAAGAATTGCCTTCTAGTCCAAAGGATAGAGTAACTATAGCCAGTACCTCAGATTCTAAGGATGCAGCTGAGGTTCAAGCAAAGAAGAGGAAATTAATGGTCTTCAAAAGGAGAATTCAAATCTACAAGAAGGCACTACAAACTATTGCTCCACAGCCTGCCCCCAACAACTGATTATAGTTCTTTGTTAGTATCCATGCAAGTGAAGTTGGATGAGCAAAGGATTGCCATGGAGAAGTATATGGATGAGACTCACAAAGATTTACAACTCTCCTTGGCTACAGATATAAAATCTATAAGGTTTGAAGTTAATCAGCATAAGAAGGAGATGACTGATTGTTTCCACAAGGGTGGAAATGTTGTGGTCTTTCTAGCCACACACCAAGAGAAAATCAAGACACAAGTTGATGATATAGCTGTCAAGCAAGGCTATGTCTTAGAGAATCAAATTAGGATGAATGCAAATCTGACAGAATCACATAATGTGATTGTCACAGAGATGAAGAATCTTGCTACTGCCCAGACTGAGGAAAAGGCTACAGCCCAGGCCGAGTTTGATAAGCACAAGAAGTAATAGCTGCTGTAAAAATAGCCATTCAGGACTCTCAAAAGACTATTTCTGGCCAGCTACTGAAATTAAAGGCATTCTATAAAGATGGTGTCAATTTTATGGATTGACAAGTCAGATTTCAGAAAGATGATCTCAGAGATCATGTTGCCAGAGATGTCATAAAGGGGGAGAGAGTATTAGTCAAAGCTGGATCTGACATGCTAAATGGATTTCCAATAGCATCAGAGCCACACTTGGATATCCACCCCTTTATGATGATGACAATGTGGCTGAATCTGGAATACATCCTGCTTCTTTTGGAGGTGAACAAGCTAAAGTTGCTCAAGTAATTTATCCTCCAGAAAATTTTGAGATGATACATCAAGAAGTACAGTCCATGTACAGCCCTCCAAAAGGTGCTCAAAATATGATCATAGAGAAAGTAGACAAGACTGTGTCAGACGCAGTTTTGAAAGAGCAAGAAGCTCTATTGTCTAAGAAAAGATTCAGAGAACAGGCTGAATTAAAGCCAGATTTTGAGCAGTGGAGTCCAACATCCAGGAACATTATACTGACTACTTCGAAAGTTGTAAAGGATAAGACCCATGATAGGGGTAAATGGTACTCTGCACAAGAATGGCAAAAGCATGAAGCAAGCCAAGAAGCCATAGTTCAGTACAGAAGAAAGGCAAAACTAGGGAAGCTACCTCCTAATGCTCAGGAGCCTAGCAAATATTTCACTAAGCCTTTTCATTACTTTGAAAGGCAAAGAATAAGGGCTGAAGAGCAAGAGAAGAAAGATCTTAAGGGCAAGAAGCCAGCTGATGACACTGATGCTCCAGTTCAAGCAAAGATCAAATCAGGCCAAGGAATTATCATCAAGGAGCCAGAGCAGCCTTAGAATAGACTTTCTTGATTTTATAACATTGTAAACCTTAGTCTTTAAAATCTATGTAAACTTCTATTAAAGAATCTTTTGAAAGTTGAACAAAACATGTTTAATGCTCATTCTGGTTGCATTGTTATCTTGTGATAATTTGCTATATAAGTTTGCTTTAGTATTTACCCTGTCATATAATGCTGTTATACATCATAATGTGTATTTGTTATGAATGGTCTATATCACTGACTAAGGGTTATGACTTCTCCAAATAGGGGGAGATTGTTGGGTACATTGGAAAATGTGTACTAGATTTGAAGAAGTCTCACCCTACTCAATGTTATGCATCAAGGTGTATTTGATGTTGTTTTGAGTTTATATGTGCAAGTTAAGTAAATGCAGGAATGCAAAAAAATTTCTAAGTACATGTGTCGACACCAGGAGAAGCTGTGTCGACACTTATGAAGGCTTGTGTTGACACAGGAGAAAAGCTGTGTCGACACTTGGAGTTAATTGTGTCGACACATGGAAAGGCTGTGTCGACACCAGAGTCAACTGTGTCGACACACAGTGAAGCATTGTCGACATCAACTATGTCGACACCAAGAGGCAGTGTCGACATACAGGAATACTTAGTCGACATCAATTGTGTCGACACCCAGAGGCAGTGTCGACACACAGAAGACTTTGTCGACATCAACTGTGTCGACACACAGGACTTGTGTCGACACACAGCTATATTTTGATAAAACCTTGGCAAATTGTGCGTTACAAAAGTGAGTTCCCCAATCACTCACTATTGCCTGTGGTGCTCCAAATCGTGAAAAGAGTTTTTGGAGAAATTGGGTCAAAACTCGAGCATCATTGGTGGGAAGGTCTTGTGCTTCCGCCCACCGTGACACATAGTCAACCGCTACCATAATATAACGATTCCCCATAAATCAAAAACCTCAATTTCTAAAAAGGAATTTAAAAGCATTTCATTTTTGGCAGGAAATATTACCTGAGTATTGGCATTGTTCACAACGACTTACATGTGCGTGAGCGTCTTTGAAGATGCTCGGCCAATAAAAGCCTGCCTCAAGTACTTTCCGCACCGTTCGATTTGCTTTATAGTGCCTGCCGGCAGGTCCCTCGTGGCAATGTTTCAATATTTGGGCGCCCTCCTCATGAGAAACACATCTCCGCACTACTTGGTCCGCGCAAACTCGAAAAAGAACCGGATCCTCCCAAAAATATTTTTTCAAATCAGAAAAGAATTTCTTCTTTTCTTGATAAGAAAAACCTTTTGGGAGAAATCTTGCAGCAAGAAAGTTTGTGAAACCGGCGAACCAAGGGGTGGGGAGAGTCATTACCTTATATAAAGCTAGGAGGCGCTCCTCGGGAAATGCATTATCGATGTCCTCTTCGATACGCTCCTCCAAGTTAGGGTTCTCCAACCGAGAAAGATGATCCGTCGCCAGATTCTCCGGTCCTCTTTTGTCCCACATCTCCAAGTCAAATTCTTGAAGAAGCAATATCCACATAATTAATCTAGGCTTTGCATCTGTTTTGGTTAGTAGATAACGCAAGGCCGAATGATCGGTAAAAATAATGACTTTGGACAAAGTGAGATAAGAACGAAATTTATCAAAAGCAAAAATAATGGCAAGAAATTCTTTCTCGGTGGTTGTGTAATTTTCTTGTGCGGTGGTTAGTGTTTTGCTCGTATAATAGATAGGATGAAAATTTTTATTGATCTGTTGTCCTAAGATCTTACCGACGACAAAACTACTAGCATCGCACATGGTTTCAAAAGGTAGATCCCAATTGGGAGTTATCACGATAGGTGCGTTTATTAATTTTTCTTTTATAATAGAAAAAGCTTGCAAACAATTTTCATCAAAAAGAAACGATGCATTTTTTTCTAAAAGGTGAGTGAGGGGCTTGCTTATTTTTGAAAAGTCTTTACTAAACCGGCGATAGAAACCGGCATGCCCCAAAAAAACTACGAACGGCCTTGACATTGGAAGGGGAGGTAGTTTTCTATTTTTTCTATTTTGGCTTTTTCTACCTCTATGGCTTTACTAGATATTTTATGGCCTAAAACTAAAGCTTATCGTACCATAAAATGGCATTTCTCCCAATTTAACACTAAATTGGTGTCTTCACATCTTTGGATCACACGGGAGAGGTTTTCTAAACATAAATCGAACGAATCTTCAAAGATGGAGAAGTCATCCATGAAGACTTCCATTATATGCTCCACTAGCTCGTAAAAAATCGCTAGCATACACCTTTGAAAGGTTGTCGACGCATTGCATAAACCAAAAGGCATCCTCCGATAGGCGAAGGTGTCGAACGTACAAGTGAAGTTTGTTTTCTCTTGGTCCTTGGGCGCAATTGGTATTTGGAAATATCCCGAGAGACCATCAAGAAAATAATAAAAAGCATGACTGGATAGTCGTTCAAGGATTTGGTCAATGAACGGTAAAGGAAAATGATCCTTTCGGGTTGCATCATTTAATTTGCGGTAGTCGATGCAAACCCGCCATCCGGTAACGGTTCTAGTATGGATTAATTCATTTTTATGTTTGGAACTACCCTTAATCCTACTTTCTTAGGCACCACTTGGACCAGACTAACCCAAGTGCTATCCAAAATCGGATAGATGATGCCTGCGTCTAATAATTTAATAACCTCCGCCTTAACTACCTCCTTCATATTAGGATTTAGTTGTCGTTGAGGTTGAAGAGTTTTATGAGAATTTTCTGCTAATAAATTTTTGTGTGTACAAAAGGAGGGATTAATATCTTTTAGGTCCGTAATTTTCCACGCAATCGCGCGGCGATGATGTTTTAAAATTTTAATAATTTGAATTTTTCTTCATCGGATAAGTACGCCGACACAATAACGGGAAGTTTTGAACCCTCCACTAGAAAAAAATATTCTAAATGATCAGGCAATTGATTTAGATCTAAGGTTGGAGGTTCATAGTAAGAGGTTTTAATCGGTCACTGCCTAGTTCTAGAATTTCAAAAATAGGCTCGTGTGTGTCTGATTGATTATCACTATTTCCATGAGAAATGAGATCTAAAGTTTCAAAATTCTCTTCATGATCAATAGGTGAATAAAAATTTTCAGGAAATAAAATGTAATCTTAATCAGGAGAAGCCTCCAAAAAGAAACATATGTCGTCATTAGCAAGCGTATTTTTCATAGATGATTTGACAGTAAAGGTAACTTCTTCATCTCCAACTCTAAGGAGAAGTTTACTGTTATTAACATCTATAATGGCGCGTGAGGTGGCAAGAAGAGGGCGACCAAGAATAAGTGGAACTTCGGTGTCCTCTTCTATGTCAAGGATGACAAAATCTACCGGAAAGATAAATTTGTCAACTTTGACAAGCACATCCTCAATAATACACATAGGGTATTTAATAGACCGATCCGCCAATTGGATACTCATTCGCGTTGGATTAGATTCTCCTAATCCCATTTTTTTGAATAACGAATGGGGCATTAAATTAATCGAGGTGCATAGATCGGCCAACGCATGTTTCACCAATAAATCGCCAAATAGACAAGGAATAGAGAAACTACCCGGATCAGTTAGTTTCTTAGGCAATTTATTAAGTAAAACTGCCGAACATTCCGCGTTCAATTGAACTGTGGAAATTTTCTCAAGTTTCTTTTTATTTGTTAAAAGATCCTTGAGGTACTTTGCATATTTCGGCATTTGCGCTATGGCCTCATAAAAAGGTAAATTAATTTGGATTTGCTTAAATAATTTTACAAATTTACCGAAATGATCATCTGCCCGGTCTTTCTGTAATTTAGACGGATAGGGAAGAGGCGGTTGATAATCTTTAATTTTATTTTCATTAAAAGTCTTAGGAGGAGGAGGGGATGTAGATTTTGTTACCTCCTTTTCAACCGGATTTGAAGAAGTACATACCTCCTTCCCGCTCCGTAGCGTGATAGCCTTCGCTTGCTCCTTTGGGTTGGGCTCCGTATTGCCCGGTAATGCTCCTTGTTGGCGATTGGAGAGCATTTTATCAATTTGCCCAATTTGGTTCTCCAAATTATGAAGAGATCCGGTGAGATTCCAGATATTGGCATCATTAGAAGTCGTATATTTGGTGAACAAATCCTCGAGATTGGGAGCTTTTGGAACCTGTGGTGGGAAATCACCGGGTGGAATTGTGTTTGGTGTGCGTGCCACGTTCCTCAGATTACTCCAAGAGAAGTTGGAGTGATTCCTTATTCTCGGGTGATAAGTATTTCCAAAATTATTGCCCGAATTATAAGGTGGCCAATTCGGATTACCCATGTAATCCACATGTTCGGCAAAGGTGGAAGGTTACCAAAATTTGGGGTTCACATGTAGGTGTAGACGAGGAAGCAGACATCTCGGCTATTTATTTTTGTAGTTCCTCAACCTGGAGAGACAAACTTGAAGCCGTATCGATTTCGTAGATCCCGGTCGGTTTAGATCGACGAGACCGGGGTGTACTCCACTGATACATATTCATGTCCATACCTTCTATAAGTTCTTAGGCAGCCGCCGGTGTTTTGTTTTTTAACATTCCACCAGCGGCGGCATTAATATGTTGCCTCGTTTGTTGATTGAGGCCATTATATAAGGTTTGAATTTGCAACCAATCGGGGATTGCATGGTGCGGACAACAGTGAAGCAATTCCTTGAATCGCTCCCAAGTATCATATAACGTTTTCGTATAAACTTAGGAGAAATATGTAATATAATTGTGCAACTTGGCCGTTTTTGCGGGCGAAAAATATTTCATAAGAAATATTTCCGTCTTCTCGGCCCAAGTAGTGATGGAGCCTCTTTGTAGAGAACCCAACCACTGTTTAACTTTGGTGCGCAAAGAAAAAAGAAAAAGCCTTAGCCGGATGGCATCATCCAAAACCCCGTTAATTTTAAAAGTGTCACATATTTCTAGAAAGTTAGAAATATGTGCGTTGGGATCCTCATCTTGAAGCCCATCAAATTGTACATATTGTTGTACCATTTGGATGATGCTTGACTTCAATTCAAAGTTATTGTCCGCAATACCGGGACGAAAAATACTTGATTGAGCATTATCCAAATTTGGTTGAGCATAATAAGACAGTCTGTTGATCGACCATATTTGGTTTTGGATTACCCAAAATTGAAGAAAATTTAAAAGATAAAGAAGTAGAAGAAGAAGAAGAAGAAGAGGAAAAAGAAGAAGAAAAAAAGCAGAAGAAGAAATGTCACCTATGGATTCCTCAACCAAATTTGGAGAATTTAGATCGCGAAGTCTTAGACGTCGCCGTAAGCTTTGCTCGATCACCGGATCCAAATCAAGTAGATTTGACGGATTCCCTCGGGTCATACAAAAAAATAAAAACAAAATAATTTTTTTTTATTTTGATTTTTTTAAAACAAAAAGAAAATGATAAAATTAATAGATCCTTTCTCTCAAAATAACAACAAAGAAAAATTCTCGGCAACGGTGCCAAAAACTTGATGATTAATTTTATAGTTTTAAAATAAATCCAAACTAATATCTCAAACTAGGCAAGTGCACCTATCGAAATATAGTATAGGAAATGACGTATTTAAACTCGGGGACTGTTGAGTATTTGTACTCACAAGGAAGAGCTATTATTTTATCGAAAGTATATTGATTTTGTGATTTAGGTAAAGAAAACGTTAAACTAAAAGGAGAGATACGATGATAGGAAAGCTAACACTTGATCTAGAATCCCATTGGGTTAAAATAAATTTCCATGAAATTATAAAATCCAAGCATCTAAATTATTAACTTCACCGCGGAGGTTCCATAGCTATGAAGCGCCTCTCTCGAGAATATGCATTTGACTAACCTTTGGTTGATCGATTAAGACCTCTCAGGCAGTCAAAAAACCTAAGCTTGCTTTAGGCAGTGAACCTCACTAATGGAATTGACTCCATTGCGAAAGAATTATGCCTTCCTCTCTCGAGGGGTGCATGAGACTCCCTCTATCCTTAAGTGATCTACTCGTACCCAAAACCTCTCGGTAAATCTAGGATATAGATCTAAGATTGAATAAACATAATTTGGAACTTATGAATTTGATGAAATTAAAATCAAAGATAAACCAAAGTACATAGAATAGAGTGCTTGAAAATTTGAGATAAAAAGAAGAAATTTATTCCATTCCAAAGTTAATCATGATCATGTGCTAATTGGAAATTAGCTACTCAGCATGATGGGAGAATTACATGAAAGGTTGAAGAGAGACATGATTAAAAAAGAATTGAAATAAAGAGTTACACTATGAATTGAAAATGCAAGAAATAAAGTAAAGAAAATAGAACTAAAGCTCCCCAAAAATCTCCTCCAAGCTTCTGGAATTGCTTGGAATTTATAAGAAAGTTTGTTGGATGGTCACGCCCCTAGGTCACGCCCGTGGCCAAGGGCGTGTCAGGTTCGAAACCGTCATCTTCAAGTCCTCGGAATGTTGGTGCGGAACCGACAAAAATAGTTAATTGGTGGGTCACGCCCCTAGGTCATGCTCGTGACATAGGGCGTGTCTTGTCGGTTACTGAAAATGACGGGAAGCAGAAATGGCGGGAATAACTCCGGCCGTTGTTGGAAGGGTCACATCCATGGTCACGCCCGTGACCAAGGGCGTGTGAGGAAAAAACCGCCAGGCCTTGAAACTGCTGCATTAAACTTGTCACGCCTGGTTTTCACGACTCTCAGTCACGCCCGTGACCAAGAGGTCATGCCCGTGACAGGGCATGTAACTTTAATCTGTCGTGGAGTGGAAGCCTGGATCGTCATCTGCATGTCACGCCTGGTGGACATGCCCGGGTCAGAATGGTCACTCCCGTGACCAATGGGCGTGTAATTTTTATGGACGTGGCAATGAACTCCGGAGCACGCACCGGGGTCATGCTTGGAAGTCACACCCGTGACCTGTCGGTCATGCCCATGACCGGGGCGTGTATTTTGCATTTCTTTTGGCTTTGTCCAGCTTTGTCTTCTGATCAATCCTGTAAATTCCTTATTGAAATTGGCGGCCCATATTGAACCTAAAATAAGAAATTAAAGAAATTAGATAATAAATTCATAAAATATATTTATAAACTAATTAATTATTAAATAAAAAATATATAAAAATATGGATTAAATTAGAGTTATCAGTCCACTATATATATACAATCACATTTATATATCTTACTGGAATGCATACAAAATACACAAAATGTTTGGCCTTAAGGCCTTATAGTTATATTTCACCAGTGTGGATTACAAACATCGGCAGGCAGGCCGGCCACACATGAAAAAAAGTAAAATTTCTTCATTCGGCTTTCAAGGGTCAGCATAGCAGCAGCAAGGGCTTCAACTCGATATTTCCCGCTCGGCTCTCCAACACCTGTATGGGGACAATCCACCGTAATGGTTGTAAACAAGGCAACGATCAGCATTCGGCTGACCAATTTATAATGATCCTACCACTTTCCCGGGGCAGTGGTATTCTATCCCTGCAGGCATAGCATTTTAACAAGCAGATATATCACAAAACGTGCACTTACGCACAGTTCAATATATGACAAACGTCGACCGTACGACTCGACGCTCCGTGCACTCTGGGCACATTATCGTTGTACCAGAAAACCAGGGTACCACCACCATTCTCAGGTCCCATTCCTAACGGTAAACATTGAGCATTCATGCTCCACGGCCCACAGCTAGAGACTTTAGTCATGATGGCGTACAACACAAGACTCTCATTATGTGATCCTAACAAACGCCAATAACTTAGGCACTTAAGTTAGACAACCATAAAGCGTATACAGTTCATCCCTTGCTCGTTGCTCAAATCACCAGTTCAATGTATAGACTAGCGCGGGTCGGCTTCCCTTTGTTCGTTCGGCTAATTGGCCTTTAAGAGCGCATAGCTCACAATAGCCACACTGTCCTCGAAGGACTGGCTTCACAATCAATAAGGGAGTCAATGTCAGCGTTTGTCACGATCGCTTGGCGGGGCCAACAGAAGCTCTCTTTCTGCGCCCAAACTCTGCCCCAAACCCTGCAGCACTCTGTAGTGCCAGAAACACTAGTCTTTCCATAGCATACAATACATGAATTTAAAGGGTATTTTCCTAGAACTCCACTCCAGTACTTCTTGTTACTCCACTTCACAAGCATAACCCACTGACTCCATAAAATACTTGTTTATATGTGGAGTCTTCTCCAGTTTGTGAAATAAAGCATCATGAATCTAGACCAACCTGTCCAGATGGGCTTCACACAGCATGCTTATTCCATACTACACATTTTCGGATCAATATGCAAGACCTAAGGGTATTATAAGAATCAACCCAAAGGAACTCCCTCGACTCTCCACCTTTTGGTTGGGGATTCCATGCATATGCCAAAATAAGGACTTCACATGTCCAAGAAGGAAGATCGTTACACTTGAAGTTCTCTTCGGAGCCATGGCAAAGCATTTCTACGTAGAAGGAAATGAGCTCCTCACTTTCCCCTTCGCGAATATATCTTCGGATCTTGATTCTAGTCACAAGATCTTCTCCAGCAAATTCATCAAGATTCACCCAAACCCTAGCTCCAGCCGTGAGTTCTCTTCTACAGAACTGGGATGAAATAAATGAAGAGAGCGAGAAGGAAATAATGAATTCCTCCTCCCAACCCCTTGTCATATGTGGCCTCGGTTTCACCCCAACCACATGATCACTTCTCATCCTAAAGTAACAGTCACGATTTGAGTTCAAAATTCAACCCACCGCTCTGAGCAGGCAACCAGTGCCGCTACACCTTTCGAAATGAATTTGTCGAACGCACTATGTTAGTCGAAACCACATTCGTCGAAATTAGTTCGATGTTCGTCTAACTCACTGGAAGTTGTTCGACGTCCACCGAAAGAAGCCAAGAAGTATAACAGCCCCTTCGTCGAACGTTGTTCGACATTCATCAAACGCTATTTGACTTCATCGAATGCAGACAATCAGTAGAACAACGGTACGTTCGTCAAACCCAGGTTTGATGTCTGTCGAACCCCGGATCGACGTTAGTCGAACCCCAGATTGACGTTCGCCGAACCCCGGATCGACGTTCGCCGAACCCCGGTTCGACGTTCGCCGAACCCCGGTTCGACGTTCGCCGAACCCCGGTTCGACGTTCGCCGAACCCCGGTTCGACGTTCGCCGAACCCCGGTTCGATGTTCACCCGGTTCGACGTTCGCCGAACCCCGGTTCGACGTTCGCCGAACCCCGGTTCGACGTTCGCCGAACCCCGGTTCGACGTTCGCCGAACCCCGGTTCGACGTTCGCCGAACCCCGATTCGACGTTCGCGAACCTCGGTCGACGTTCTATTGGATCCCTAGTTTGATTTGGGCTAGGTTCACTAACTTAGGATGATGTGACCCAATATGTATAGCCGGGGTCAAAGTTGTGTCCTAGAGTCTAGGCCAAGTCCTCAGTAACAACATCACATGGACAAGCCATCATCATACAGCCAGAGACTCAAGACATAGAGTTTTCCTAAATATTCCGAGATTTCTCAAGATACTAAGTAAAATGAGTTCGACGTTCGTCGAACTCAGGTCGACGATAGTCGTTCTCAGCTCGACGATCTTAGAGATATTTTCTCTGAGCTGAGCTCGACGAACTTCAGTCACAGGTCGATGATCCTTGGACTCCACCTTCAGCAATCTAAGTCCAGACTGTTCTCTAGACTCAGTTCGACGAACCTAGTTCTCAAGTCGACGAACTTCATTCCTTGCTCGACGATTTCTGGACTTCCACTTCAACTCTATTGCCAGAGGTTCATCAATTTTTCTCTAAGTCCAGAATCATTTTCACCTCGACGAATTCAAGGTTCTCCAGACTTAGCTCCACGAACACCATTCTTTCGTCGACGAACCTTTGGACTACTATAGCATTCTGTCGAGACTATGTTCTCTAGTCTCAGGTCTACGAACTCAGTTCTCTGCTTGACGAATTCTGGAACCAAAAGACTTGTGTCGACACTTAAAGCACATGTCAACACCAACTAAGTCGATACTAGAAGCATTTGTGTCGACATCTAGATCATCAGTCGACATTGTGGCAAGGCTATGTCGACACCACACAGAAGACTTGTGTCTACACACAGGAGAAATTATGTCGACAAAGAATATTTGACAACTCCAGAATAATTTCTAAACTCCAGTCGACGAACACATTTACCAGCTCGACGAATAGGCAAAGATCAAAAGAGACAGCATGTTCAGTTTCCAGCTCGACGATCATTGAACTCTGCTCGACGAACAGAAGTCGTCTGGTCGACGAATATAACATCTCAGCTCGACGAACTATGGACTCAGTTCGACGAATTCTGCCAACTGTTCGACGATTCCAGACTTAGTTATTTTCGGCCTTCTGTCCCCACTCTAATGCGATAATTCCTGAGTAATTAATGCTCTAACATTCTCTGATTATAACCGTTAGAAGGAGCATTAATTATGGTCTTCTCCAGGATTATTGCTTGTCATTTTTCCACGGGACAGTTGGGGAAATAAATCAATGCATATTATTCTCAAGGTTGTCAGTATTAATTGCAGATGCATTCAAATTTTCAAAACACAGAGAAGAAGAGAATAACGAACACACAGAGATATACAGACTTACAGATAGAATCAAGCATCATTGAGAAAGCTTCACACAGAACACAACTTACTGAGAAGCATACAGGGATACAGAAAAAACATTCAGTCTTGATCAATCTGCTATGTCAACAAGAAGCATTTTCTGATACACAGAAGATCTTGACCAGATGCTCATAAGCACCTGAAGAAGAAGAACAACAATACATATATCAAGAGTCTTCTTTCTTCAAGTACTCCAGGACACTTCAAAAGGACAACTTCAGTTCAGTCTGTCAAAGAAGTTCCTAAAGTTTATTGCTGGTCAAGGATTCAGCTTGAAGACCTATCACCCTGAAGCTTAGCTCTTAATTTTTTCCCTGATCCATTCTACATCTCAGGGGGAGCCATAAGCTATAATCAATCCACAGTCTTCTCAGTTGTATATTGAGAAAGAGAAGACAAAATCATCTCTCACCCTCACTGTATAAAGGGTTGTCATCTCCCTTTAAAAGTGATTCCTTGGTTGCAAGTCTCCTGATCAAAAGACTTGGGTTGTTTTTTGAGCACCTGATCAAAAACTCATTTGCGTCAGGCACCTGATCAAAAACCTGAGTGGATTCCTACCAAGGGTGGTAGAAGAGTGGATGTACCCAGGTTGGGGAACCACTATAAAATTCTTGTGTCGTCTGGTTGCCTCATTTTCTTGTGTTCTTGCTGTGCTTGTGCTTTAGGTTTATTGCTTGGTAGTTTATTAATTCTGCACTTTTAGTTTACAGCAAAAGCTGTAATAGCTCTTAATAATTTTTAAGCATACTCTATTCACCCCCCCCCCTCTAGAGTATTTCAGATCTAACTCTCACTTTCAATTGGTATCAGAGGAGGTTCCTTTGGTTGTACAAGTTAAATCTTGAACCAAAAGATCCTTTGTTAGATCTATACATCACTTTATTCTCATTTAAATTATAAACACAGCTATGGCACAGAACAAGGATTATGGAAGCACTAGACCTCCAGTTTGCAACCTTAATAGGTTTGCCATCTGGAAGGCAAGAATTAGGTTATACATGAATTCTATTGATGAAGACATCTACAATTCAATTTTGATAGGTCCCCCACAGGCATCTACATCTACAACATCTTCCAGCAACAATGCAGTCCCACCACCTGAGTGGACTGAAGCCTCGAAGAAAGCAAAAATTCCAGATGCTAAAGCTATGAATATCCTGGCACAAACTATGTCAGATGATATTTTCCAGAAGGTTGTTGAGTGCACCTCAGCAAAATCCATTTGGGATTCTCTAAACCAAATGGTGGAAGGATCAGCAATGAGAGAAAGGATAGGACATCAAATCTCATATCCCTATATGAGAACTTTAAGAAGGAGGAAGCTGAGATAGTTTCTGATATGTACAATAGGTTATGCTCAATTATCAATGAGCTAAAAACCTTGGATAAGAACATCACTCCTACTGAAGTGAATGACAAGATCCTGATGTGCTTCCCAAGCTCATGGGATACAAGATTCTGGTCCATCAAGGAGGCCAGATGCCTAAATGAGATTTCAACTGAATCTCTATTAGGTAAACTGAAGTCATATGAGCAGTTGATAAAGACTAGGGAGGCAGCTGAACAAAGAACACCTCCAGCAGCCAAAAGAGAACAAAGCATTTCTTTCAAAGCCACTGAATAGATAGAGACTACAACATCAAATGAAGAGCTTATGAGTCTCTTTGCTAAGAGATTCTTCAAGCTGGCCAGAAAGGATTTCAGGAGAAAGTCAGCAAGAAAAGATGACAAGCCAAAATATGACAAGACACCAACCAAAGAAGTTGTGTTCTATGGATGCAGAAAGCCTGGGCATTTCCTCTCTGAATGTCCAGAAAACCAGAAGAAAGAGAAGAGAAGAGAGAAGGAAACCAGAAGACAGCACACCAGCAAACCCTCTTCCAACAAGCACAAGAAGAAGGAAAAGGGCTTTGTGTCTGAGACCTGGAGTTAGACAGAAGATGAGTCAACATCTTCAAGATCCAGTGAAGATGAGGAAGAAGAAAGAGCAAAGGAAGTTTGCCTCATGGTAAATGATGCCTCCAGAAGTCACTCGGAAGAAGAAGAATCTGAAGATGAAGGAGTGTTTGAATCAGAGGCAGATCAGGTGAAGAGTTGTCCAGGGGTAAACCAAACTTGGTACCTGGACAGTGGCTGCTCCAAACACATGACTGGCAGCAAGGACATTTTAACCAACTACAAGTCCAAGCTGGGGCCAAAGGTTATCATTGGCGACTCCAAATGTGGTCAGTCAGAAGGATTTGGAGAAGTAAGAATAGGAGCTGTCACATTCAAAAAGGTGACATATGTAAGTGGACTCAAGCATAACCTCATCTCCATAAGTCAGTTATGTGATGATGGTTATTAGGTATACTTTAACCCATCGACTTGTTCTATTATTGATAAAAACAACCAAAAGTTTTAACTGGAATTATGCAAGGCAACATATACTTAGTAAATTTTCTTTCTGCCAAAACTGATATCTGCTTACTTAACTTTACTAGTAATCAGAATGTCATATGGCACAAAAGACAAGGTCATGTAAATCTGAAAAACATTGCTAGGCTATCTAAGCACAACCTTGTTAGAGGTCTACCTTTTGGTCCCTACAAGAAGGAAGGTCTCTCCAGGGCTTGTCAATTAGGCAAGCAAACTAAAACTAGTTTTAAATCTGTTAATAAGAGTGATTCACCTAGGATTTTGTACTTGCTACATTTAGATCTCTTTGGACCCATTGTTGTACAAAGCCTAGGAGGGAAATCCTACACTTTGGTTATAGTGGATGACTTCTCCAGGTTCAGTTGGGTATTCTTTCTGAGATCAAAGTCAAATACATTCAAGATTCTTACAGATTTTCTCAGGACCATGCAGATTGAGTTCTCTACTCATGTTGCATTGATCAGAAGTGATCATGGCACAGAGTTTGAGTCTCTTCTTATGCATGAGTTCTGCGAGAAGTAAGGTATCAGGCATTGCTTCTCAGCTCCTAGAACTCCCCAACAAAATGGGGTAGCTGAAAGGAAAAATAGGACACTCATTGAAGCTGCATGTATATTGCTTGCAGATGCTTACATGCCCCTAACCTTTTGGGCAGAGGCTGTAAGCATAGCAAATTATGTCCTGAACAGGAGCTTAATTTACAAACTAAAGAACAGGACTCCCTATGAATTGCTCAAAGGGAAGAAACCTAAAATAAACTATTTTAAAGTATTTGGTTGTACATGTTATATACACAATAACAATAAGAAATACATTAGAAAGTTTGAGACTAAGGATGAAGAGGGAGTCTTTCTAGGATACTCCCAAGTAAGCAAGGCCTATAGGATTTTTGATAAATCAACATTAAAAATTGAAGAGTCTATTCATGTTTCATTTGATGAGACTAACATGTATTGCAAGGAGAAATAAGTTTATACCAATAGCAACTTGCAGGTACCCCACTTATGTGAGACCTTGGATGGACTAAACCTCACCCAAGAGGTGCCAACTCATTCCTCTCCACAAGCTATGGAAGAAAGTGAAGAAGAAGAAGTTGAAGAAAATGAATCTCTACCAACAGCAAATACAATTCCACAGGAGGAATTAATTCCAAATATTATTGCACAACCAACTCCACCCACTGATTTTGTCACACTTAGGGATCACCTCAGATCTCAAGTGATTGGTGACATATCAGCAGGTGTACAGACAAGGCATCAACTCACCCAAGATTTGATGCATGCCTGTTTTCTCTCTCAAGTTGAACATCTATCCATTCATGATGCTGAGCAGGATCCCCACTGGATCCTTGCAATGTAGGAGGAACTAAATCAATTTGAGAGATGTAGAGTTTGGGATTTGGTTCCAAGACCCCAAAACTACCCAGTTATTGGAACCAAATGGGTTTTCAGAAACAAGCTGGATGCCCAAGCAGTCATTGTGAGAAACAAGGCTAGGCTTGTTGCTCAAGGATATAGGCAAGAAGAAGGAATTGATTATGATCAAACCTTTGCACCTGTTGCGAGGTTGGAAGCCATAAGAATATTCCTTGCCTATGCAGCATACAAGAGGTTCAAGGTCTTCCAAATGGATGTGAAGAGTGCTTTTCTAAATGGAGTGCTACAAGAAGAGGTTTATGTAGAACAACCTCCAGGTTTTGTTTCTCCAACTTATACCTCTCATGTTTTTAAATTGCATAAGGACCTTTATGGTCTAAAGCAAGCTCCAAGAGCTTGGTATGAGACCTTAGCTAGTTTTCTATTAGAGCATAAATTTACAAGAAGAACTGTAAATAAAACTCTTTTCACTAGACATCATAAGGAATAAATCATATTAGTACAAATTTATGTGGATGATATTATATTTGGCTCTACAGATTCCAAATTATGCAAGAGGTTTTCTGACCTCATGCATTCTCGATTTGAAATGAGTAGCATCGGTGAGCTTTCCTACTTCCTTGATCTCCAAGTGAAGCAGCTCTCTGATGGCATCTTCATCTCTCAAGCAAAATATGCTAAAGAACTTCTAAAGAAGTTTGGGATGACTGATGCCTCAGTAAAGAAAACTCCATGGCTACTAATGTTGTTGTGGACTCTGATGTACCAGGGAAACCTGTGGATCAGAAACTTTATAGGGGCATTGTTGTAACCCTATTATACCTCAAGCAAGTAGGCTAGATATTATGTTTGCCACATGTCTTTGTGTTAGGTTCCAGGTGAACCCTGAAGAATCTCATCTAATTTTACTAAAAAGGATTTTGAGATATAAAGAGTTGTCCTAATCTAGGCCTATGGTATCCTGCTGAATCAGAAATTGAGTTAATTGGATACTCTGATGCTCATTTTGCTGGATGCAGGGTAGATAGAAAAAGTACTTCAGGAACTTGCCAGTTCCTGGGTATGTGATTAGTATCTTGGTTTTGTAAAAAGCAAACATCAGTGTCAACCTCAACTGCTGAAGTAGAATATATTACAGCAGACAGCTGTTGTTCACAAATGCTTTTGATATAAAATCAGCTTCTAGAATATGGGTTCAACTTAAATAATTCAACCCTACTCTGTGATAATACAAGTGCTATAGCCATAGCCCAGAATCCAGTTCACCATAGTAGGACAAAACATATTGATATAAGACATCATTTTATTAGGGAGTGTGTAGACAAAAATAAAATCAAGCTTGTCTATATCTACATTGATTTACAAAGGGCTGATATATTCACCAAACCTCAGGATAAGAGAAATCATATGTTCTTTGTAAATTAACTTGGAATGATCAATGGAGAAGACTTTATTTAATTTCTATCTGCACTCGACGAATTTTCCAAAGTTCGTCGAACGTAGTTCGAGAAACCGGGGAAAGTTTGAGAGATATTCGTCGAACGGAGATCAACGAACTCTCTATGATTGAAACAAGTTTCGTCGAACAGAGTTCGACAAACTTGCTTCAGAAGATATTCATCGAACGGAATTCGACGAACTGTCTTCAATTCTTCTGGCTAAGATCGACGAATTATTTCATTCAAAATTATTTCGTCGACCTCAGTTCGAAGAATTATTTTTATTTTCGTGGAACGGAGTCTGTCGATTCATATTCTTGAAAACCCTATATTTAGGTTTTCTTCGACCTCCGTCCCGCGCTTTCTGTTCCATTGCACTTGATCGCCATTTTTGTGTCTCTCTTGCAGGTGATTCCATGGCGATTCAGGCAGGCATTCTTGCAGGCATGAAGTTCGATACAGGTTTTGACGTGGACTTTGATTCGTTTCAACATTCTGATCCCATCTTCCTCTACATGCTGGAACTCCTTGAAGAACAAGAACTCAAAACCTTGATGACTAGAAGAATCAAACTACACAGCACTGAAATTAGGGAATGGGTCTACACCCTATCGCCAACAGAGGAGAATACAATGACAGGCACTATTGCGGGTAACACCTTCTCCTTAACTCCCGCAATCTTAACTGAAATTTTTGGATTAAGGAATGGAGAAGAGCAACTCGAGATTGAAATAGAGGAATTTGACGTGATGCTGAGCCTCATGGGTTATACTGGAGATAACCCTAACAAACTCTTGAAGAAACACCTCTCTGCCCCTTATAAGTTTTTGGCAGATTTGGTTGGAAAGGTTCTGCTTGGGAAACATATTACCCATGATTACATCCCCAAACACCAGTTTCTGGTCATGTGTGCAATTATTAACAAGAAACCAGTGGATTGGGCACAGATTCTCTTTGATTTGATACAGAGGAAAAACAACAAAAAGGAAGTATGCTTTGGAAGGATCCTAGGGATCATTTTATAAGAAAAGGCTGCTGAATCACTGGTCTCCCAGACTATATTCATCAATGCCAGTAAAAGGCTCACATGTGCCTTATTTGGCAAGTGGGAGAGGACAATAACCAAGCCAACCAAGGCTACTACCTCTTCCACCCCGGCTTTTGAAGGCACCAGGGCTGTTAAAGCCACTCCCCCACCTACAGAAAAGCTTCATCCAACACCACCATCTCTTCCAGCCCTCCTTCCAGCAATACAAATTCCTTCCTCTCCCATTATTTCTTCAACACTACAATCACAACAACATACTCATGTTCCTACTCCACCTCCATCTCAACATGCTTCACCAGCTCCATCTCCACCAATTGACATCACTGACATTCCATCTTCCCCCTCTTCAAGATAATCAACCACCAACACCTCCTGATTCCCCCATGACACCTACATTCCTACACCACCATAATCTCCTCTTCTGCTACATCTCTCTTCAGTACCATCTTACCATCTACCAACAGACACCCTCATGCAAGATGCCACCCATCCATCCCCATAAACATCTACCATCCCTCCAGATGTTCACATACTTGATGCTCCACTTTCTATCCCTCACATAGTTCCCACTTCTACACCTTCTGCAACACCATCTACCACTCCATAATTGGACCACTCCACCATATATTCCATCATTTCCATAATCACTCCCCTCCTCAAGTCCCTTATAGCAGAGGCCATTATACCTCTTGCTACCACCATCTCCTCTCTCTCTGACAAAATCTCTTCTCTTACAGCTGCCCCATCTTCAGCCAGGGGCCTGGCCTTAGCTCCCACTAAAACCAGGCAGGGGGAGATGCCTGATGATGAAGCAACAGCTACAGCTCCAGAGGTGACAAGTTCTTGAGATCCTTGACCAAAGAATGGGACAACAAGGTCTGTGCCATCAGGGAGTCTGGGAAGCTGGCTGAGACGGACCCACAAAATCTCTTCGGGAAGCTTATGTCATATGAGCTTCAACTCAACACCAGGAAGGCTGAGGAAGAGAGGAGCAGGTCTGCTCTCAAAGAAAAGTCTGTTGATCTAAAAGCAGACACCTCTAGAAAGACAAAGGCTGCCTCCACTGCTCCAGCTCCAGTAATTAGTGAAGAAGAAGAAACTTCAGAGCCAAGTACCTCAGGCTCTGGGCTATCAGAAGGAGAGTTCTCACTGCTCTCACGTCAGTTCAAGAAATTCTTGAACAAGAAGAAGCAATGGAAAGTCAAGGATGCCTCCTATATAAGATCACGGCACGATGTTGATCGGCAAAGAAAAGGCTCAAGTAGCCATGACAGGTATTCCTCTAAACAGAACAAATATGTTTCGACTGACATTATTTGCTATTATTGTAATAAGCCAGGACACGTCATCGCCGACTGACCTCATAAGAAGAAGGAGGGTGGTAGAAGAGAAGAAAAGAAATCCTCATACAACAAAAAGAGGAAAGAGAAGAGCCTGATAGCCAAAAAGAGCAAGACTCTTAGTGACTCCGACTCATCTGAGTCGAGTGAAGAAGAAGAAGCTTATTTTGGCCTTATGGCTCAAACATATGATGATCAAGAGCCCCAGTTCACTGGGAAGGAACTCTCATACCCCACCTTCAGATTCTGAAGTCTCTGAACATGATTGTGAGGATAGCTCCTCTGATGATGAGTCAGAACTAATGGCCCAGTACAAGGAGTTAATCATGGCTTACGACAAATGTCGTCGAGTCATGAAGACTCAGGCTAAGGACATAAAATCTCTCAAAGCTGAAGAGAGCATCTTGAGAGAGAAAGTCGCAAAGACTGACTCCCTCGAAGAAAACTTCAATAATGCCATTGAAGAATATAACAAGGCTCTTGAGCACCTTGACCTCAAAGAGAAAATCATCATGGAATTGGAAGCCCAACTTGCAGCTGAAAAGAAACTAGTTGAAAGTTTCTCGAAGCCCAAGACGGTTCTTCCATTCGTTGCTTAATTCTCAGCCAAGGCCAAGGGTGTCGGATTTGGCCATGAAGAAGCTCCTAGTAAATCCTCTAGGAGAAATAAGGCTCAACGGATGAATAAGGCCGCCAAAAAGGCCTTAGCCAAAGAGAAGGGGAAAGCCCCTCAAGATCAGACCACGTTCAAGAAGGTTATATTTCCTTGAAATGAGTTTGATTTTGACTCTTCTTACGGGCACTTTGTTAGGCCTACCTATGTAGAGCCAAAGTCCCGCTATCAAGGGTGGACTCACCCCAGAAACTTCGGTGAAAGTGTCTTTAAGGCACCTTATGAAGAAGTTATTCTGAAAAGCTATGACCCTTTCAATCATGGACATAACTTCAAGAAGGCACCAAAGCCAAAGCCCGTTGTGGAAAGGCCTCCTAAGGAGAAGAAGACATGTGATTATCATTATCACGAAGTTTCTTCCTCCAAGAATGCTGACCCTGCTAGAACAAAACTCCAAAAGGTCAAGCAGGAGATCATGAGGCAAAGGCACAACAGATTTGACTGTTGGTGTTGTAGCAAGGTTGGTCACTTCGCCATTGATTGCTGGTTCAATCCCAGAAATGCTGCAACTCCTCATGTTAGCAATATGAGAAAGACCGCTCATAATGCTAACACTCGTAGGGGGAGTACTCTAACCCGAGACCAAGGACCCAAACGTGTTTGGGTTTCTAAGGCAAATTGATTATGATTGCAGGTATGTCCAAAGGCCAACAAAATGCCAATCTGGTATTTGGACAGCGGATGCTCTCGGCATATGACCGGGACTAGAAGCCTTATTCAGAACTTTACTCCAGTTGTGAATGGACCAAAGGTCATCTTTGGAGGTTCAGACCGTGGAATTACAAGAGGCTATGGTGCAAAGCTAGATGAAATCAACCTAAAAGAACCCAATGAGGAAAAAGACGAAAAATTCTTCAAGATCACAACTCCAACCCCTATTGGGGAGGTAGATGATCAAAATGAAGAGATCGTCCAAGTTGAAGAATTCACTCTGTTGATTGAAGATAATCCATATGCAAGAACTTTAGAGCTCAGACATCTGAAGGATCACCCCATGGACCAGATCATAGGAGATCCCCGGGACGGTGTCAGAACTCGAAGAGGTACAACTAATGAGAATTTATATTTGAGTTTTCTCTCACAGGTTGAACCGAAGAAGTTTGAGGAAGCAAACTCGGATGCATCGTGGATACTGGCTATGGAAGAAGAACTAAATCAGTTCAAGCACTGTAATGTATGGAAACTTGTTCCAAGACCCAAAGGAAAGAACGTCAATGGAACAAAATGGGTCTACAGGAACAATATGGACGAAGATGGAACGATTATAAAGAATAAGGCCAGACTTGTCGCTAAAGGCTATCGTCAAGAAGAAGGAATCGACTTCGACCTGACATATGCTCCAGTGGCATGGCTGGAGGCTATAAGGTTGTTCCTAGCATATGCTGCATTCAAAGTCTTCAATGTCTATCAGATGGACGTGAAGTCTGCCTTCCTAAATGGTAACATAAAGGAGTAAGTGTATGTGGAACAACCTCCAGGTTTCGTTGATCCTAACTTTTCTGATTATGTCCATTTCCTGCACAAGGCCCTATATGGTCTGAAGCAAGCTCCTAGAGCTTGGTATAAGACGTTATCTAGCTTTCTACTTGAGAACAAGTTCACAAGGGGAAAGATAGACAAGACATTATTTCTTTGGGAAATAAAAGGCAAGATTTTGCTAGTGCAAATCTATGTCGACGACATTGTTTTTGGCTCTACAGACGACAACCTCTGCAAAAAGTTCTCAAAACTTATGAAAGGGAAGTTTGAAATGAGCAGTATGGGCGAGCTGAAGTATTTCATAGGGCTTTAGGTGAAACAATCTGAAGATAAAATTTTCATCTCGCAGACCAAGTTCACCAAAGAGCTGATTAAGAAATTCGGAATGGAGAACGCAACCTCTATGAGGACTCCAATGGGCTCAACAATGTCTCTAGACAAGGATGAAAAAGGGAAACCTTTTGATGAAACCAAGTATAGAAGCATAATTGGATCCTTGCTCTACCTTACTGTCAGTAGACCCGACATAATGTTTTCAACATGTGTCTATGCTAGATTTCAGGTGAACTCTAAGGAATCTCACTACGCTGCTGCAAAGCGGATTTTGAGATACCTTATAGGTACACCAAATCTTGGCTTATGGTACCCAAGAAGTAATGACAGCGAACTAATTGGTTTTTCAGATGCAGATTTTGCAGGAAGCAAAGATGACAGGAAAAGCATCTCCGGGACTTGCCAATTCTTTGGAAGAAGGCTAATCTCCTGGAGTAGTAAGAAGCAGAACTGTGTCGCAATCTCAACGGCCAAGTCAGAGTACATCTCTGCAGGCAGTTGTTGTGTACAGTTACTCTGGATAAAGAATCAATTTGAGGATTACAATATGAAGTTCAAGAATGTCCCATTGTTTTGCGACTCTTCCAACGCAAATGCAATAGCCAACAATCCAGTCTCACACAGCCGGACAAAGCATATAGATCTAAGGTTTCATTTCATCCGGGAGCATGTAGAGCATGGGGACATAGATCTCCAATATGTCTCCACAGACAGGCAAGTTGCATATATTTTCACAAAGCCGCTGGACGAGACCAAGTTCTCATTCTTCATAACGAAACTTGGGATGCTCAACAAAGAAGATTAGAGAAGTTTGGATTTCAATAAAGCAAATAAAATTAAAGGGTTAGTCAAAATTTGGCATTTCAAAAAAAAATTTCTCTTTCTGACTCGAGATAGACTTGACCTACTCGAGTAACTTCTATAGACCTACTCGAGTAACTCCCTATATACTCGAGTACATCTTCTATCTCTCGTGTATGTGCATTTGGTTTTCAAATTTTCTTATGCCGCCTTTCCAATGGTTTAAGTTATTTCCTTCTAGATTAACTAGACTTAAACCTAGGGTTTATAAATACGAATTTCCAAAAATCTCTTTACACGAAATCATTTCACTCTCTCCTGTACCCGGCTACTGGTTCGTCTCCCTTCAAGAAGCTGTAGAGCCGCATCATCTTCCTCTCTTCCCGTCAAGCAAGAATGATGGCCGCCTCCTCCAAGATCGGTGTGGGATCGGAACTAGTTGCCGCAGGGGTTGCTGAACTTTCGGATGCTTTCCATAATTTGTTGATTCTACTAGACACCGCAGGGCTATCTTTCATCCTGCAAGAACGGTGTCGAATCCTTTTCCCTGAAGTAGCAGAATTCTTCAAGAACGTCAAGGTCAAACGGAATGGACAAATTCTGAAATCCAAAGTGAAAGGTATGACAATCAAACTCACCAAGACTATCGTCTCTCAACTTCTCAGATTACCGATAGTGGACGAAGAAGATGACCTAGATGCAGACGATTCAGACAAAACATGCCTATTCTGTGGCATTCCGGCTGAAACTCAGTACATCAAACGTTCAGACATGAATGCGGAGGGAAAATTTCTTGTTGATGTCATCGGGAAAATCTTGCTCTGCAAGACTAATTCTATCCGAGATATTCCTCTGTACATCTTTGATATTATGCAAGCAATAGTCAGCCGCAAACAGTTCCAATTTGGGATGCTGATTCTTGACAAAATCAAGGACAGTATCAAGGCCCCCAATTTTGCCAGGATCATCTCTCTCCTCCTCCATGAGTTAAATCCTATGCTGTTCAACTTCTCCACAGGGACCCCTCTTCGCCACATGAAGAAGGTCTCAATTCAGCCCATTCAAAGATGGGAGTTAAAACTGAAGAATGCTGCCCAAGCCGCTGATGAGTCCGATTTATATACCTATTTTCTAACTCATCTGGGCTACTTTTCACGCGTTTTCACTTCACTTTTAGTTCTATATTGTTCATATTTCATCTTATCTTTATTTCCATAGGAAGTGCACATTTATGCCCGTGGTTGTGTATTTTGTTTTTTTTATAGTTTGTACTCCTTTTTGTGATTGCCTGGAATGTCTGCACATATCAGTGATTGGTTTTTTCCTTTCGGTACAGGGGTCGTGTGCGTGTCCGGGGATGGTTTTGAAACAGGAATACTGCGCACGACCACTGGTCGTGCGCCCCTAATCGTGCGCACTACTCTACGTTTTCCAGAATCATCCTGGGTAATCGCATGACCACTGGACCTAGTGCGCACGACCACCGTTCGTGCGCCACTGTTCGTGTGCATTGATTCCTCTTTTCTGGAGTCCTATCTGGGGTAATCGAACGACCATTGGACTTAGTGCGCACGAACACTGGTCGTGAGCCACTACTCGTGCGCGTTATCCCAGTTCTTCTTCCTAATCTGCCATGCCAGTGTGCACGATCACCGGACATTATGCGCACGACCACTGGTCCTGCGCCCGTGATCGTGCTCATTTTTCATTTCTGCTTTGTATAAATAGTGCAGGTCTCACCCTAATTCAGGAGATCGCTGATCGCTCGACATTTCTCCGCCGTTTTCCTCCTTCTCCGCCGTTTTTCATCATCTTCCACCCTAGGGAGGGTGCTCCGGGCAAGCTTTCACCGCCAAATCCATGCCGGAGCTTCCTCTCGGCCTTCTCCTTCATCTGTGAGCTTCAAGTAGGGTTTGACTACATCGCCAACAAGCAAAAGGGAAGATTGCAACTTTCGTCTGCTATCGTGACACGAATAAGATGGGCCATTGGAAGGTGGTGACAGCCCTTCTCTACCCCGGACGCAGTTGAGGACCGAGCTTGGACGCGGATTGACAACCCGACGATTCCAAACGTGAATCCTTAGCAAGACTTTGGATTCGGTCGATCTCTTGACTTGTTCTTGCTTTCTTGTTGAATATTGGTGTTTAAATCTATTTATATTGATGAAGTGTACTTTGGTTGTATATGTTATGTGTTTCATGTCTATATGATTCCTATTTCATTTTACTGCTTAAGTTGATCGAGTTGCGCCATATTCCATCCACCACCATCCACCCTTGTCGCACTAGCAATTGCTAGTGGCGTGCGTAGCGAAGAGGTGCTCACGACCCTCATTCCGCCATTCTCATCACCTCATCCGCAAGCCTACTTGCCCATCCGCCTAGTGATTCGGTGCATAGCGGCCCGACTAGTCTTCCATCCCGCCTGGCGAAGCATCGCATAGCGGCGTTGCATAGGAGTAGTTGTTAGATTTTTACTTTCTTTTTATCGCAACAATCAAAACCCCCATCATTACCGCCGACCTAAGGACTTCAATCTCAAGTCCTCCTCAAAATTAACTCCACCTTACTGTGTTTCTTGAGAGATCGATACTTGGGAAAACTCGCCCATTTTATATTACTTGTGCGACTGATTCACTGCCGTGATCTTTAGCATCAAGTTTTTGGCGTCGTTGCCGGGGAACACAGTCGTGTGAGTTTCTGGAGAGGTAGACATGAGATTGTTTTCCTTTTCCTTTGTAAATCGCTTTATTTTGTTCTATTTCTATTTTTCCTACCTTTTTCTTGTTTGTTTAGGCAATTATAGTAATATATTGTTGGATTTTGTAATTTGCACAATTTTTTTTGAATTTGCTGGTTCGAAACCATGTGGGGATATTCGTATGCCCAATGTCGTTGGTGTGGAAAGCCTTCCCATGCTAGTCATGAATGCCCTACGAGAGATATTGAGCATAAGCCTCAGCGCATAATGCATGAGATGCTGTATTCGTACAACCCTTCAAACACTGTGCCCCGAGCTCATGGTCAATCGTCCTCACCACATACAACGTTCTTTTTTTCCTCTCCGGCCCCACAAGAACCGCAGAAAAATGGGAGAAAGTGTTTGTATTGTCGTAGAACAGATCATGTCCTGATGGATTGTGCCGAGTACCTCTGTGTTATGGAAGAGGATGATGAGCCGGACATCCGGATCATCCCGGCTCCTACCCTTGGTGGCACACCTTCATCATCTTGTTATGTATCCCTATCACCTTCATTTGTTGAAGGGAAAAATGTGGACACAACCGCCAGATGTGTGGCTGATCTAGGCTTCGACGTGGCTGAGCACATCTATCTTGTGCATACAACTCCAAGAGTGGAGCCGATTCTTTGTGAGGAACCTGCGCTTGACTTTTATCCAAGAAAAGTTCTTCCGCCTTTTGTGCATTCTACTTCGGTCATCTCTGATGACATTTTCGACAATGCAACACAAGTTGAGGCTTGTGATACATGGATTGTTTCCACTCCCATGGAGGAGGACAACCTTCCTGGTGTCGAGGATTCTCCCTTGATACCAAAGGAGGAAGTCCAAGTCTTGGTGGAGGCTTCTATGGATCCTGCCGATCCTTGTAGCATTGTCGACATTGCTGACGATATTTTTCTACCTCAGCCTTTGGGGAGTGAAACCGGGATCACTCCCCCGATTATTTCTTTATGTTCTTTGTTTCTTTTATTTCTTGACCCCCTTCCTTATCTGAGCCTATACAGGTTGAATCTCCACGGGTAAGTTGGGTAGACGTTGAGCCTTGCGCTCAGGCTATCGACGAGTGCATCCTCTTGTGTGAGGAGGTTCCTAGCTCCTTCACAGTGGAAGCCCCTACCGTCACCTTCGCCCCTAGCGAACTTGTGGTGGACGAAACCTTGCTAGGCAAGGATTTGTTTTGTGGTGAGAAGAGTGAGGACCAGCGCTCCTTCTCTTCTTACTTCCTATTTCCTCTACCTGTGTTGGGCAGGTATTACTATTTAGGAAGAGGGGTAACTGTTTTATCACCATATCGGTACCCGTTACCGCAACGGATAGTGGAACAGTTACCTGTGCACTTTTCTTTTCATAGGCCCATTAGCTAGAACTATATAGAATTTAATAAGTCCTGCTGGGATGACAATAACCCCAGTACTTATCTTTCATTTCCTGCATTTTTATTTTCATGTCTATTTTAGTTTTAGCATTTTTTTGTATATTTTCCTTTTGTTTTTGCGGAGCACACCCATGCAGGTATTCATAGCAAATCGCATTGGCGGGGTTGTGATTCTTCGTATGGCGGGCCTGCTTCAGGTTTCCACGCGTCTTCTGGTATGCTCACTAGCTGAGCATTGGGTAACCTCTTCCCTTAGCCCTTTATGATTTTAATTTCTCTATCATATGTTGTGTAGTTTAGTTTAAGTCTGGGGGAGAGTCAGTTTTATTACCTTTTGCACGCACACATTTCATATGCATACTAGAAGTTTTTATAGATTTATTATGATTAGTTCATTTCATCACACACCACTGCACCCACGTGAGCGCGTGCTTAGCTTTTTGCATGCTGCGAGTTAAACTTGTTTCTTTTGTATGATTTGGGAAAATTATGGTGCTGACATAGGATTGTGAGACGGAGTAAAATGTTGAACTTGTTGTTCTCCTAGTCAATTGCTCTCGTCTCATGTAGAAATTTGAGTAGATTTAATTTTTTTGTATGCTTATAGTTTTATATTTTTCTAATTTCGTAAATACTTTTTATTCTACTCAAAAATTAGTGAATCCGGTGTGAATCAAACTGTAGTATAGGAATGTATGTAGCTGTCACTAGACTTTTTTTGCTCGATTCGGGAGGAAGGATAATCATTCTCGGTGGCTAAAAACTTTTCCCAAGCTACTCTCGAAGCATGGGTACTTGGTTAGTCTAGCGTAAGCATGATGTAGGCCATCATTTTGGCCCAGTTGAGCTTTGTACTGTTCCTAACGTCATATCCTTGCTAGCCCCATTGTGCCTACCCTTTTTTGATTCAGCTCCACCTTCATTCACCAAAGCCTCATAGCCAATCCTAGTCGCACACCCAAGTCGAGTTTAGTGTTTTATATTTTCATGTTGGGATGTGATGTGGTGTTATTATTTGTGAAAATGTGGAAGTGCTCCCAATTTATATCTGCTGAATTGTGAAAATAAAATGAAGAAAAAAAAAGAAAAATATTTGTAAAGAAAAAAAAAAGAGTGAAAAGAAAAAGTTTAAATTGAAAATCTTTTGGAAATGTGATTATATTTGGAGTAGGCAGTGCACACACCCATTTGTTAAAAGTAAATTTGGAGGTGTGGTGTACCTGCATATATTGTGGTTAGCGGTTCGATTCTTTTTAGACTAGCTCATTAGGGTTAGGTGCATAGCCTTTCTTTCTATCATTGTTTACCTCACCGAAACCCAAGCCCCGTAATTATCCTAAAGTCCTACGGATTTGCGCCTGAGTCTACCTAGTGCCGTGGAGAGAGTGTGAACGGGCATGCGTATGGTCCCCGACATTGGTGGATTCCTTTGGAGGTGATCCTGAGCCCCGATCTTTGGCAAAACTCACCTTAGTGGCCTTCCTACTTTCTTCCTATGCGTGACTGGTTGATTCACCGTGATTCTATTTTTGAGTAGTAATAAAATTTTGATACACATTGTGAAAAATATAAACTATTCTTTATACTTAAAAATATTCTCTATTGTATTTTTACGCACGCGAGCATGCGACTTCGCATGGTACTTTGTTTTTCAATTTCTTTGATAGCTAGTAATTTTCCCTATCTGCTTAGATTTTGTTTGCTCGGGACGCGCAAACAGTTAAGTCTGGGGGTGTGATGAGTCCGATTTATATACCTATTTTCGGACTCATCTGGCCTAGTTTTCACGCATTTGCACTTCACTTTTAGTTCTATATCGTTCATATATCATCTTATCTTTTTTTCCATAGGAAGTGCACATTTATGCCCGTGGTTGTGTATTTTGTTATTTTTATAGTTTGTACTCCTTTTTGTGATTGCCTAGAATGTCTGTACATATCAGTGATTGGTTTTTCCTTTCGGTACAGGGGTCGTGTGCGTGTCCGGGGATGGTTTTGAAACAGGAATACTGCGCACGATCATGGGATCTAATGCGCATGACCACTGGTCGTGCGCCCCTGATCGTGCGCACTACTCTACGTTTTCCAGAATCAGCCTGGGTAATCGCACGACCACTGGACCTAGTGCACACAACCACCGGTCGTGCGCCACTGTTCATGTGCATTGATTCTTCTTTCCTGGAGTCCTGTTTGGGGTAATCGCACGACCATTGAACTTAGTGCGCACGACTACTAGTCGTGCCACTGCTCGTGCGCGTTATCCCAGTTCTTCTTCCTAATCTGCCATGCCAGTGCGCATGATCACCGGACATAGTGCGCACGACCACTGGTCGTGCGCCCGTGATCGTGCGCATTGTTAATTTCTGCTTTATATAAATAGTGCAGGTCTCGCCCTAATTCAGGAGATCGTTGATTGCTCGACATTTCTCCGCCGTTTTCCAGCTTCTCCGTCGTTTTTCATCATCTTCCACCCTAGGGAGGTGCTCCGGGCAAGCTTTCACCGCCAAATCCATGTCGGAGCTTCCTCTCGGCCTTCTCCTTCATCCGTTAGCTTCAAGTCGAGTTTGACTCCATCGCCAACAAGCAAAAGGGAAGTTTGCAACTTTTGTCCGCTATCGTGACACGAAGAATACGGGCCATTGGAAGGTGGTGACAGCCCTTCTCTACCCCGGACGGAGTTGAGGACCTAGCTTGGACGCGGATTGACAACCTGACGATTCCAACCATGAATCCTCAGTAAGACTTCGGATTCAGTCGGTCTCTTGACTTGTTCTTGCTTTCTTGTTGAATATTGGTGTTTAAATCTATTTATATTGATGAAGTGTACTTTGGTTGTATATGTTATGTGTTTCATGTCCATGTGATTCCTATTTCATTTTACTTCTTAAGTTGCTCGAGTTGCGCCATATTCCATCCACCACCATCCACCCATGCCGCACTAGCAATTGCTAGTGGCGTGCGTAGCGAAGAGGTGCTCACGACCCTCATTCTGCCATTCTCATCACCTCATCCGCAATCCTACTCACCCATCCTCCTAGTGATTCGGTGCATAGCGGCCCGACTAGTCTTTCATTCCGCCAGGAGAAGCATCGCATAGCGGCGTTGCATTGGAGTAGTTGTTAGATTTTTACTTTTTTTTATTGCAACAATCAAAACACCCATCGTTACCGCCAACCTAAGGACTTCAATCTCAAGTCCTCCTCAAAATTAACTCCACCTTACAGTGTTCCTTGAGAGATCGATACTTGGGAAAACTCGCCCATTTTATATTACTTGTGCGACCGATTCATTGCCGTGATCTTTAGCATCAGCCGCTAAGGTTCCAGAAGTCCTAGCATTAGCAGACAGGACTCCTTCTCCCTCTCCTCATCCTGTGGACAGCTCCTATGGTGCACCAAGTGAGGGGGAGCATGCTCCTTCTCCCAGATTACCTTCATCTAAACAAGAATTCACCTCTTCTCCTGCTCCACCTACCTCTCCCCTACCTAAAACTCCACTGACCCCACCATTAGATCAGCAACCTCAAGAAGATCTGCACTCCTCTGAAGCTGTAATTAATGACATGATAGCTGAGCTGACCTCAGAAGCACTTCCATTTCAACCATCAGCACAATCTCCAGTACCATATCCTCTACAATCTCCTGTAGCTCCTCAAGAACAGGTAGAAACAATTCTCCACTCTACTGAACACTCTCCAGAACCTGCTGAGGCTCCTCTCAGGAATCTGAATTTCTCCATCCTGACAGTACTTGATGAAGGGGCTGGTCTGATTCCTACCTCCAGAGCCCAAAGACCAGTCCTCATTGCAGAGATACCCCTCTAGATTGCTCCTCCTCTTCCAACCCCATCTGCTGCTCCTTCAACTACTACTGCTGCTACTGCCTCACCAGATTTGCTATCTCAGATATCCATCCAGCTGCAAGACCAAAAGAATTACTTTGACACTTCTCTAGCTGCTGTCACTGCCTAAATCACTGCTCTGGAAGCTGAAATGAGTAGGGGATTTGCAGAGATCCAACATAATACAGATCAGTTGTGAAGCCTCTTTCTGATTGGTGGTAAAACATTAGATCACACTATCACAAGTATTGGTCAGGTGATGGACCAGAGTGTGACTCTTGCCAACAATCAAATGGAACTGGACAAAAGGGCTGAGGCAACTAAGATGAAGATATGTGAGGAAGTTGGTTTATTCAAAGAAACTGCCATAGAGAAATTATTTGTTGAAATCAGAAAGGGGGAGGAATTAGTCAAAGGACATCTAGAAAAATCTGTGGCTTTGAAGAAAGATATTTTGGAAGCTCATGTGCAAAATATTCATGCTGATGTGCTAGCTCAGATCCAGAGTGTCAAGTTCCATACTTATGACACTGCTGTCTGGATGCATAATCAAATCCTACCTGAATTTGCTGCAGATCCAAATATCATTCCCCGTCACTTAAATCCGCTAGCTGCTGCAGCCTCTGCTCAAATTGCACCTTCACCAACCTTCTCTCCCATGCCTGGAGATAACGTGGCTCCTCCAGAATCCTATACTCAAGGCTGGGAAGAAGATCCTGCTGATATTTTCCTTCATGCTCCTCCAGAGATCCAAACCTCCAAAAAAAAGAGAAAATATGGTGAAGGTCCTTCTGCTAGTAGATCAATTCCTGTTCCTTCTGCTGAAAAACGATCTGCTACTGTTTATGCTGAAGTCTGGTCTCCCACTTCCAAATCCTTGATTCTAGATACTCTAAAACTGGTAATGGACTTTGATGAGAACTGGAACCTGCACTATAGCTCCCCGGAATGGGAATTATATGAGAAATCCATGACCAAGAGAAGAATTTATGACAGAGAGTATGGAAGGAATAATCCTGCTGCTCCTCCCAGGCCTCCCAGAAAATATCCTAAGCCATTCAGCTACCAAAGGAGACAACAAGAAAAGTTGGACAAGCAACAAAACCTAGGCTGAATTTCAAGGACTTTTGAGAGTGTGAAATGAATGATTGTAGAATCTATAATTTTGGATATTCTTATTCATATAATTCTAAGTTTTTGCTCTCATTATCTTTTTCATAGGTTCTTGCTTACTTGCACACATTTTTCTACTTAGCACTTTTTATGTCTATAATTCACCTTAGTGTAAAGGGTTCTGACTTCGACAAATAGGGGGAGATTGTTGGGAACTATGTCCATATTAACCAAGATTTGATGAAGTCATCCTAGAACTAAGATGAATTAGGTTGTATTTGATGCTTTGTTTGAGTTATGTGGTTGCAGGATTCCAATGGGAAGTGTAGACCAATGTTAGTCTACAATGGGTCACCAAACACAGGACCATGCAATGTAATCCCTCATTGTACGACCCAAGGTGTTGACTCATGTGTAGCCTCTCTATTGGGATACACTTCATATTCAAGCACTTGGACTATGTGAACAGAGTTGGATGCTGATTTCACCAAAGAAGAAAGAATTTCCACCTTGAAAATTTTTCTAAGTATTCTACTCGTGTAGGTCATTAACTACTCGAGTAGATTACTTGTTTTTTACTCCAGTCAGAATTCCAATACTCCAGTAGATCATTCTTCTTACTCGAGTAGTACAGATTTCACTCTCCAAGTTTTTTTAAGTAAACCACTCAAGTAAGTATATATATATACTCGAGTAGTTATAGTTTCTGACTCGTGTAACCGTTTTCTTCACAAGAGTAAATTTTTTATATACTCGGGTAGTATAAGTTATATACTCGAGTAGTTCACTTACTACTCGAGTAGTTCAAGCCTCATACTCGAGTAAACTAAATTTATCTTCTCCTAAATATATATTCTAAGCATTTACTCGAGTAGATTTTATCCTCTCGAGTTGTTCAGTCTTACTACTTGAGTAGCTCATCTTCCAGTGTTCAGAAATTTTTCCAAGTCCTTTCACTCGAGTAGTTCACCAAACCACTCGAGTAGTTTTTCTCCCCTACTCGAGTAGTATAACCTGTACTCGAGTAGTTCAACTCCACTTCCTGTGAAACCTTTTGTATACTCAAGTAGATCTTCTAAGTACTCGAGTAGTTGATTACCTGTGCTCGAGTAAGTCCTTCTACCTACTCGAGAAGTTCTAGTTACTTACTCGAGTAGTCCTTTATCTACTCGAGTAGTCATGAATTATATACCCGAGTAACATTCCTTTACTTACTCGAGTAGTCCTTTAGCTACTCGATTAGTTATTTACCTACTCGTGTTTATCACCTCTTTTTCTTCGAAATTTCTCTAAGTCCATAATTGATGGATTTTCAAATCCCGTGACATGATTGGTCCACGTGTATATCATTAAGACTGATTATGACCATTATTCAAAATCTTATATAAGGTCCTGTCTAATCGACAAACCCTAACAAAAAAAGCTTTCAAGATAAAAAATTATTAAGAAATTTCAGCAGCCGTTTCTCTGTCTCCAAGTCGTTGTTTCCTCTTTCTCTCTCACGGAACGAAAGCCGCCGCCGCCGCTGTTCATCTCCGACAAGAGTTTCGATTTTCAGAGGAATCAGACTGAAGAAGTTTTACAGATCGAGATCGTTTCTCAAATTCTCATTCTCTTCCCGATCATGTAAGACAAAGAAGAATCCAGATCTGTTGCCGCAATTTTCTTCATCTTTCTGAAAGTGCCGCAAAGCTTATAAGAAGAAGATCCTGGTTGCTTATCTGCAGATCTGACAGAGAAATCATTGTTTGTATTTTCTAAAACCATTTTCATTCTTATAGGAGACGTTTTCTCCGAGTGTAGGAGTTTTTAACTCCGAGTTTGTAGGAAGTTTTGGCTTCCGAGTTGTAGATCCAGTTGGTTGGATTGAGATTCTAGGAACTTTGTTCCGAGGGTAGGATTGATTTTCAATCCGAGATAGTGGAGTAGCCGAGTCTAGTATATTGCTAGATCGGTGAGGGAAAGTGGATGTACCCAAGATCGGGGAACTACTATAAATCTTGTCTCGTCTGTGATAATTTGGTAGATTGATCTGAGCTTTGGTCTGAGTTTTTTTTATTCCGCAATAGACTCACAACTCACCTATTCACCCCCCACTAGGTGATTTAGGTAAGCAACTATTATCTTCCAGATCTAAGGAGGCAAGGAGAGTGCGGTGCTTTTCATCCGCTTACATTTCCATGGCGCCAAGGAAGAACGCTAGGGTAACGATTCTCTTCTAGAGCATGTGAAGCTCTAATTCTTTTGTATAGGGAAGCCCTCTCTCGCGAGTTTGCGGTGAGTTTGAGGCGTTCCTTCGGGTAGACATGAATAGTCCCCGTTGTGTACATATAGAGTCCGTAATCGAGAACGGATATAGGCATGATGTGTGAAGCCTACCCAGACAAGTTGTTCTGGATTGGTGATGTTGCATTGCATAAGTGGCCGGAGAAGACTCCGTGCGAATGTTTGTTTTTCGGGTTCTCTATGAGGTAGATTGCAACAGGGAGCCTTGGGGATTAACTCCAAGGTGCACCCGAAAAACTGGGCGGATGCGTGGTTCTGCCATCATGTGGTCCTGGGAGCCAACTTGAACATAACTGGGTTATGTGATGTTTGTAAACGATTTGGGACTCGGGAGAGTTTGACCCGCGCATATGTTTTAAATTAACGTTGCGGTTTGAACAACGGGTCAGGAGGAACCGTACCCGCTCTATGTCGTTCGGTTAAAGAGACCTAAAGTGACTTGGCACTTACCGTCGGCATAGATGGAGGGTCTTAGGCAATGGCCAGAAAGACCAAATGCTCACGAGAGATTGCCGTCCCGGGGACGGTGGTGAGTAGGCGGGCTTAGACCGTGATCACCGAGAATGTGCCCTGAGAGCACGGGGCGTGTGGCCATGCGTGCCAACGCCTGTGATGCAATGTATTTATATACTGCTTGATTGTGCTTGAAAGTGCAGCTAGATCTGATATACTCTAGAGGGGGGGTGAATAGAGTATATGGTGCTTGAAAACTTTTTACAACAACTGTTGTAATGTGAGTGAACAGGGAAGCAGTTAATAAATTTAATCACAGAACTAAATTAAACATAAGCTAATCACAAAACAATCACAGCCAGAAACAAAGATAAAGACAAGCAAAACCAGAAGACACAAGGAAATATAGTGGTTCCCCTAAACTTGGGTACATCCACTCTTCTACCACCCTAGGTAGGAATCCACTGCAGGATGAGTTGATCAGGTGTCCTGGGCACCAATGAGCTTTTGATAAGGTGCTCAAAAACCAAATCAGATTTTTTGATCAGGTGTCTTGCCACCAATGAGCTTTTGACAAGGTGCTCAAAAACCAAACCCAAACTTTTGAAGGGAGTTTGAGAAACCCTTTACAGAGATGGGGGTGAGAGAGTGATGGAAGTCTTCTCTTTCTCAAACAGCTGAGAAGACTATGTGGATTGATGGTGTCAAAGCTCCCCCTGAGTCCTTGAGATCTTCAGGAAAAGAAGCTTTGTTGTAGGGTGATAGGCCTTCAGAAGTTGAGCTCCAGCAAAAGATGATTTCAGCAACAGCTGAAATGTTAGGTGTCTGGAGTCTTGAAAGATGTTGGCCCTGAACACTTGAGAAAAGAGAGATCTGAGGATTTCAGAAAGTTTGATCTACTTGGATGTGTGTTCTTGAGAATTCTTTGAGACAGAGAATATTCTTGATCTGAAGATTACTGATGTCTGTCTGTGTATCTGTAATCTGTGTGTTTGTGTGTGTCTTAGAGATTCAAAAAATTCTTGTCTTTTATTCTCTGGTACTGAATGGAAAAACATCCTCTATCAAGTATAGCCGTTGGCCTGTATTAATTGCATCCTTAATTGCAAAAAGTCTTCTGGAGGAAGGTCCATAGAAATATTCCTTGAAAATCCCTTGAAACTTGGTCCAGAAATAAATGAAAACGGCTAGAAAATCTTCTGAATTAATTGCAGAATAACTCCTTAACTGATCTGAATTTGAATCTTGAAACATCCTTGAAGTTATCTGAAAACGTCGATCTGAGCTCTGCTATCGTCGAACTGAGCTCAGCGATATGGACTTATACTGCAACAAAATATCGTCGATCTGAGCTCAAAGATCGTCGAACTGAGCTCAGAGATAGAGATCCAAAGCTGAGTCAAGATCGTCGAACTGAGCTCACCGATCGTCGAATGGAGTTCGACGATATGATGAAGTTGAGCTCTGCGATCGTCGAATAGAGTTCGACGATCTGTCGAAGTTGAGCTAGACGATCGTCGATCGGAGTTCGATGAATCGTCGTGCTGAGCTCGACGATATGACTTAGTCTCAAACTGAAAAAGTCTTGGTCTTGAGGGCAGCTTCCAAACTTAGACTTCTAACCCTTAAACTCAATTCTAATTGACCTTTTGAGCTATACAGGAGGTCAAACATAGGTTTCCTAGAGACATAGTGGTCCTGACCCAAATTAGTAATAGGGTGTTCCAACAATCTCCCCCTATTTGGATTAGGATTACTATTTACATAGTTTGGAAAAATTAAATAACATACAAGCAGCAATACAAAAAAAAAAAAGAAAAGCTGGACATGCAGAACCACATAGATATATATATATATATATCATCCCAGATAATAACCAGAAGTTAAGATGATTGTCACCTTACATAATCATTTCTTTTCCTTGCCCTTAATGAGTTTGATTTCTCTGTTGGGGTTGAGGGCTTCTTTCTTTGATCTAGTATCATCTGCTGCACCTAAAGTGGTTTGCTGTTTAGGCCTGGTAACTACAGCTTCAGGATGCAGTTCCATGTATCTATCTGAATCAAAAAATTTGCTTGACCCATATCTTTCCAACTCTTTCTTTCTTTGTTCAGACATTGTAGAGATGTTGGAGGAGTCTCTTCCTTGCTCTTTAGATTTCTTGATCTGATCCAGTGCAGCAAGTTCTTTCATCCTTGCAGTCCAAGCAGCTGGATTATTCTCAGGGTCTTCAAAAGTGGTTTGTTGTTTGGATGAAACAGTTTCCTTCAATTTATAGGGAAAAGGACCAGATGTGGTGTCAGATGAAATTTGTTTTTCCCTGGAGTATGGATGTTGCCTTGAGTATCCTTTAGAGTAAACCTGGACTTCTCTTTGATTGCCTCTATATCCTCCTCTCCTGGATTGAGAACCCATGGATTGGCTTCCCCTATGGTAGGATCTAGCATGTGGCTGATAGGGAGTTTGACTTCTAGCAGGAGGTTGAGCAGCAGAACTTCCACCTGCACCTGCATCAGGAGGAGGTGGTGGAGGAGGATGAGGATGTTGGAATTGAGAAGAGCCCTTTTCATATTTCCTTTTCTTTTTCATTGCTTTGAGTTGATTCTTAGAGTACTGCATCCAGTGCTCTGTGATGGGGCAATCATGAAGAATATAGTATGATATATCATTGTTATCTTTGACCTTGGCAGGAGGTACTCTCTTCATGGCTTTGCTCCTTGCCTTTCTTTTCCTGGCAATGGTAGCAGAAGAATCATCAGAGTCTGTTCTGAACTCATCACTTTTAGAACTCTGATCATCATACAGGGCATCAATCTTCTTCATCAAATCTTTCTTGAGCTGTATAGAAGCAGATGAGGCAGCAGAGGGTGTAGTAGCAGAAGTTGAAGCAGTAACAGTAGTGACAACAGCAGATACAGTAGTTATTGCAGTTGAAGTAGAAACAGTAACAACAGCAGCAGTACTATAGGTTCTGGAGAAGTAACAACAGCAGCAACAATAGATTCACTAACAGTAATATCAGTAGCAGAAATATCAGCAGAAAGTTCAGAAGGCTCAAACTCATGTGCCTCTGTCATAAGGATCTCCTTAGAAATTGGCTCAACAGCAGTAACAGAAGTATCAGCAGCAGTATCAAAAGTTTCAGCAGCAGGAGGGGCAGCAACATCAGAAACAACAGCAATGCTTTCAGCAGAAGTAGCAGCAGCATATACTGAGTGGACAAAAGAGGTGATGATGCTGGGGTCACAGCAAGAGAATGGCACAAGGGCCTTGGACAGATCCTCTGGGGGCTGGAAAGCAGCTGTCTCTGGCAGACATCTGAAATATAGAGAATCAAAATTTGAGAGCAAAGACCTGAGGTCTATTGCAAAGACTACAGCAGGAGGTTGAACTGAAGCTTGAAACATATCAGCAGTAGCAGCAGCAGATTCAAGTACTGAGGAAACAGCAGCAGGCAGGCTCACTGAAACAGCAACAACAGCAGCAGCAGCAGCAGCAGGCAGACTCACTTCATAGGGCATCTCCCCCTGCCTAGATTCAGACATGGCTGGATCAAGGCACACTGCTGTAGGGGCTGCCTGAGGGAAAATAGAGGAGAGCCTGGCAGAAAGGGCTGCCACTAACAGGAGTAATGGAGCCAAGGAGGTCTCCAAAAGAAGAGATAGCCTGGGGGCTAGCAATTCATACAGCCTGTCAGCAAGGGCTAGAATGTCTACTTGCTTAGTGGTGACTGGAGCAGAGGTAGAGGATGGAGGTGTAGCTGTTGATGATGGTAGTGGAGAGCTGGTGAATGGAAGAAGAGATGGTTGAGGTGTGGGTAAGGTGGGTATGGAGGACAGTGGGATGGAGATAGATGGGGTGAAGGTGGGTTGATTAATTATTTCTTGCAGAAGATCTTGGTAGGATGTTGAGGATGAGGGTAGCTCAGGAGGAGAGGATGGAGAGTCATCCATAAAGGAATCATCAATGAGGTTGAAGGATGGAATGGAGGGTGATGAAGTGGCAATGTATGTTGGAGTGTAGGTGAATAATGGATGTGTTCTACTGTGGTTGGAAGAGTAGGGATTGGAGATGGTGTAGATGTTGGAGAGGGGCTGGAGATGATGATGTTGGATGGAGTTTGAATGGTAGATGGAATGGGAAGAGATGGAATTGGAGGAGAAGGAGGAGAGGCATCAGCAGGCAGGTCATCTGCAGGGGCAGAGACCTGTGGGGAAGTGACTCTGATAGTCCTGGTGCCTGAAGGAGTGCTGGAGGAGGGCCTGCTGGGCTTGAGGATCTGTCTGTCCCATTTTCCAAAGAGGGCACATGACAGTCTCTTGGATGCATTAATGTGGGTTCTATAGGAGACCAGCAATGCAGGGCACCTATGCTGCAGAAACACCCCTAGAATTCTTCCAAAGTTCACAAAACTTTTGTTGATCTTCTTCTTAATGAGGTCAAAGAATACCTCTCCCCAATTTAGGTTCTTCCTGTCTACTAGGGCTCCCATTAGGCAGAGCTGATACCTGGAAATTGTATCATGAGCAGAGTGCTTAGCCAGTAGGACTTTCCCAACTACATCATCCAGGAATCTGTATTCCACAGAAAGATTCTTTTTCAATAGCTTGCTAGGGTTAGCCTCAGAATGACCCATTCTGGCAAGCAAGTCAGCATATTCTTCTCCAGACAAATCAGCAGTATCTCCACCAGTTCTTAACTCAAAAACCTCTGTTAAAATTGCTGGGGTCAAAGGTACCTGTGTGCCAGAGATTGACCCAACAATGGTGTTGTTGTCCTGATTGTGGGCAGTGTAGACCCATTACTTAATCTCATCAGAAGCAAGCTTAATCCTTGTAGTCATGATTGCAGTAAGTTTCTACTCTTTGAATAACTCTATGATGTCCTGAAAAACCTGGTTTGTTGTGCTGAAGGATTCCATGTCGATGTCGAAGCCAGCATCAAACTTCATGGCGGCGAGAACAGCAACAGACACAGCCATAGATACCTGCAAAAATTCAACAAACAAAACGACCAAGTGCAGAAGTGTTTGGAGGGAAAGAAAGTTCTTGCAGAGAAATCGAAAGCGCAATGGAGAACGACGGCGAAAAATGAATTTTATATTAGGGTTCGACGCAGAAATGGAAAGATCGTTGAACGCAGTTCGACGATCGGGGCTTCTAAAGGAATCTGAAGAGTCTTCAACATCGTCGATCTCCGTTCGACGATATTGGAGAGCGTCGAGCTCTGTTCGACGATCGTTTAGAGAACAAAATCATCGAGCGCCATTCGACGATCGTTGACCGGAAGAGATAGTTCATACTATCTGAGAAACGTTGAACTCAGGTCGACGATCTCGGAAATCGTCGATCTCCGTTCGACGATCTGGGGGAAAATCGTCGAGCGCAGTTCAGAGATCAGAAAAACTCTAGACACTAAGAAAAATCAAGATGTTTGCCTAGTCTTGGTCAATTTTTAAGCTTTTAGATCTTGGAGATTATTTAAGACTTCCTCCATCTAACATTCCTAACTGATTTAGGAAGAAGGTGTGTTTCTTTTCATCCAAGGGCTTGGTGAAAATATCTCCCCTTTGTAAATCAGTTGGGATATATTGTAGTTCAATTTTATTCTTTTCAACATTATCCCTTAAGAAATGATGCCTAATCTCTATGTGTTTTGTCCTACTATGGAGGACTGGATTTTGAGCTATAGAAATAGCACTGGTGTTATCACAAAAGATTTTAGACTTCTCTAAGTTGTAGCCATAGTCTAGGAGTTGGTTTTGAATGCACAAGATTTGTGAACCACAACTGCCTGCAGCCATATATTCAGCTTCAGCAGTTGAAGTTGACACAGAGGTTTGTTTCTTGCAAAACCAGGAGACAAGTCTGTCACCAAGGAACTGGCAAGTTCCACTGGTGCTTTTCCTGTCAATTCTGCATCCAGCATAATCAGCATCAGAAAATCCAGTTAAATCAAATGCTGAGTCTTTTGGATACCAGAGACCTAGATTTGGACAACTTTTAACATACCTGAGAATCCTCTTTACTAGTGTTAGGTGTGACTCTCTAGGGCTTACTTGGAACCTAGCACATATACATGTAGCAAACATTATATCTGGTCTACTAGCTGTAAGGTACAGTAAAGATCCAATCATTTCTCTATATGTTGTCTGATCAACAGGTTTACCATGTTCATCAGCATCTAATACAACATTAGTAGGCATGGGTGTTTTCATACAAGATGCTCCAGACATGTCAAATTTCTTAACCAATTCATTTGCATACTTGGTTTGAGAAATGAAGATGCCTTCAGCATGCTGTTTGACTTGCAATCCTAGGAAGAAGGATAGCTCACCCATGCTACTCATTTCAAATTTAGAATGCATTAGGTTGGAAAACCTTCTGCACAATTTTGAGTCAGTAGAACCAAAAACAATATCATCTACATAAATCTGCACTAGTAGGGTATGTGACTTATGGGTTCTAATGAAAAGAGTTTGATCTACTCTACCCCTTATAAATCCATTTTCCAAAAGAAAGCATGCTAGGGTCTCATACCATGCTCTAGGAGCTTGCTTGAGACCATATAATGCTTTGTTCAATCTAAAAACATAATCAGGATAAGTTGGAGAGATAAAACCTGGAGGTTGTCTGACATATACTTCCTCTTTGATGTGTCCATTTAGAAATGCACTTTTGACATCCATCTGATATACCTTAAAGCCTTTATGTGCTGCATAAGCTAAAAATATTCTGATGGCTTCCAATCTTGCAACTGGTGCAAAAGTCTGGTCATAGTCTATTCCTTCTTCTTGAGAATATCCCTGAGCAACTAGCCTTGCCTTGTTCCTTACAATTACTCATTGATCATCCAGTTTGTTTCTGAATACCCACTTTGTTCCAACAATGGAGTGATCCTTAGGCTTTGGCACTAGTTCCCATACTTTGTTCCTTTCAAATTGATGCAACTCTTCTTGCATTGCAATGATCCAGTGTGGATCTTGCTCTGCATCTTGAATGGACTGAGGTTCAATTTGAGATAGGAAGCAGGTGTGCAACAGGTTTTGGTTGACCTGATTTCTGGTTTGCACACCAGCTGAGATGTCTCCAATTATTTGGGAAATTGGATGGTCTCTTGATGTTACTAAATCAACAGGGGGTGTTGATTGTTCACCAACCTTTGTTGTTGTTTCCTCTTATGGTACAACAACTGGCTCTTCAAGTTATTCTTCAATATGTTGAGCACTTTCTTCATCTTCACTCCTCTCATCCTTTTGAGTAACCTGTAACTTGTTCAAGTCTTGAATAAGAGAATGTTCCTGCAAGGGTTCTATGGTAGAAGGGATCTTCTCCTTGAAAGACATGTTAGATTCATCAAATGATATATGAACAGATTCATCAATTTTTAGAGATGATTTATTATAGACCCTATAAGCCTTGCTAATCATGGAGTATCCCAGAAACACTCCTTCATCAGCTTTAGCTTGAAATTTTGCTAAGTATTTCTTGTCATTATTATGTATGTAGCAAATACAATCAAAAACTCTAAAATAATAAACTTTAGGTTTCTTCCCTTTGAGTAATTCATAGGGAGTCTTTCCCTTTAGTTTATGTATCAAACTTCTATTCAGCACATAGTTGGAAGTGTTCACTGCCTCTGCCCAAAAGGATAGAGGTAGATGAGCATCTGACAACAATGTAGTGGTAGATTCAATAAGGGTTCTGTTTTTCCTTTCAGCTACCCCATTTTGTTGAGGAGTTCTAGGAGCTGAGAAAGTATGCCTGATCCCTTCACTCTGACAGAACTCTTGCATAAGAAGAGAATCAAACTCTGTCCCATGATCACTTCTGATTAGGGCAATGTGAGTATTGAACTCAATCTGTATACATTTGAGAAACTCTGTCAGACACTTAAAGTTATCAGACTTCTTCCTTAGAAAGAACACCCAAGTGAATTTAGAGAAGTCATCTACAACTACTAAAGTGTAAGATTTCCCTCCTAGGCTTTGTACTGTGATGGGTCCAAAAAGATCCATGTATAACAGATATAATATCCTAGGTGAATCACTCTTATTAAGTGACTTAAAGCTGTTTTTAGTTTGCTTGCCTAATTGACAAGCCCTGCAGAGTCCTTCCTTCTTGTAGGGGCCAGAAGGTAGTCCTCTAACAAGGTTGTCCTTGGATAGCCTAGCAATATTTCTAAGGTTTAGGTATCCTAGTCTCTTATGCCATAAACTATTTGGTCTACAAATAGAATTGAACAGACAAATATCTATATCTGTTGAAAGAAAATCTACAAGATTGATGTTACCTTCCCTTTTACCTGTCAACACAGTTGTGTTGTCCTCTGACTTGATTTTGCATAAGGCTTTGCTGAAGGTCACCTGGTAGCCTTCATCACACAGCTGACTGATGCTTATTAAGTTGTGCTTCAGTCCTTCCACATAAGCTACCTTCTTGAATGTTACTGATCTAATCTGGACTGCACCATATCCTTTAGTCTGTCCAAAGTTTGAATCACCAAAGATAACTTTGGGTCCAAGCTTCGCTCTAAAGGAAGTGAGGTTGTCCTTGTTCCCTGTCATGTGCTTAGAGCACCCACTATCCAAGTACCATTGCTGGTTAGATGTTGGATAGGTCTTCACCTGCACATAAGATAATTCATTTGTTTTTGACCCAGTTTACCTTGGGCCTAGGTTGATAACCTTTAAACTCTGAAATAAAGGACATCCCAGGATGACTCTTATATCCTTCAGGTTGATATCTCCTTGGAGGTATAATCCATTCAGTATAAGGGTTAAAGATTTGGGATGAAGGACCCTTAGGATTGGATTTTGATTTGCCCTTGAAAAACTTTCCAGAGCTCTGACCTCTGTTCGACGATCTTGGAGCTGCGTTCGACGATCTTGGGTCAGATCGTCGAGCTCCGTTCGACGGTCGACTATAGCAGAGTTCAGGAACTTGAGATCGTCGACCTGAGTTCGATGATTTTGCCTGAGATCGTCGATCTTCGTTCGGCGGTCGTCGATCTCCGCTCGACGATTTCTGCTGGGACTTAGTTTTCTGGGGTAGATCAGAATTTTTCCTAGCTACCTCTACAACTCCCTTTCCTTTATCAGAAATGAATTTGATTGGAGTTGTTAGAACTATGGGTTGGCTGGATGAAGCACCCAAGCCCAGTGTACTATTAAATCTGGAGTTCACTGTGCTTGTGATGTCCATCAGCTTGATGCTTCTCCCATTAAGGGATTCTTCAAGCTTCTTGGCCTCAGACAGCTCACTTTTCTGTGAAGCTATCTGCTCCCTACAGCACTACAACTCCTGAGAGAGTTTGAGGTTTTCTGACTTTAAAGTATTATGTTCAGATAAATGATTTCTGAGAGAGATAATTTCTTACTCAGATTTTAGCAGATCTAAACACAGTGCTTTAAATTCAGATTTAAAGTCCTCTGAATTAAAATCAAAAGAACTAATTACTTGATCTTCTTCAGGTTGAGTCTCTGAGTCTGACTCTGACTCCTGTTCTTCTGAGTTATGTTGTGAGGCATTGATTGCCATCATGCAGAACTCTTTCTCTTCTGCATCATCCTCATCATCACTGGAGCTGGATGAGGCTTCTGACTCCTCTTCAGTGCCACTCCAGGATTCAGCAACAAACCACTTTCTTGTATGTTTGTTTTTGCTTGATGAGGGTTTGCCATTGCCATTCCTCTTGGAGTCTTTCTCCTTTCTTCTTTCTTTCTTGTCCCTTCTGTCCTTGTTTTTATTTTCTAGACAGTCAGGAACTATGTGCCCTGGTTTCCTGCAACCAAAGCAAACAATTTCTTTATTATTAATTGACTTGTCATACCTTGGCTTATCATGCTCCTTGTATGATCTCCTTCTGAAGTCCTTTCTGGCCATCTTGTAAAATCTTTTGGCCAACAGACTGAGCAGCTCATCATTGCCTGTGACTTTGTCTTCAGGCTGATCTTCAGTTGCCTTGAAGGCTATGGTCTTCTCTTTTCTTGTGGCTGGTGTGGCAGTCTTCTGTTCTTCTTCTCTATTCTTGATGAGTAGCTCATAAGATTTGAGCTTACCCAATAGAGCTTCAGTGGTGATCTCATTCAAACTTCTGGCATCCTTAATTGGCCAGATTCTTGAATCCCAAGTGCTAGGGAAGCACATTAGAATTTTGTCATTGAGTTCAGTTAGTGAGATCTCTTTATCCATTGTCCTGAGTTCACTGACTATTAGACTGAGCCTGTTGTACATATCTCCCACTGACTCAGTTTCTCCCTTCTTGAAATTCTCATATTGAGATATGAGGTGGTATCTCCTATCCTTTCTCTCATCAGCTGAGCCTGAGACTATTTCAGAAAGTTTGTCCCAAATTTCCTTTGCTGAATTGCATTCAGCCACCTTTTGAAAGATGTCGTCAGACATTGTTTGGGCTAAGATGTTCATAGTCTTGGCATCAGCTACCTTCCATTTCTTGATGTCAGCATCTGTTCCTGATGGGGGTGGAACAGCATTTGTACTTGAGTTCTCTGGAGGTCTTGGACACACTGTCAAAACAGAGTTAAAAATATCCTCGTCAATAGAATTCATGTATAGTCTGATCCTTGCTTTCCAAAGTGCAAACTTGGATAGATTGCACACTGGAGGTCTGGTGCTAGCGTAATCTTTGTTTAGGGCCATGATTTGTGAAAGAAAAATCTAATACTAAATTCAAAAGAAAACAGATATAACTAGGGATCTTTGGGTTCAGGTGTTAGCCTGTGCAACCACTAAGGTGTGGTATGTTTAACCAACCTGGCTCTGATACCAATTGAAAGTGCAGCTAGATCTGATATACTCTAGAGGGGGGGGGGGTGAATAGAGTATATGGTGCTTGAAAACTTCTTACAACAACTGTTGTAATGTGAGTGAACAGGGAAGCAGTTAATAAATTTAATCACAGAACTAAATTAAACATAAGCTAATCATAGAACAATCACAGCCAGAAACAAAGATAAAGACAAGCAAAACCAGAAGACACAAGGAAATATAGTGGTTCCCCTAAACTTGGGTACATCCACTCTTCTACCACCCTAGGTAGGAATCCACTGCAGGATGAGTTGATCAGGTGTCCTGGGCACCAATGAGCTTTTGATAAGGTGCTCAAAAACCAAATCAGATTTTTTGATCAGGTGTCTTGCCACCAATGAGCTTTTGACAAGGTGCTCAAAAACCAAACCCAAACTTTTGAAGGGAGTTTGAGAAACCCTTTACAGAGATGGGGGTGAGAGAGTGATGGAAGTCTTCTCTTTCTCAAATAGCTGAGAAGACTATGTGGATTGATGGTGTCAAAGCTCCCCCTGAGTCCTTGAGATCTTCAGGAAAAGAAGCTTTGCTGTAGGGTGATAGGCCTTCAGAAGTTGAGCTCCAGCAAAAGATGATTTCAGCAACAGCTGAAATATTAGGTGTCTGGAGTCTTGAAAGATGTTGGCCTTGAACACTTGAGATAAGAGAGATCTGAGGATTTCAGAAAGTTTGATCTCCTTGGATGTGTGTTATTGAGAATTCTTTGAGACAGAGAATATTCTTGATCTGAAGATTACTGATGTCTGTCAGTGTATCTGTAATCTGTGTGTTTGTGTGTGTCTTAGAGATTCAAAAAATTCTTGTCTTTTATTCTCTGGTACTGAATGGAAAAACATCCTCTGTCAAGTATAGCCGTTGGCCTGCAATAATTGCATCCTTAATTGCAAAAAGTCTTCTGGAGGAAGGTCCATAGAAATATTCCTTGAAAATCCCTTGAAACTTGGTCCAGAAATAAATGAAAACGGCTAGAAAATCTTCTGAATTAATTGCAGAATAACTCCTTAACTGATCTGAATTTGAATCTTGAAACATCCTTGAAGTTATCTGAAAACGTCGATCTGAGCTCTGCTATCGTCGAACTGAGCTCAGCGATATGGACTTATACTGCAACAAAATATCGTCGATCTGAGCTCAAAGATCTTCGAACTGAGCTCAGAGATAGAGATCCAAAGCTGAGTCAAGATCGTCGAACTGAGCTCACCGATCGTCGAATGGAGTTCGATGATATGATGAAGTTGAGCTTAGCGATCATCGAATGGAGTTCGACGATCTATCAAAGTTGAGCTAGACGATCGTCGATCGGAGTTCGACGAATCGTCGTGCTGAGCTCGACGATATGACTTAGTCTCAAACTGAAAAAGTCTTAGTCTTGAGGGCAGCTTCCAAACTTAGACTTCTAACCCTTAGACTCAATTCTAATTGACCTTTTGAGTTATACAGGAGGTCAAACATAGGTTTCCTAGAGACATAGTGATCCTGACCCAAATTAGTAATAGGGTGTTCCAACAGTGCTAATAAAGTGCAGGGAAGGAGCATCGCCGCCACGAGTTGGTGGCGGGATCATTATAATTTGGTCAGCATGGCTGACCGTTGCTTTGGTTTGCCACCGTTGCGGTGGATTGTGCTTGCTGGTGCTGTGGAGCCGAGCGGAAAATAGCGGGCTAAAGCCCAAGTTGCTGAGCCGGCCTTCAAAGGCCTAATTTTGAGTGTTTTCGTTTATTCATGTATGGTCGGCCTGCGTGCCGAGGTTTTAAAACATGTAATTGGAAGAAAGCATTGTAAGGCCATAAGGCCTATACCTGTGTATTTGTACTTCATTCCTTTTGGCGTATTAGTGGACATTCATGCTGGTGTTGGGTTCTTTCTTAATGCAATAATTTTAAATTGCTTCCGCTATAATGCTCTGTGTAGGACGTTGGATTGGTTGGATGGTTTCCATTGAGTAACCACCCGGTCTGTCTGTGGTATATGGTGTCGGGCCCCATCCGGACCTACTGCTATATGCTATGAGACGGATAGGGGTGTTACAATTTGGTATCAGCCTACTGGTTTCGGTCGGGCTTAAAATGAATTCGAGGGCGAATCCTTTTAAGGGGTGGTGAGCACATGTGTGTGTGTCATCATTATAACAGCAAAAGAACCCATGAATGCTCCCTTAGGAATGAAAAATACACGTGTTTGAGGAACTTGCGTGTTCCTATAATTGCGTTTTGCAATTTTGTTTGGTCACTTAACGGTGTTTTGTAGCACTATAGGTGACCAGAAGCGGTGCTGGGCCGTCGGAACGTCGAGTTTCTGAGGGTAATAGTGCACCAAATGATCCTCCTACAACACCTCCATTGGCTGAGACCATACGATTGGTGGCCGAAGCAGTGTTTGCCATGATAAATGCACAGCCTGCAAGGCAAATGCTGCAGCTCGCTCCTGCGATAGGGCAGGTACCTCTTCCAAAGGTTGAGCCGAGAAGAGTGGAGTAGGTAGTAGTGGAGTCATTGGTGCCAAGAAGGGCAACCGAGAGACAGCTCAAACATGTCATGAGCTTTAATCCTCCAGTATTCTCGGGGTTGGGAACCACATCTCAAGATGAAGACTGGCTCTCCCGTGTGAAGAGAGTCTTGACAGCGACGAGGACGAAGGAGTGGCAGATGACCACTATAGCACGTTCTTGTTGGATGGAGACGCTAGGCTGTGGTGGGAGGGTTTGGAGCTTCATCTATTGAGAGGAAGGCAACTTACAGACATCTCAATGGAGGTGTTCTCGAGACTGTTCTTGGCTAGGTACCTCCCTTCGAATCAGAGGATAGCTTTGGAGAATGAGTTCCAGAGGTTGCTACAAGGAGAGAGTAGCGTGGATGAGTATCTCCATGAGTTTACTAGGTTGGGTCGGTATGCTAGCTCCACCATCGTGGATGAGGAGCGTAAGACCAACCGTTTCTCCGAAGATCTAAGAGATGACTTGAGGCTACTACTCTCGGGGGCAATGACACATGGTTTCTTGACCTTGGTCAACACAGCCCGTTCCTTGGAGAAGGACATGAAGAATGTCCAAGCGAAGAAAAGCCTTGGTGATAAGTCTGGGTTCAAAGTGCAGACTACTTCAAAGTCCGGCTATCAAAGGTTCTTTAAGAAGGCTAGGACTTCGGGTCCAGCTCCTTCTTCCGGTACTTCTGGGGTGACTACGGGTCAGACCCCGGGAGCATGTTTTACTTGTGGGAAGCCGGGGCACTTTGCCTGTGATTGTTGGAGCGGATGTCCCAAGTCCGAGAGAAAGTCGGTAGCAACTTATGAAGAGAAGGGCAAGATGGTGGAGTCAACCGCGTCCCATTATGCTCCGGCTCAACCAAGGGTTTATAATCTTGGCCAACAGAAGACCAACAAACAAGCGGATGTGGTAACAGGTACGGTTTAATTTGTAGCAAGTTAAGTTTCTTTAAATACTTGTTATGCGTATGTTACATTACCACTGCTTGTTTAGTATCTGTTTTGATTTGTGAGTTTCTGGCGAGAGCACTCTTTGATACGGGAGCTTCACACTCCTTCTTGTCCGAAGGATTCATATCGCGCATCGGAGTACCTTCTTCGATGGCAAAGGACAAGTTGGATTTGTTGTTACCGAATGGGTGTTCGATGTGCGCGGATAAAATCTGCGGTGTTAAGATTCGCATTGGGAATCAAGAGTTCGATCTGCAAGCGTCGTTACTACCATTGGTGGAGTTCGACGTTATATTTGGCATGGATTGGCTCTCGGAGCAGCAAGCCTATATTGATTGCAGTCGCAAGGAAGTCAAGTTGGGAGCAAGTCGTGAGACGACTTCTGCGGGCTTGAAAGGGTCGAGTAAGACGTTGATGTCTGCTCTTCAGGTGGTGAAGGCGGTTCGTGCTGGTGCAGAGCTGTTCTTTACACTAGTGGAGGTTGCAAAGCCAAAGCCTATGTTGGATAGTATATCAGTGGTAGCTGAGTACCCTGATGTGTTCCCCGCAGATCTTCCTGGAGCCCCGCCTCAACGGGAGATAGATTACACGATTGAGCTAGTGCCAGGTGCGAAGCCTGTGTCACGATCTCCGTATCGGCTAGCTCCTAAGGAAATGTCAGAGCTAAAAGTGCAACTTCAAGAGTTGTTGGAACAAGGGTTTGTGCGTCCAAGTTCGTCTCCTTGGAGCGCACCGGTCCTCTTTGTAAAGAAGAAGGACTGGAGATTGAGACTTTGTATTGATTATCGGGAGTTAAACAAGCTAACGAAAAAGAACAAGTACCCAATCCCAAGGATCGATGATCTTTTTAATCAGTTGGTCGGGTCGACAGTGTACTCTAAGTTGGATCTCAAGTCTGGTTACTATCAGCTGAGGATAAGGGAGAGTGATATCCCTAAGACAGCGTTTAGTACAAGATACAGATATTACTAGTTTATGGTCATGCCGTTTGGGCTGACGAATGTGCCGTTAGTGTTCATGGATTTGATGAACAGGACCTTCAGGGAGTACTTGGACCATTTATTGATCGTCTTCATCGACGATATTTTGGTGTACTTGCAGAGTGAGGAAGATCACTTCAGGAATCTTTATTTGGTTTTGGAGACGCTAAGGAGGAATCAACTGTATGCCAAGTTCTCGAAGTGTGAGTTTTGGTTGTCCTCAGTGGCGTTCCTCGGTCATATAGTGAGTGGGGAAGGTATTGATGTGGATCCGACGAAGATTGTTGCGATACGAGAGTGGCCTGAGCTTTCTACAGTAGCGGAAGTCCGGAGCTTTCTGGGGCTTGCCGGCTATTATAGGTGCTTCGTAGAGAACTTCTCGCGGATAGCGTTACCTCTCACTACTTTGACGAGGAAGGAGCAAAAGTTTGTTTGGACGCCGGAGTACGCCCGTGCTTTTGAGGAGTTGAAATGTCGGTTGACCACGGCGCCTGTGTTGAGTTTGCCGAGTGGGACCGAAGGTTATGAGATTTATAGCGATGCTTCATGCAGTGGTTTGGGTTGCGTGCTACTACAACATGGAAGCGTTATGGCATATGGCTCGAGACAGCTGAAGGTGCAGGAGAGGAACTATCCGGTCCATGACTTGGAGTTAGCGGCCGTGATTTTTGCCTTGAAGCTGTGGAGACATTATTTATACGGTGTGAAGATTGATATCTACACCGATCACAAGAGCTTGAAGTATTTGATTTATCAGAAAGATCTGAACATGCGGCAGCGTAGATGGATGGAGTTCCTGGGGGACTATACATTCAACATCCATTACGTGCCTGGTAAGGGCAATGCGGTGGCGGACGCGTTGATTCGTCGGGCCCCAGCTCAAGCCAATTGGTTGTCGGTCCATGACGAGCGGTTGGTTCTGGAGTTGGAGGCATTGGAGATCTTTTGTGTCGATAAGCAATCAAGTGCTGAAGCAGTATTAAATTGGACTGAAGTCCAATATGACCTGGCTGATCGGATTCGGCAGGCATTGGATATGGATGTCTATATGAAGCAACTCATGATAGAGGCTGTGGATGGGTCAAATTCCCAATTTGTGGTGGAGGACGGATTACTTTGGAAAGACGGTCGTCTGTGCGTCCCAAGTGTGGGCAATTTGTGGGTGGAATTGTTGTACGAGGCGCATCATACCAAGTACTCAATTCACCAGGGGAGCACGGAGATGTACCGCGATGTTAAGAAATTGTTCTGGTGGCCAGGACTGAAAAAGGATGTGGCGCTCTAAATGGCGAAGTGTCAAACTTGCGCCTTGGTGAAGGCGGAATGCCAAAAGCCGGGAGGATTCTTGAAATCCTTGCCTATTCCAGAGTGGAAGTTTGACGATATTACTATGGACTTTGTGCACGGGTTGCCAAGGTCGCAAATGGGGAACGACGCCATTTGGGTGGTCGTAGATTGTCTAACGAAGGTGTCGCATTTCATTCTGCATATGAAGGATGATCCAGTTGAGAAATTGACAAAGTTGTATGTAGATAATTTTGTACGGCTTCATGGTGTGCCCCGTAGCATCGTGAGTGACCGATATGGGCGGTTCACGTCCAATGATTGGAGGCTGGTGCAGCAGATGTTGGGAACAAAGCTGAGTTTTAGCACAGCCTCTCATCCGCAAACGAATGTGCAGACCGAGAGGGTAAATAGGACAATGGAAGACATGCTTCGCATGTGTGTCCTTTACTTTGGAAAGCAATGGGAAGATCACCTATACTTGGTGGAATTCGCTTACAACAATAGCTACCAGGCGAGTATTCAAATGACGCCCTTGGAAGCCCTTTATGGTAGAAAATGTCCAACGCTGCTGTCCTGGTTTGAAACGTGTGAATCAAAGTTGTATAAGTGATTAGAGGTGGAGGATGCTACTTCTTTGGTGAGAACCATTCGGGAGAGGTTGCTAATCGCTCAGGACCGCCAGGCTAAGTACTATAATGCCAAGCACAGGAACGTGGAGTTCGCTGTTGGCGATTGGGTGTACTTGAAGATCAAGTCGTTCAAGGGTGTCTCGCGGGTGCGGCGCTTGAAGAAGCTAAGCCTGAGGTACCTTGGACCGTTTGAGGTTCTGGAGCGGATTGGTGAAGCAGCGTACCGGTTGAAGCTGTCTGTGGAGCTTAGTGGTCTACATGATGTATTTCATATATCAGTGCTGCGGAAGGCGGTGCAAGAGCCTACGCAAGTGATCGCGGTCGATCAAGTGTCGGTTGATAGTGTAACGCCCCGAAAATTGTATTTGAGTCGGTCGCGAAAAAGGGGATTTTTGGTGCCTATATAGGGGTACACGGCCTAGGACACGGGCGTGTCCAAGGCCGTGTCTGGCTGGTGTTTTTGGCCGTTTTCATCTCGAGAAGGACACGGCTAGAAACAAGGCTAAGTGACACGGGCATGTCCGGGCGTATGCCTACCCGTGTTCTATTGGGTCGTGTCCGTTGTCGTGGCGGTTATGCGTGACACGCCCCCGAACACGGGCGTGTCGAGGAACCTGACACGGGCGTGTCAGGTGAGACACGGGCGTGTCTCTGCCCGTGTGTCTTTCCTCCATTCGACGATCGTACCTGGAGCGAGGCACACGGCCTGGGACACGGTCGTGTGCCAATCCGTGTTCGGCCCAATTCTGGAGATTTTTGAACGGATCTGAGCCGTTCGTTTTCTTTAATTAAGATCCAACGGCCCAGATGGTTTCCTACTCTGTTAAGGCCGGGAATAGGGGAGTTAATCCTTCATTTCTCTCCAACCATTCTCTCTCTCAAGGAGTTGGAAAGAGGAGGAAGAAGGAAGGGATTCCGGCCGCCGGCGGAGCATCGGAACACCGTTTCGAAATCTGAGAGCGGATCTGTGGAGGAAAGTTCGTTACGAAGACTTCCATCCGTGTAGTTTTTCCATGGCGCCAAAGCGGACTACAAGGGTAACGATTCTCTATTTGAGCATGTGAAGCTCTTTCTTTCTGCATAGGGAATCCCGCTCCCGCGAGTGTGCGGTGAGTGCGTGGTGTTCCTTGGGGTTTATGTGAATAATCCCCCTTGTGTTGCACATAGAGACCGGAATCGTAAGTACGAGCATAGGAATTGTGTGTGAAGCCTACCCGGACGTGTATTGTCTGGATCGGTGATGTTACATTTGATATGTTTTGCCGGAGAATACTCCGTGCATTGTGTTTTTTCGGGTTTCTATGCGATAGATTGCAGCAGGGATCCCTGGAGGTTAGCTTCGAGGTGCACCCGGAAAACAGAATGGAAATGTGTTCTGCTAACTTGACGGTCTGGGAATAGGCCTTGATCATAACTGGGTTATGAGATTGTTTGGAAAATTTTGGGATCCGAGAGAAGCTTGCCCCGAGCGTAGGACTTAAATTGTATATGCGGCGTGAGCAACGGGCAAGTGGAATTGGACCTAGGCTATGTGGTTCGGTGCGAGAGACCCGAAGACGGGGACTGGCCGTTGGCATAGTCGGGAGAATTAGACGGTGGTCAGGAAGGCTAAATGCTCACATGTTGTTGCCATCCTGGGGGTGGTGGTGAGGACACTGTAATGACAGGATTCACCGTTAATGTGCCCTGAGTGCACGGGGTGTTTGGCCGTGCGAGCCTACACCTGTGGCGAAATATATAGTTGCACTTTATTGTTTAGCTGGGCTAATGTTATGCAGGGAAAGAGCACCGCCGTCCCGAGTAATGGGCGGGGTCGTTATAATTTGGTCGGCTTTTGGCTGACCGTTGCTTTGTTTGCCACCGTGCGGTGGAATTGTGCTTGCAGGTGCTGCGGAGCCGAGTACCAAATAGCGGGCTGGAGCCCATGTTGCTATGCTGGCCCTAGAAGGCCGTAAAGAATAGTTGTACTTTACTTTTGTCTTGTGTGACCGGCCTGCGAGCCGAAGTATGGAAAACACTATTTATTAAGTGAACTATTGTAAGGCCATAAGGCCGTGTACCCTTTCAGTGTATTTTGGGTTTTATTCCTGTAGTGTGTTGTGGACATTCATGTTTATTGGATTTAAGTTTTGGGTTCTTTCAACTTTAAAAGCTTCCGCTAGAATGCTCTTTGTAGGACGAGTAGTTTTAATTGGATAGTTTGTATATTCTTATGTAACCCTTTCAACTGTCTGTGGTATATAGCGTCGGGTTCCAGCTGGACCTTCTGTTATATGTCATGCGACGGATGGGGGTGTTACAATTTGGTATCAGACTTCTGTTTACGGTTAGGCTTAAATGAATTCGTGTGCAAATTCTTTTAAGGGGTGGTGAGCACATGTGTGCGTCATCGTTATAACATCAAAAAGAACCCATGAACGTCCACTTAGGAATGAAAAATACACTTGTTTTGTGGAATCTGAATGTTCCAATGATTGCTTTTAACAATTTGTTTGTCGTCTAATCGCGTGTCTTTGCTACTATAGGCAGCTAGGAGCAGTGCGGGTCAGTCAGAGCGTCCACAATCAGCAGAAAGTAGTGCACCAAGGGACGTGCCTACAATACCTCCTTCAGCGGAAACCATCAGGATGGTGGCTGAGGCGGTATTTGCAATGATAAATGCCCAACCTGTAGGGCAAATGCATCGAGCACCTCCTGCAAATTAGCAAGAACCGGTTAGGGCGGTTGAGCCGAGAGTAATGGAGCACGTAGCAGTTGATCTGGTATAGCCGAGGAGAGCTACGGAGAAGCAGCTTAAGCATGTAATGGGCTTTAATCCTCCGAGGTTCGATGGGGTTGGAACACCAGCTCAAGCTGACGACTGGCTCTCTTCGATGAAGAGGGTCTTGACAGCCGCATTAACTGAGGAGTGGCAGAAGACCACCATAGCGACTTTTCTTTTCGTGGGTGAAGCGAGGCTGTGGTGGGATGAGTTGGAGTTTCATCTCTTAGTGGGTAGGCAGCTTGCTGATGTGCCTATGGAGGAATTTTCGAGGTTGTTCCTAGCCAGATTTGTACCCTCTGCTCAGAAGTTGGAGATGGAGAATCAGTTTCTTGGGTTGACTCGGGGATCCAGAAGCGTGGACGAGTATCTTCATGAGTTCACACGGTTGGGTCGTTATGATGGTGCTACGTTTATGGAAGAAGAACGGAAGACCAACCGATTTTATGAGGGTCTACGTGGCAACCTACAGCTACTACTTATTGGGCCTAAGGTGCAAGGCTTCCTAGCCTTGGTCAATTCAGCCCGATCATTAGAGAAGGTTGCGAAGAAATTTCAAGAGAAGAAGGACCCAGGAGAAAGGAAGTCCAAGTTCAAGGTGCCAAATAACAAGTCAAGTTTCCGCAGATGGAACAAGAAGCGGAGGACTTCGAACTCATCCCCTTCGGCTGATGCGTCGGGGGAAACTACAAGTCGAGTCCCAGGAGCTTGCTACAACTGCGGGAAGACGGGGCATTTTGCTCGTGAGTGTTGGAGCTGACGTTCAAAGTCCGAGAGGAAGTCTGAAGCGACTTATGAGGAGAAAGGGAAGGCGGTGGAGTCAACCGCATCCCATCATGCTCCAGGCCAGCCTAGAGTCTACAACCTTGGTCTGCAAGAGGCCATAAAGTAGGCGGACGTGGTGACAGGTAAGAGTTAAATTGCAGTGGTTTAATTTTTATAGTTGTTACCTTCGTATTTGTTAGCTTACTATTGTTGATGTTAGGATTTGTGTTGATCTTTGAGTTTCCGGCGAGCGCCCTGTTTGATACGGGAGCATCGCATTCCTTCTTGTCCGAAAAATTCATATCGCGCATCGGCGTTCCATCTTCGATGGCAAAAGACAGGTTGGATGTGTTGTTGCCCAATGGGTGCTCAATGCGTGCGGATAGGGTTTGCGTAGCGAAGATTCGGATTGGAGACCAGGAGTTTGATTTGCGAGTGTTGGTTCTACCGTTAGTAGAGTTTGACGTAATATTCGGTATGGATTGGCTCTCGGAGCAGAGTGCATGCATTGATTGCAACCGTAAGGAAGTTAATTTGGGTCTGAACACCGATCGGGAGACTACTTTTTCGGGCATGAAGGGGTCGGGTAAGATTTTGATGTCAGCCCTTCAGGTGTTCAAGGCAATTTGGTCTGGGGCAGAGCTGTTTGTCACTCTAGTGCAGACTTCGATGCCTAAGCCAAGTCTTGACAGTATGCCAGTTGTGTCTGAGTATCCCGATGTGTTCCCAGATGATCTTCCAGGAGCCCCTCCTCAGCGGGAGATTGATTTTACCATTGAGCTGGTACCGGGTGCCAAACCGGTGTCACACTCTGCATATCAGATAGCGCCGCGAGAGATGGCGGAATTGAAGGTGCAACTGCAAGAGTTGTTAGAGCAAGGTTATGTGCGTCCAAGTTCGTCACCTTGGAGCGCACCCGTTCTCTTTGTTAAGAAGAAACATGGGAGCTTGCGGCTTTGTATCGACTATCGGGAATTGAACAAGCTTACGGAGAAGAACAAATATCCAATCCCGAGGATTGATGATCTATTTGATCAGTTGGTTGGGTCAACGGTGTATTCAAAGTTAGATTTGACGTCCGGATACTACCAGTTGAGGATAAGGGAGAGCGACATCCCAAAGACAACATTCAGTACGCGGTTTGGGCATTACGAGTTCACGGTCATGCCGTTTGGTTTGACTAATGCGTCATCCGTGTTTATGGATCTGATGAACAGGACGTTCAGAGAGTACCTGGATCGTTTCGTGATAGTATTTATCGATGATATCCTGGTGTATTCGGAGTGCGAGGAGGACCACTACAATCATCTACACATGGTGTTGGAGACGTTGAGAAGGAATTATTTGTATGCTAAGTTCTCCAAGTGTGAATTCTGGTTATCCTCGATGGCATTCCTTGGTCATGTTGTTAGTGGAGAAGGGATAGCTGTGGATCCAGCGAAGATAGTGCTACGGGAGTGGCCTGCTTTGAGTACATTGGCAGAGGTCCGATGTTTTCTGGGACTTGCTGTCTACTACAGGCGCTTCGTAAAGAACTTCTCGCGAATAGCGCTACCCCTCACGACGTTGACTAGGAAGTATCAGAAGTTTGTGTGGTCTCCGGAGTGCGAACAGGCTTTTGAGGAGTTGAAGAGGTGGTTTACCACAGCGCCTATTTCATGTTCGCCAAGTGGAACCGAAGGGTTCCAGATCTATAGTGATGCTTCGAGTAGTGGTTTGGGCTGTGTTCTGTTACAGCATGGGAGAGTTGATGAGTACGATTATGATAGGCTTTTTACTATCATAATTGTAATCATGTCTACTATTTCCTACCCCTTTTTGTGTTGATTTCATGATAATAGTAAAGAAATTGTCGTATCATAGATAGAAGAGGGTATTTAGAAGTCCTTGTCAGTTCTTGTAATAAAACTATTTACTGAGTCTATCATTTTTCTATTGCAGGTAATGCCAACCAATGGGCCTAAAAGTCTCGGAGCAAACAGAGGAGTTCACGGAGTCTACATGGCTGATGACAGGACGAAAATTTGGTGCACACAGCCAGACACACGGCCGTGTGCCTACCCGTGTCCTATGCACCTGGAGCTGAAGAATTTGGGCGCAGACGATGGAACCTCACAAGGGTATGGCACACGCCCGTGTGCCTACCCGTGTCATCTTTGCACACGACTGCCAACCAACCCGTGTCTGAAGAACACGGCCGCACACACGGCCGTGTCCATACCCGTGTCATCTGACACGGCCCACTACCAAACACGCCTGCTCGTGGGGAACCGCCCAGGAACAGCCTCGGAACCGTCCACACGGCCTGCCACACGGCCGTGTGCGACCCCGTGTCCGACCTGTTTGCAAGGGAACTATAAATTTCCTGTAGAAAAATTTGTTTAGAACTTTTGGATTATTTCTGGATTGGAGAACTGCTGGAGGCCGAAGGGGAGCATCCAAGATAAGGAGGATTGAAGGGTATTTCATATGTATTTTTTATTTAATCATTAACCCTTTGAATCCTTCCTTTATCTTGATGATTCATCTTCAATTTATGTTTTAATTTGCATGAATTTCTCTTTGAACATTCTAGTAATCATGTATCACCTTGTTTATGTTACTTTTGTAGTATTTTATTTGTGTTTATGTAATCAAACAAAGAGTTTAATCCTCCTTATGAATTACTTATTTGTTTTACACAATTTGCAATTGGCTAGATTGAGAAATTGGTTATTTGCAATGATTTTGGTATGTTCATATTGTGATGATAATTCCCTTTGTAATTCAAACTTTATGATCGAGAGATATATTGTTTGGAAAATTAGAACACGAATAAAAGGATTCATGTTAATTTAGAGATAAAATCCATGAATTTATGTAGTAATAAAGGTATTTTGCTTAATGCGAACTTGAGTGTTGTGAATTGTTCGAGAGAAAATTTACTATCTTAGGTTTAGATTTGGAATTGCTCGAGAGAGAATTTTGATGAAAAATTAACTTTTACATTACACGAATGTAACAATCTTTTCATGTCATGATCGCTTAGAATTGAACTGATAAATGAAATTGTTCATGTAATTATTTAAAAGCTTCATGTTTTTATCGTTTTTATTTCTCCAATACTGAATCATCCAATTGGTCATAGTTAGGTTAATGTAGTTTAAATATCACTTTTGTTTAGAGGTATGATAATAAAGGGAGGGTGAGTACGAATAGTTGAAACGACCCTGTGGAATACGACACGAGATGTAGATTTCTCATATATTACGATTGAAGGGTGCGCTTGCCTGAATGTTAATTCAATCTAGTTAAGTCCATCTACATAATTGTATTAGAATGTGGAATGAAATCACATTGAGTTATTACTTGTTAGCAAGAAAAATCATCAAGTTTTTGGCGCCGTTGCCGGGGAATCGTTTTCAATATTTTGAAATCCTAATCTTTATTGATCTACCAATTTTTATTTATATAGTTGTAAATTAGTATTTGAATAATTATATTGCGTAATATTTTTTTTGTAGTCTGTTAGTCTATGACCAGGGGCAGAAATTCTGGGCTAGCACCATTTCATCCTGACCCAGAACGAATTCTCCATAACACTAACTTAAGGGACGTGGGAATTAATACCACAGATATTTCAAACGGACTACCAGAAGAGGAGACAGTAAACCAGGGAGAGAATCATCTTGAAAACTTAGATACCATGGCCAACCAAAATGAACAAACCATGTCTGACTTTGCTAGACCTAATCTCCAAGGAACCGGGTCGAGCATCGTTAGACCACCGATAGCTACCAATAACTTTGAATTGAAGCCTAGTGTGATACAAATGGTTCAACAGTATGTCCAGTATGACGGCTTGCAAGATGAGGATCCTAACACCCACTTGGCCGGATTCTTAGAGATATGTGACACATTTAAGATCAATGGTGTTTCCAACGACGCCATTCGATTGAGATTGTTTCCATTTTCTTTAAGGCATAAGGCGAAGCAGTGGTTGAATTCCTTACCTAGAAGGTCGATCACTACTTGGGACATGATGGTTGAGAAGTTTCTGATGAAGTATTTTCCACCTGCGAAGACTGCGAAGTTAAGGAATGACATCTCTACGTACATTCAATTGGAGTCTGAATCGTTGTACGACACATAGGAACGATTCAAGGAGTTGTTAAGGAGATGTCCCCACCATGCTCTACCTTCATGGCTTCAGATTCAGACCTTCTATAATGGTCTAAATCCAGCCACCAAACAAATGATTGATGCGGCTAGTGGAGGAACTTTGAACAACAAGACACCTGAAGCAGCTCAGCAGTTGATAGAGGACATGACAATGAACAATTACCAATGGACTACAGTAAGACAAAAGCCTAGCAAGCCCGCAGGAATTTATGAAGTAGATGTCGTCACCGCCTTAGCAATTCAAGTGGAGAAACTTCACCAAAAGATGGACAACCTTGCCTTAGCATCACCTTCCATGGCACCTCAACAATGGGACCCTTCATGCACTGGAATGCCTGGATGTGAACCGCAAGTTCAAGAGCATGTTGACTATATGGGTAACAATATTAGGCCACCTTTCAATCAAGCCAACAACCCATATAGCTCTACATATAATCCTGGATGGCGAAACCACCCCAATTTCTCTTGGGGAGGACAAGGAAATCAAGGGAAGCAGCCCATGTTTGGACAACAACCACAGTTGGAACCAAGGAAGCCTACATTGGAAGATGTGCTTACCAAATTCATGCAAACTACCGATGTAGCCTTCCGAAATCAAGAGGGTTCAATTCGGAACTTGGAAAATCAGATTGGTCAGCTTGCAAGGATGGTTTCTGTTGAAGTATTAGACCGGGCGGCTTAGCGGTCTGATCCATCGGTTTGTAGACCGAGCGGCTTAGCGGTCTGATCCAGCGGTTTGTAGACCGGGCGGTCTGGCGGTCTCACTCTACGGCTTGTTCTATCCTGCTGGAGTTGCCGAGCGGTTATCCCATCTGTCTAACCGCGCGGCCTGATCGGTCTCCATTATTCTAGCCGCTCAGCCTGTAAATGTTTAGTCCCACATTGTTTGTATACTCTCTTTCTTATCTCCTCCATTCTATATAAGGGAGGCCATACCTTTGTAAATGATATCTTTTTTGGATAATAAAATTTCAATTATTCAAAAGTTTATTCTCTTGTTCTAGTCTTTTCGCTTCTTGTCTCTACTTTCTAACATGGTATCAGAGGCCACGGTCATTTCCTCCTGATTCTGTGCGCCCTCTGTTGTTCGCGGCTTCTTTTCGGCGTTCTGCGACTTGCTTCGCGGCTTGCCCTCTCTTCTATCCGCGCGGCTTGTTTCTATCCGCGCGGCTTGTTTTTTTGTCCGCAGACCTGTTCGCGCGGCTTTCTCCTTCTTGGTTCTCCTCTCCTTCTTCTCTTTGTCGCGCCGACCTGTTTAGTTGTCGCCGCGCCTCTTGTTCTTTCTTGCCTCTCCGACTTCCTAGTCGTTACGGTCTGTCCCTGTCCGCGTGTGTGTCTCTCTCCACGCGGTTTGCTGCTGTGATCTGCCTGACCGTGCGGGTTGTTCCTTTCTCACCCGCATCTTGGTCGCGGTCGCCAGCTCTTCTCCACTTTTCTGTTCGCTCGGGCTTCTCAGTTCGTGCGACTTCTTCCCCGCCGTGCCTTTGCCCGCCTTCTTGCCGCTGCTGTGATCTGCCTGACCGTGCGGGTTGTCTCTTTCTTACCCGCATCTTGGTCACGGTCACCTGCTCTTCTCCTCTCTTCTGTTCGCTCGGCCTTTTCAGTCCGCGCGACCTCTTCCCCGCAGTGCCTCTTTCTAGCCGCTCCTGTTCGCGCGGCTTCCTCTGTTTTTCTAACCGCCTCTGTTCGTGCGGCTTCTTCTGCTTTCGGGTTCTATGACTACCTCCGGTCTCACCACTACTCCTGCAGCTCCTTCTCCTCCTCCTCCTTCGGGTAACCTTGGCACCCTTTCCAAGCTTGTGGGCTCCAACTATCCCGATTGGAGCGTTTCTTTCACCTTTCTCCTTCGTTCTCAACGCAAGCGTCATCACCTCACCGATGACCCTCCTCCTCGCACCTCTCCTGAGTTTGATGACTGGGATGCGAGTGATGCTCTTGTTCGCACCTGGCTGGCCAACAGCCTTTCTGATGAGTGCCTTCCCGTCATTCGCCATGATGAGACGGTCAAGGCCGCATGGCTTCACCTCGCTGCTCTCTATTCTAAGGGGGGCCAGACGTCCCGCATTTATACTCTCTATGCAGACCTCTTCGCCCCCCTTCCATGTCCCCCGCTGCGGCTTATCAGCAGGTCCAGGCTCTTGGGGCTGAAATCCTCCAGAATCGCCCCTTCTCTGCGGACTTGGCCGACCAGCACAAACACTTCCAGGAACTCCTGGTTGTTTGTTACCTTCTTCGTCTTCCGGACTCTTATGATATGATCCGCCAGCAGATCTTGGGTGAGGCGGAATCTCCTACTTTGGATGCCACTGCGGCCCGCATTGCCGTCGTTACTTCTCTCCTCCAGCGGCCTCTGCTGGCCTCCCCCCCTTCGCAGGACTCCTTTGCACACCAGGCTCAGCGGGGGGGGCCCGAGTGGCCGTGGCTCCTCCGGCGGACGGGGTTCCTCCCGGTTCTTCTGCTCTCACTGTGGTCGTACTGGCCATACTGTTGATCGCTGCTGGCAGAAACATCCTCATCTTCGCCCTTCCGGTGATGCTCCTTCGGCCTCCGCCTCTTCTCGGCCGTCTGCCTCTGTGGCCACGACGTCAGGTAGTGCCCACGTCGTTACCCAAGGTAAATGGCTGATTGACTCCGGTGCCACCAATCATATGACGGGCAACCCTCATTGCTTCTCCCGTCTGGAGACCCATGACCGCTTACCCCCAGTTCGTGTGGCGGATGGTTCCCCGTCTCCGGTTCATGGGACGGGCATGGTTCAACTCACTCCATCGCTTTGCTTGGAGGATACCCTCTATGTCCCGAAGTTCCCGTGCAATTTGTTATCAGTTACCACTTTATGCCGGCAACTTCAGTGCTCCGTTTTATTCACTCCCACTACTTGTTCTTTTCAGGACCCGAGGACCCAGCGGACGATTGCTACTGGGACTGAGAGCGGCGGCCTCTACTTCCTCGACGATGTTTCTGCTCTTTCTGCCTACTCCTCCTCTGCTGATCTCCTTCAGTGGCATCTTCGTCTTGGACATCCTCCTCCCCGGCTTATTCGTCAGCTTCTGCCCCACTTACCTCCCACCAGTTCTCCGCTCAACTGTGATGCGTGTCAGCTTGGCAAACATCATCGCTCCTCCTTCCCACCGAAGCAAGGCCGTGGCTCCTCTCGCATTTTTGATATTGTTCATTCTGATGTATGGGGTCCTGCTCCTACCCTCACTGTTGGTCGGGGCAGTTCTTATTTTGTAACTTTTATCGATGATTTTACTCGCTGTACCTGGGTGTATCTCTTAAAGGATCGCTCTGAACTATTCTCTGTTTGGCAATCTTTTTACTTTATGATTAAGACTCAGTTTGCTATTTCGATTAAAGTCTTACGTTCTGATAATGCCAAGGAATACCTGTCTCATGAGTTCTCCGCGTTCTTTCACCAACACGGCCTCATTCATCAAACGACTTGTGTTTACACCTCCCAACAGAATGGGGTGGCGGAGCGTAAAAAACCGTCACCTGCTTGATGTTGCGCGTACTCTCATGACGCAGATGCACGTCCCTCGCTCCTACTGGGGCTACGCTGTGCTCCTCGCTTGCTATCTCATCAATCGCATTCCCTCCACGGTCCTCCACGGCCGGACTCCCTTCTCCCTTCTCTACCCCCACCAGGAACCTTTTCCTCTTCCTCTCCGTGTCTTTGGCTGTACGGCCTTTGTTCACGCTCCCTCCGCTACCCGCGACAAGCTTTCCCCCCGTTCCACTAAGTGTGTCTTTTTGGGGTACTCTACCACTCAAAAAGGCTATTGCTGCTTTGACCCCCTTCTTCGCAAGCAGTTTGTCTCCGCAGACGTGACCTTTTTTGAAAATGCTTCCTATTTCTCTCCTTCCTCTTCTCTTCCTTCTCTTCCTTCTGATATCTCCGTTCATTCCACACCCCTCCCCGTTTTCCCACCTTCGTCTCCTCCTCCACCCACTCCTTCCCAGTCCGTCTCCCCACCTACCCCTCCACCCTCCTCTCCGCTGCCGTCTCTCTCTAGTCCCGGGCCAGCCTTCTCCGCCACGGACGCTCCGGTCGCTGACGCTCCCGTCGCCGCCGCTCCCGATGATCTGGATGTTCCCATTGCCCTTCGCAAAGGGGTGCGGGCGTGTACTCAACACCCGCTCACGGCTGTTGTTTCTTATGATCAGCTTTCTCCTTCTCGCAGGTGTTTTGCCTTGGCTATCTCTGCCACTTCTACTCCCCGTACCTACCAGGAGGCTCTCTCTCTCCCTCATTGGAAGTCTGCCATGGATGAGGAGATGGCTACTCTTACTGAACGGGGTACCTGGACCCTGGTTCCTCCTCCCGTGGGCACTGATGTGGTTGGCTGTCGCTGGGTCTTTGTTGTGAAGTTTCGCCCCGACGGCACTGTGGATCGCTACAAAGCCCGGCTGGTGGCCAAGGGCTTTACTCAGACTTATGGCGTTGATTACTTCGATACCTTCTCTCCAGTTGCTCGCCTCAGCACCATCCGGGTTCTCTTTTCTGTGGCTGTTAACCGGGCTTGGGCTATTTCTCAGCTGGATGTGAAGAATGCCTTTCTTTATGGCGATCTTCAGGAGGACGTCTATATGGAGCAACCTCCTGGGTATGTTGCTCAGGGGGAGACACGTGTCTGTCATTTGAAGAAGGCCATTTATGGCCTCAAGCAGAGCCCTCGGGCATGGTTCGAAAAGTTTAGTGGTATTGTGGCAACCATCGGTTTTCAAAGGAGTTCGGCCGATCACTCCTTATTCATTCGCAAAACGGCCTCGGGACTGGTGGTTTTGGCCGTATATGTGGATGATATTCTCCTTACTGGTGATGACCGAGATGGGGTGGACTTGACGAAGAAGCACCTCCGTCAGCACTTGGTCACAAAGGATATGGGCCCCCCAAAATACTTTTTGGGGATAGAAATCTCGCGGAAACCTGACTCCTTGGTCCTCTCTCAACGGAAGTATGCCATTGATCTTCTTCGAGAAGCAGGCTTGACAGGTGCCAAACCAGCTCATCTTCCCATGGCTGTTGGAGAAGACAAAACGTGGACGGATGAATCGCCTCCTCTATCTGATGTCACACGGTACAGACGTTTGGTAGGCAAACTCATCTATCTCACGGTGACTAGACCCGACATCGCCTACGCTGTAGGAAAGGTCAGTCAGTTTATGCAAGCTCCCAGGGAGTGTCATCTTCAGTCCGCCCTGAAGATTTTAGAGTATATCAAAGCAGCACCGGGCAGAGGGTTACTCTTCCAGAAGAATGACCATCTGAGAGTTGAGGCCTACTCAGACTCAAGTTATGCGGATGACAAAGGCGATCGTAAATCCACGTCAGGTTTCTGTACCTTTGTTGGAGGTAATCTCGTGAGTTGGAAAAGCAAGAAACAGTCTGTTGTTTCCAGATCCAGTGCCGAAGCAGAATACCGGAGTATGGCGTCAACTACGTGTGAGTTAAAGTGGTTGCGGGCTCTCATGCTTGACCTGGGCGAGGTATATGATTGTCCTCTCCCTATGTTCTGTGACAACAAGGCCGCTATACACATATCCAGAAATCCGGTCTTCCATGAGAGAACGAAGCATATAGAGGTTGACTGTCACTTCATTCGGGAGGAGATTTTGAAGAAACAGATTTGTACTCCTTTTGTCACCTCTGACAAGGAGTTGGCAGATATCTTCACCAAGCCGATTTCTACTTCCTTTTTCCGCATTTGTGACAAGCTGGGCATGATTGATATCTATGCTCCAGCTTGAGGGGGAGTGTTGAAGTATTAGACCGGGCGGCTTAGCGGTCTGATCCATCGGTTTGTAGACCGAGCGGCTTAGCGGTCTGATCCAGCGGTTTGTAGACCGGGCGGTCTGGCGGTCTCACTCTACGGCTTGTTCTATCCTGCTGGAGTTGCCGAGCGGTTATCCCATCTGTCTAACCGCGCGGCCTGATCGGTCTCCATTATTCTAGCCGCTCAGCCTGTAAATGTTTAGTCCCACATTGTTTGTATACTCTCTTTCTTATCTCCTCCATTCTATATAAGGGAGGCCATACCTTTGTAAATGATATCTTTTTTGGATAATAAAATTTCAATTATTCAAAAGTTTATTCTCTTGTTCTAGTCTTTTCGCTTCTTGTCTCTACTTTCTAACAGTTTCTGAAAGGCAGCAAGGAACACTTCCAGGGAATACAGAGATAAATCCAAGGGAGCATGCAAAAGCCATTCAATTGAGGAGCGGAAAGGAGTTACAAGACCGAAGGCCTGCAAAAGAAGCACCCCAAAAGGAGTCTAGCGGCGAAGGACCAAGCGAGATGAACGTACAACTGATGGAGTACCAACCAGCATTACCATACCCAGCAAAGCTTAACAAGGAGCGCATGGATGCGCAGTATGGTAAATTTTTATCTATGTTTAAGCAATTACATGTTAATTTACCTTTTTCTGAAATTATTCAAATGCCTAAATATGCAAAATTTCTTAAGGATTTGATTTCTAATAAAAAGAAAATAGAAGAATTATCATTAGTAACATTAAGTGAAGAATGTTCTGCTATTTTGCAAATAAATAAATTGCCACAAAAACTTAAGGATCCCGGTTCATTTTCAATTCCATGCTTAATCGGTGATTTACAAGTAAATAAAGCTTTAGCAGATCTAGGAGCAAGTATAAATTTAATGCCTTATAAACTATATCTGAAACTAGGCCTAGGAGAACTTAGCCCAACAAGAATGAGTATTCAATTAGCAGATCGATCGGTTAAGTATCCTAGAGGAATAGTAGAAGATGTATTAGTTAAGGTAGATAAATTTATATTTCCTGCTGATTTTGTTATTTTAGATATGGATGAAAATATCGAAGTACCACTCATACTAGGTCGTCCATTTCTAGCTACATCTAGAGCACTTATTGATGTTTTTGATGGTAAATTAGTATTGCGAGTAGGAGAAGATGAAGTCACTTTTCAAATTGGCAATACTATGAAACAATCCTTAGATAACGATGATTATTGCTATTTTCTCATGGTATTGATGACTTTATGTCTTCTATAAATTCAAATTTTTATTATAAAGATCCTTTAGAAATTTGCATAACGAACAACTATCTAGAAGATGATAAAAATGATGACATTATTGAACATTTATTTTTTCTAGAAAATTGTGTTGCTATGAATAGAACAACGGAATATAGTTTAATTATTGAAGGAGATCATGAAATTCTTAAGAATAATACTAAGGATCCACCAATAGTAGAATTGAAAAAATTACCGGATCATCTTGAGTATGCATTCTTAGGAACAAATTCTTCATACCCAGTTATCATATCTTCAAATCTTTCCAATATTGAAAAAGAAAAATTGATAACTGTATTGAAGAAATGTAAAGGTGCAATAGCGTGGCAAATATCTGATATAAAGGGTATTAATCCTAGTTTTTGCACTCATAAAATTCTTTTGGAAGAAAACTATAAGTCGTCTATTCAACCGCAACGTAGGTTAAATCCTAGTATGAAAGAGGTTGTTAAGGCTGAGATTGTGAAGTTATTAGATGCTGGTATTATATATCCTATTTCGGATAGTTCATGGGTTAGTCCTGTCCAAGTAGTTCCTAAGAAGGGTGGCCTGACTGTAGTAGCAAATGATAAAAATGAATTAATTCCAACGCGAACGGTAACAGGTTGGCGTGTCTGTATAGACTATAGGAAATTAAACGATGCCACTAGGAAAGACCATTTCCCTCTTCCTTTCATTGACCAGATATTAGAACGCTTATCAGGACATTCTTATTATTGTTTTCTAGATGGACTTTCTGGATACTTTCAAATTCCTATAGCACCAGAAGACCAAGAGAAAACAACATTTACTTGCCCATTTGGTACCTTTGCCTATAGACGTATGCCTTTCGGGTTATGTAATGCGCCCGCCACATTTCAAAGGTGCATGCTAGCCATCTTTAACGAGTATGTTGAATATATTATGGAAGTGTTCATGGATGATTTTTCGGTTTTTGGCGACTCCTTTGAGTTGTGTTTGAATAATTTAGAGAAAGTTCTTAGGAGGTGTGAGGAGACGAACTTAGTGCTTAGTTGGGAGAAGTGCCATTTCATGGTACAAGAAGGGTTAGTACTTGGCCATAAAATTTCAAGCCAAGGAATTCAAGTAGATAGAGCAAAAATAGAGACCATAGAAAAATTACCACCACCAACCTCCGTAAAGGCAGTGAGAAGTTTCTTAGGACACGCGGGATTTTACCGCCGTTTTATTAAAGACTTCTCTAAAATAGCTAAACCACTTACAAGGCTTTTAGAAAAAGACACACCTTTTATTTTTGAACAAGAGTATCTACATGCCTTTGAGTTCTTAAAAGAAAAATTAATTAATTCTCCTATTATGATCGCACCTGATTTTAGTCAACCATTTGAGATCATGTGTGACGCTAGTAGTTTTGCAATAGGGGCTGTTTTAGGACAACGCCGAAACAAACATTTTCACCCAATATATTATGCTAGTAAAACACTTAATAATGCACAGGAGAATTATACAACTACTGAAAAAGAACTCCTAACAGTGGTATTCGCCTTTGATAAATTTAGACCATATTTAACATTGTCCAAAGTGGTAGTTTATACGGATCACTCTACACTTAGATATTTGCTAGCCAAAGCGGAAGCAAAGCCTCGTTTAATCCGATGGGTTCTTCTTCTACAAGAATTTGATCTAGAAATTAGGGATAAATGAGGAGCGGAAAACTTAGCGGCAGATCATCTTTCCCGTTTAGAAAACCCACTACGGTCAATGTTAGATGAATCTGAAATTTCTGATACATTTCCTGAGGAATCATTATTTGTCATATCTACCAATATACATCTAGATTATCCATGGTTTGCAGATTATGCAAACTATCTTGTGGCTAAGGTCCTTCCAAAAGACTTTTCATATCAGCAGAAAAGGAAATTTTTCTCTGACTTGAAATATTACTTTTGGGAGGACCCTTTTCTTTTTTGGATATGTGCAGATTCTGTTATAAGAAGGTGTGTATCAGCGGAGGAAGGTTGGAAGATTTTGGAGCAGTGTCATTCAGGTCCTGCTGGTGGTCACTATGGAGCGAATCGCTCCGCTAAAAAGGTTCTTGATTCCGGTTTTTATTGGCCCCTTCTATTCAGGGATGCTCAAAGGTATGTGCTTTCATGTGATTCTTGCCAAAAAGCAGGTAATATTTCTAAATTACATGAAATGCCTCAAAAATTTATCCTTGAATGTGAAGTATTCGATGTGTGGGGTATAGATTTTATGGGACCATTCCCAGTTTCTTTTGGGAATAAATACATTTTTGTAGCTGTAGATTATGTATCAAGGTGGGTTGAAGCGCAAGCTTTGCCTACTAATGATAGTAGGGTTGTAATTAGATTTTTGAAATCCTTATTCGCACGATTTGGCACACCACGTGCACTTATTAGCGATAGGGGTTCACACTTTTGTAATCTACAACTAGACAAAGTATTAGAAAAATATGGAGTTACACATAGGATAGCCACTCCGTATCATCCTCAAACTAGTGGGCAAGTTGAAGTTTCCAATAGAGAGCTTAAGAGAATCTTAGAAAAATCTATAGAAGGGAATAGGAAGCAGTGGTCTAGGAAACTTAACGATTGTTTATGGGCTTATAGGACCGCCCACAAAACACCTATAGGGACCACCCCCTTTAGATTAGTCTACGGTAAATCTTGCCACCTACCTATAGAATTAGAACACAAATCATATTGGGCAATACGCTCCTTAAATTTTGACGCTAGTTCTATAGGAGAGAAGCATAAACTTCAACTTAACGAATTAGATGAGTGGAGAACTATGGCCTATGAGAACTCTCGGATTTATAAGGAGAAAACCAAACTATTTCATGACCGTCACCTTCGCAAACCCAAGGTATTCCAAAAAGGTGACCAAGTCCTCCTTTATAACTCCAGATTACGTTTATTCCCAGGGAAGTTAAGGTCTAAGTGGTCCGGACCCTTCAAGGTTAAAGAAGTCTTTCCCTACGGTAGCGTCGAGTTAACTCACCCTGAGAAGGGAGTTTTTAAGGGTAATGGTCACCGACTTAAGCCTTATTTTGGTGAAATCCCTATGGACTTCGCTCGCCTAGAGACTTGCCTCCGTCTAGATTAGTTTCGTATTAACTATAGTAGGTGTTTTTAAGTATTCTTGTTTTAGTATAAATCTAATTAGTTGCAATGAAAAATTAAAGAAAAAAAATTTTTAATGAAAAGAAATTTCTATCAAATTTTAATGAGAAAAAAAACTTTCTGTAAAAATGTTTTTTTTGGGAGTGGCACACGGCTCACCACACGGCCGTGTGGGTTGCCGTGTACATGACACAGGCTCAGGCCTAGCCGTGTGGATTAATTCCGAAAAATGGCCTAATTCATCCCGAGCACAACACGGGTTCGCACCAACCCGTGTTCATTGCCGTGTCTATCACTCGACGATCGTCGAGACTGAGGTGTCGAGACACCGGACACGGGCGTGTCGGATAACACACGGCCGTGTCACCTACCTACCCGTGTTTGTGTACCGTGCCAGCTGCGACACGGGGCAACACACGGCCGTGTTGTCACCCGTGTCCACCTGACGCGCTGTCCCCAGCCAGTTTGACCACACGGACCGAGGCAGCCCCGTGTTCCACGAGGCCTCGGATCCCCTAACACGGGTGCACACACGGCCGTGTGCGCACCCGTGTTCCAATTTTTTACACGGACCGATGCACCCCGTGTTCCACGAGGCTGTTGATTACCTAACATGGGTTCACACACGCCCGTGTGCGAACCCGTGTGCACCCCCTATAAATATGGCCGTGTGGATTTCCTTTTGTGCTCACTACAAACCCTCTCCCAGCATCAGTCATCCCGTGGCCTGAACTCAAAGTCTTAATTTTCTCCAATTCTCGCCCCCCTTCACTCGTACTTTCCCCTTCTACATTATGTCTTCCGGAAGAAGTGGAGGTCACCGTCGCCGACCGGAATTACAAGTCTCAATGGAGAGGCGGGATGCCGCTGCTCCGCTAATTTTCATAGATGCGTCGCACACCGCCCGCTTCAACCGCTTGCAATCAAAAAAATTTCAAGATATACGTATGATTGATTGGAGCGTACTTGAAGAGATAAACTTAACTGGAGATGTCCGGGGGCTAATTTCTGTAACGGGGTGGGATCAATTTTTTGCCATAGAGGAGTTAGGCTTTAGGGAACTCACCTTTGAGTTCCTATCTTCATTTTATTCCAGCTTTAGGCCTAATTTCATCGACGCACCGCACGCGCCCGAAGGGATAGTTTCATTTCGAGTGGGTGGCACATTTTATACACTCACCATGCTCCAGTTCACCCAATACTTAGGGGTGTATGAGGAGTCGTTCCTTTTCACTGCTGCCTACCCCGAGCTCCACTTCGAATTCCCCAACCGCGATATGGCCGGTGGTATCTGGCGCCAGATTTCCTTTGACACTGGCGCCTACGAGGCCAAGAGATCTAAGGCATCTAAATTGATTTCTCCCGCCCTCCATTACATCCACCATATCCTCAGCCACACGTTGAGCGGCCGGGGCGAAAGCTCCGGAGTTGTCAGTAGGCAGGACCTGTTATACCTCTACAGTATGACTTCACGATATCCTCTACATCTCGGTTATCTTCTAGCCCAGTTCATTCTCCATCAGGCTGACACCCCTCGTATAGGGTCTATTTGGCGTAGCACCCTACATTACTCGCCTCGTGAAGAATATGGGCATCTTTTTAACCCTCCCCCAGATGACAGTGGTCGCAAAGACCGTGCCTATCACGATGGCTAGTCTTCGCGCCCTCCGCCTCGTCACCGCCCGTCAGGGCCGGGGAGGGGTCATATATTCTATTGCTCGACGTGGACCGCATATACAGGATGACAGTGATGATGAGATAGATCCTGACCTCGACGTGCCATTGGTGCCTCCACCCCATTCCACCTACGCTCATGGCGAGTCGTCTACTGCACCTCCTCCACCTCGTTCACGGTACTCGCGCGAGTTCCAACAGTTTTTCGAGACCGAGCTCTCGCCGCGCTTACAGGACATTAAGGAGGCACAGCAGCGGACCGAGGACCTCCTCACACAGATCAGAGACCACCTTGGGATCGCCCCTCGCCAGCCACCAGCTCCAGCACCGCCTTCCTTCCCGGACGATTCGACAGGCCACCATGCTTACTTTTGATATGTATCGATGTAGTGCTATCTTCATGTATCGTATCTTGTATTTTTTTATATATCAGTGTATTCAGTTCTATCAGCTATTATATATCAGTGCATTCCATTACAGCTCCTGTTTCTTTACTGTGCTCTTCTACTTATTATGATAGCGTTTTTTTTATATCATCATGAAATCACTCTATGTCCTCTTTTAACATTGCAATGAGGACATTGCAAATCTTAAGTCTGGGGGTAGAATGGTTATTCATGTGATTACAATTGATTCTAATCTGCTTATCATAATACTCAAGTTGTTATACCCCCCTTACAAATTTTTGTTTGATCTTTTAAGCTCTCATTTGTCTTTCATTTGGGATTATAAATATTTAATTTAACTTCGCACACCGATTAAAATGAATTGATGTAGACTCATAAAGTATTCAACTTTGTTGATTTCGTAATTAAGCATAGAAATTTTTTAGCTTAATTTTCTCTATATAATTTAATTTTAAGATTACTCTTCTATATTTGTAACTATCCAACACTCTATTTTAGAAAATATATTTATCTATAATAAAGTGAGTCGATGAGTGTAATATTTTTATAATTTGGTATTAGGGCTTTAAAATTAAAAATTACTCCATATTGATGTCTAGGACTCACCCTCTAGCATTCCTCAAAACATTACATAAGTTAATTAGTAAGGGCGGAAATGACTTAGGCCTCCTATTGGATAGCTTGAGCCTTGTTATCCCAACACCTTTAACATGATACCCTTGCACACCCAATTTGAACCTAATCCACATCCTTTTGATGCTCTACTATTAAAATTCACCAAGGCCAAATCCTTACCTATTAGCACACCTATCATTGATGCCTGCTTGGAATGATTTGTTCATTGTGATATGTGGACTGAGTGCGTGTATCCTTGCACCCACTTGGAATGATCCCTACTTTGAACCCAAAAAAAAGACATAGTGATATGTGGCCTGAGTGCGTGCATACTTGCACCCACTTGGAATGATCCCTACTATGGTCCCTTGGTTAAAAAAAATGTATATAAAAAAAAAATAGAGTGCCCTTCAAAATGTGGGAAATATACAAATTGCAAAGTCTAGGGGTGTTTACATAAAATTGAAATATGTTAAGGTATCTTCCAACATAAGGCTCAATCAAGATTTAGGTGTGAAAAATTCATCGAAATTATCCTTCATTACCTCACCTTTAATCTTCTATCCTAAGCCAAAAAGGCTACACCAAAATTCAAGTCCTAAGGATCCAACCTTACTAATTCTAAATAGTGATGTGATGAGGGTGTAAAAAGGGTAAGCTCATGATTATCAGTAAGAGTACTTATAAGTTTTGAAACACTAATACGTATCTTATAGAGATTGTTATTTTCTCCTCATATTTGTTAAAGATGACTATACTTTTATTTCTAAAAGCGAGTGAGAGATAATTAAAATGATATATTAGAGGAATTTTAAGATAAATCTATATTTAGAAAAGTCTGCTAAATTATTTCCTATGCGATTACATCATCAAAGTTCTCTTAAATTCATAGCAACCAGTGTGCGGAGGCAAAATTATTTAATGGTAACCCAGGTGTTTGAATTAGTTTGCTTAGGGACAAGCAAACATCTAAGTCTGGGGGTATTTGATGAGTACGATTATGATAGGCTTTTTACTATCATAATTGTAATCATGTCTACTATTTCCTACCCCTTTTTGTGTTGATTTCATGATAATAGTAAAGAAATTGTCGTATCATAGATAGAAGAGGGTATTTAGAAGTCCTTGTCAGTTCTTGTAATAAAACTATTTACTGAGTCTATCATTTTTCTATTGTAGGTAATGCCAACCAATGGGCCTAAAAGTCTCGGAGCAAACAGAGGAGTTCACAGAGTCTACATGGCTGATGACAGGACGAAAATTTGGTGCACATGGCCAGACACACGGCCGTGTGCCTACCCGTGTCCTATGCACCTGGAGCTAAAGAATTTGGGCGCAGACGATGGAACCTCACACGGGTATGGCACACGCCCGTGTGCCTACCCGTGTCATCTTTGCACACGACTGCCAACCAACCCGTGTCTGAAGAACACGGCCGCACACACGGCCGTGTCCATACCCGTGTCATCTGACACGGCGCACTACCAGACACACCTGCTCGTGGGGAACTGCCCAGGAACCGCCTAGGAACCGTCCACATGGCCTGCCACACGGTCGTGTGCGACCCCGTGTCCGACCTGTTTGCAAGGGAACTATAAATTTCCTGTAGAAAAATTTGTTTAGAACTTTTGGATTATTTCTGGATTGGAGAATTGCTGGAGGCCGAAGGGGAGCATCCAAGACAAGGAGGATTGAAGGGTATTTCATATGTATTTTTTATTTAATCATTAACCCTTTGAATCCTTCCTTTATCTTGATGATTCATCTTCAATTTATGTTTTAATTTGCATGAATTTCTCTTTGAACATTCTAGTAATCATGTATCACCTTGTTTATGTTACTTTTGTAGTATTTTATTTGTGTTTATGTAATCAAACAAAGAGTTTAATCCTCCTTATGAATTACTTATTTGTTTTACACAATTTGCAATTGGCTAGATTGAGAAATTGGTTATTTGCAATGATTTTGGTATGTTCATATTGTGATGATAATTCCCTTTGTAATTCAAACTTTATGATCGAGAGATATATTGTTTGGAAAATTAGAACACGAATAAAAGGATTCATGTTAATTTAGAGATAAAATTCATGAATTTATGTAGTAATAAAGGTATTTTGCTTAATGCGAACTTGAGTGTTGTGAATTGTTCGAGAGAAAATTTACTATCTTAGGTTTAGATTTGGAATTGCTCGAGAGAGAATTTTGATGAAAAACTAACTTTTACATTACAGGAATGTAACAATCTTTTCATGTCATGATCGCTTAGAATTGAACTGATAAATGAAATTGTTCATGTAATTATTTAAAGGCTTCATGTTTTTATCGTTTTTATTTCTCCAATACTGAATCATCCAATTGGTCATAGTTAGGTTAATGTAGTTTAAATATCACTTTTGTTTAGAGGTATGATAATAAAGGGAGGGTGAGTACGAATAGTTGAAACGACCCTGTGGAATACGACACGAGATGTAGATTTCTCATATATTACGATTGATAGGTGCGCTTTCCTGAATGCTAATTCAATCTAGTTAAGTCCATCTAAATAATTGTATTAGAATGTAGAATGAAATCACATTGAGTTATTACTTGTTAGCAAGAAAAATCATCAAGAGTGATAGCCTATGGTTCACGATAATTGAAGGCTCATGAGAGAAATTATTCGGTTCATGACTTAGAGTTAGCGGCCATGATATTTGCTCTAAAGCATTGGAGGCACTACCTATACGGTGTGAAGGTCAATATTTACACCGATCATAAGAGCTTGAAGTACCTGTTGGACCAAAAGGATCTGAACATGAGGCATCGGAGGTGGATGGAGTTCTTAGGGGACTACACCTTCAAGATACATTATGTGCCTGGGAAGGGAAATGCAGTGGCGGATGCGTTGAGTCGCAGGACTCCGGCGCAGGCCAACTAGTTATCGGTACATGATGAGAGATTGGTCCATGAGTTGGAGGCTTTGGAGATATCTTGCGTCGACAAGCAATCTAGCGCTGAGGCGAAACTTTTTTGGACAGAGGTGCAGTGTAACCTAGCTGATAGAGTTCAGAGTGCTTTGGTTCAGGATAACAGCTTGAAGCAAATCTTGGATGAATCATTGGATGGGTCAAATTCCCAGTTTGCTGTTGAGGATGGGTTGTTAAGGAAGGACGGTCGCCTATGCATTCCTAGTGCGGATAATCTTTGGGAGGAGTTGATGTATGAGGCTCATCATACCAAGTACTCAATCCACACGGGGAGCACGAAGATGTATAAAGACATGAAGAAATTATTCTGGTGGCCAGGACTGAAGAAGGATGTAGCACTTTATGTGGCCAAGTGCCGTACTTGTGCATTGGTGAAGGCGGAATGCCAGAAGCCCGGAGGTTTCTTGAATCCCCTACCTATCCCAGAATGGAAATTCGATGACATATCTATGGATTTTGTGCATGGTTTGCCGAAGTCACAGAAGGGAAACGACGCCATTTGGGTGGTCGTAGATAGGTTGATAAAGGTGTCACACTTTATTCCAAACAGGAAGGAGGATCCGGTGGAAATGTTAGCCAAAATCTATGTGGAGAATATTGTACGATTGCATGGTGTGCCCCACAGTATTGTTAGTGATCGAGATGGACGCTTCACGTCGAATGAGTGGAGGTTGGTGCATAGTCTGTTGGGTACTAAGCTAAAGTTCAGCACAACCTTTCACCCACAGATGGATGGCCAGACCGAGAGGGTCAACAGGACTATGGAGGACATGCTTTGCATGTGCGTCCTAGATTTTGGAAAGCAGTGGGAAGATCACCTGTACATGGTGGAGTTTGCGTACAACAATAGCTTTCAGGCGAGTATTGGAATGGCGCCTTTCGAAGCCTTATACGGGAGGAAGTGTCGTACGTCATTGTCTTGGTTGGAGGTAGGCGAATCGAAGTTGTATAAACGTCAAGTGGTGGAAGACGCCACTTCAATGGTGCGTACAATTCAGGAAAAGTTGAAGATCGCTCAGGAAATACAGTCAAGGTACTATAACACCAAGCATAGGAACGTGGAGTTCAATATTGGCGACATGGTGTATCTAAAAATTAAGCCGATCAAGGGTGTCTCGCGGGTTCGACACTTGAAGAAGTTGAGTTTGAGATACCTTGGACCATTTGAAATCCTGGAGCGTGTTGGCGAGACGGCGTATAGATTGAAGTTGTCGGCGGAATTGAGTGGGCTGCATGACGTGTTCCACGTATCGGTGTTGTGTAAGGCGGTGCAAGAGCCTTCGCAGATCATTGAGGATAATCAAGTACCAGTTGAGTATGAGTTGACCACAAGGGTCAAGACAGTACGTATTGAAGATGTTGCAGTCAAGTGACTCCGCAAAAAGGATTTCTGTATGGTTAAAGTCCGATGGGATAATTGCGGACGTAAGGAGCTTTCTTGGGAGCGAGAGCAAGCTATGTTGGAGGAATACCCCGAGTTATTCCACTCAGGTATTATTTAGAATTGTGTACCTTTACTTAATTTCGGGACAAAATTCCTTAAGTGGGGGAGATTTGTAACGCCCCAAAAATTGTATTTGAGTCAGTCGCGAAAAAGGGGATTTTTGGTGACTGTATAGGGGTACACGGCCTAGGACACGGGCATGTCCAAGGCCGTGTCTGGCTGTTGTTTTTGGCCATTTTCATCCCGAGAAGGACACGGCTAGAAACACGGCTAAGTGACACGGGCGTGTCATTGGACACGGGTGTGTGCCTACCCATGTTCTTTTGGGTCGTGTTCGTTGTCGTGGCGGTTATGCGTGACACGCCCCCGAACACGGGCGTGTCGAGGAACCTGACACGGGCGTGTCAGGTGAGATACGGGCATGTCTCTACCCGTGTGTCTTTCCTCCGTTCGACGATCGTGCCTGGAGCGAGGCACACGGCCTGGGACACGGCCGTGTGCCAAGCCGTGTTCAGCCCAGGTCTGGATATTCTTGAACGGATCTGAGCCGTTCGCTTTCTTTAATTAAGATCCAACGACCCAGATGGTTTCCTGCTCTGTTAAGGCCGGGAATAGGGGAGTTAATCCTTCATTTCTCTCCAACCATTCTCTCTATCAAGGAGTTGGAAAGAGGAGGAAGAAGGAAGGGATTCCGGCCGCCGGCAGAGCATCGGAACACCGTTTCGAAATCTGAGAGCGGATCTGTGGAGGAAAGTTCGTTGCGAAGATTTCCATCTGTGTAGTTTTTCCATGGCGCCAAAGCGGACTACAAGGGTAACGATTCTCTACTTGAGCATGTGAAGCTCTTTCTTTCTGCATAGGGAATCCCGCTCCCGCGAGTGTGCGGTGAGTGCGTGGTGTTCCTTGGGGTAGATGTGAGTAATCCCCCTTGTTTTGCATATAGAGTACGGAATCGTAAGTACGGGCATAGGCATTGTGTGTGAAGCCTACCCGGACGTGTATTGTCAGGATCGGTGATGTTGCATTTGATATGTTTTGCCGGAGAAGACTCCATTCTTTGGGTTTTTTCGGGTTTCTATGCTGTAGATTGCAGCAGGGATCCTTGGAGTTCAGTTTCAAGGCACACCCGGAAAACAGAACGGAAATGTGTTCTACTAACTTGGCGGTCTGGGAACCTGCCTTGATCATACCTGGGTTATGAGATTGTTTGGAAAATTTTGGGATCCGAGAGAAGCTTGGCCCGCGCGTAGGACTTAAATTGTATATGCGGCGTGAGTAACGGGCAAGTGGAATTGGACCTAGGCTATGTGGTTCGGTGTGAGAGACCCAAAGACGGGGACTGGCCGTTGGCATAGTCGGGAGCCTTAGACGGTGGTCAGAAAGGCTAAATGCTCACATGTTGTTGCCATCCTTGGGGTGGTGGTGAAGACGCTGTATTGACAGGATTCACCGTTAATGTGCCCTGAGTGCACGGGGTGTTTGGTCGTGCGAGCCTACACCTGTGGCGAAATATATAGTTGCACTTTATTGTTTAGCTGGGCTAATGTTATGCTGGGAAGGAGCACCGCCGTCCTGAGTAAGGGGCGGGGTCGTTATAATTTGGTCGGCTTTTGGCTGACCATTGCTTTGTTTGCCATCGTACGGTGGAATTGTGCTTGCAGGTGTTGCGGAGCCGAGTACCAAATAACGAGCTGGAGCCCTTGTTGCTGTGCTGGCCCTAGAAGGCCGTAAAGAATAGTTATACTTTACTTTTGTCATGTGTGGCCGGCCTGCAAGCCGAAGTATGGAAAACACTATTTATTAAGTGAACTATTGTAAGGCCATAAGGCCATGTACCCTTTCAGTGTATTTTGGGTTTCATTCATGTAGTGTGTTGTGGACATTCATGTTTATTGGATTTAAGTTTTGGGTTCTTTCAACTTTAAAAGCTTCCGCTAGAATTCTCTGTGTAGGACGAGTAGTTTTAATTGGATAGTTTGTATATTCTTATGTAACCCTTTCGACTGTCTGTGGTATATGGCGTCGGGTTCAAGCTGGACCTTCTGTTATATGCCATGCGACGGATGGGGGTGTTACAGATAGTGGGTTGATGACGAAGGTCAAGCCCGTATGTATTGAAGACTCGGAAGTCAAGCGGCTGCGCAATAATGAGATCAGGATGGTCAAGGTCCGATGGGACAATTGCGGACGAGAGGAGCTCTCTTGGGAGCGAGAGCAGACTATGCTTGAGGAGTACCCGGAGTTGTTTCACTCAGGTACCATTTAAGTTTTTTGTTTCTTTCCTTTATGTAATTTCGAGGACGAAATTCTTTTAAGAGGGGGAGAATTGTAACGCCCCGAAAATCAAAAGAGAGACGGGAGGCGTCTTGGGCCAAATCTGGTATTTGGAAGGGGGCACACGGCCTGGGACACGGGCGTGTCCCAGGGCGTGTCAGGCTCGAGTCGATGATTTGTTCACGAGGTCGACGAAATTTGGAGTCGACGATCGTCGAGCAGCGAACACGGCCTGGGACACGGGCATGTCTCAAGGCGTGTCGAGCCCGTAACGACGATCGGCCTGGGGAGTCGACATTTTCGCTCGACGAGGTGTCGAGATAGGGAACACGGCCTAGGACACGGGCATGTCCAAGGCCGTGTCGTGTGATCGACGAACTTCGCTCGACGAAGTGTCAAGACAGTGAACACGGCCTGGAGCCCAGGCGTGTTCGGGTTTGACACGGGCGTGTCAAATACGATACGGGCGTGTCCAAGACCCGTGTGAGTCTCGAGCTGTTTTCGGGGCTATGTCGATGGGGGCACACGGCCATGTCAGTTTGAACATGGGCGTGTCAGGTTAAACACGGGCGTGTTGGATGCCCGTGTGTTTTTCGAGACGCGTCGATTTTGACGGTGAATGAGGGACAAGGCCCTGGACACGGGCATATCGCAGGCCGTGTTCGACCCAGGTTTTACTTTTCAGCTACGAATTGTAGCCATTCGTTTCCTTATTTTGGGATCTGACGGTTGGGGGTTGTTCCTACTGGGATATACCCGGGATTGGGCCTTTGAAACCCTCATTTTACTTGAGTGGTTTTCTTTCTAAGTCAAGAGAGAGGGGAGAGCAAAGGAGGAAGAAGAAGCCTAGATCCGGTCACCGACGGAGCTTCGGAGCTCCAAATCGCGAACCGACTTCGGATCTACGGAGTCAAGGAGAGTGCGGTGCTTTTCATCCGCTTACATTTCCATGGCGCAAAGGAAGAATGCTAGGGTAATGATTCTCTTCTTGAGCACGTGAAGCTCTACTTCTTTTGCATAGGGAAGTCCGCTCTCGCGAGTTTGCGGTGAGTTTGAGGCGTTCCTTCGGGTAGACATGAATAGTCCCCGTTGTGTACACGTAGAGTCCGTAATCGAGAACGGATATAGGCATGATGTGTGAAGCCTACCCGGACAAGTTTGTCTGGATCGGTGATGTTGCATTGCATAAGTGGTCGTAGAAGACTCCGTGCGAATGTTTGTTTTTCGGGTTTTATACGAGGTAGATTGCAACATGGAGCCTTGGGGATTAACTCGAAGGTGCACCCGGAAAACTGGGTGGATGCGTGGTTCTGCCATCATGTGGGCCTGAGAGCCAACTTGAACATAACTGGGTTATGTGATGTTTATAAATGATTTGGGACTCGAGAGAGTTAGACCCGCGCATATGTTTTAAATTAACGCTGCGGTGTGAGCAACGGGTCAGGCGGAACCATACCCGCTCTATGTCATTCGGTTAAAGAGACCTAAAGTGACTTGGCACTTACCGTTGGCATAGATGAAGGGTCTTAGGCAGTGGCCAGAAAGACAAAATGCTCACGAGAGATTGTCGTCCCGGGGACGGTGGTGAGTCGGCGGGCTTAGATCGTGATCATCGAGAATGTACCCTGAGAGAACGGGGCATGTGGCCGTGTGTGCCAATGCCTGTGATGCAATGTATTTATATACTGCTTGATTGTGCTAATAAAGTGCAGGGAAGGAGCATTGCCGCCCCGAGTTGGGGGTGGGATCGTTATAATTTGGTCAGCATGGCTGACCGTTGCTTTGGTTTGCCACCGTTGCGGTGGATTGTTCTTGCAGGTGCTGCGGATCCGAGTGGAAAATAGCGGGCTAAAGCCCAAGTTGCTGAGCCGGCCCTCGAAGGCCTAATTTTGAGTGTTTTCGTTTATTCGTGTATGGCCGGCCTGCGTGCCGAGGTTTGAAAACATGTAATTGGAAGAAAACATTGTAAGGCCATAAGGCCTATACTTGTGTATTTGTACTTCATTCCTTCTGGCGTATTAGTGGACATTCATGCTGGTGTTGGGTTCTTTCTTAATGCAACAATTTTAAATTTCTTCCGCTAGAATGCTCTGTGTAGGACGTTGGATTGGTTGGATGGTTTCCATTGAGTAATCACCCGGTCTGTCTGTGGTATATGGCGTCGGGCACCGGCCGGACCTACTGCTATATGCTATGCGACGGATAGGGTGTGTTACAGATGGTGTGATGTGTGCATGTCGCGCGGCTAGCTTCAAGGAGCCAGGAGTTGGGCATTGAAGTGTGCGGTCTCTACGGTCTCAGCTGGTCGCTTCGGCGGCTTGTCAGTTTTTTGCTTCAGCTTTTTCAAGTGCCAATAACCTGTCCGCCGGTCTCACGCAGGTAGGCAGTCTGTTCCTCAGTTATTCAGCAGGCAGCAAATAACGGTGTGTCTGCTTGACCTCGCGATCTCGGCGGAGTCCGTGTGTTATTCGGCTTGTAGCATTTGCCTCTTGGGCAGCTTCGGCAACCTTGGCGGACTAGGCGGGCTCGGCGGTCTTCAGTGCTATCCGCCCGGCTTGTTTTGTACTTTCTGTTTGTACCTTGTGTACTAGCGAAATCATGTCTCGCTACGTATACCTCGCCTTGTAAAGAAGTGTGAATGAATATAAGACCTGCTTGTTCCTCCATATGTGGTTGGTGTTAACTTGCTCCTTAGGTTTCTGCATGATCAAAGTGTGAACTGGGTAGTTCTGAGAATATTAATTTGTCTTTAGGCTACCTTGCTGACCGCTTTGAGAAAATTTAACATGGTATCAGAGCCAGGTTCAGTTGCTTGAGCGGTGTTCAACCAGTGTTGTTGCTCTGTGCTTGAGTGGCGATCAACCTGTGTTGGTGCTCCGTGCTTATGGAAGTTAGCTTAACCAACGGTTGTTGCAATGGATGTAAGCTATGCAAGAGGTCTTGGTATTGAACTCTTGACGCCGACTAACTTTAAGAAGTGGAAGTCGTGCATGAAGAGTTACCTTCTGGGTGAGGAGCTATGGGAGGTCGTCGGTGGTGACAACTGACAGGAAGTGACTGCTGTGTTTGGTACTGCTGAGCAGGTGAGGCTCTGGAGAAAAACAAATGCTAAGGCGGAGTTTGTTCTCAAGAGGGCCGTGTCACCAGAACTGTTTGATCACATCATTGGATGTGAGTCTGCTGCTGACATTTGGACAACCATTGATGATTTGTTCAATAGGAAGAATGTGGCGAGACTTCAGTTTCTGGAGAATGAGTTAGCGAGGACAACTCAAGGAGACCTGACCATCTCTAAGTACTTCTTGAAGATGAAGAGTCTGTGTACAGAGATATCAGCGCTTGATCCTAATGAGCCTATCTCTGAGGCCAAGTTGAAAAGGCACATAATCCGCGGCTTGCGGAAGGAGTATGTTTCCTTTTTGACATCAGTTCAGGGCTGGGCTACTCAACCATCTTTGCTGGAGTTTGAGAATCTACTTGCTTCACAGGAAAGCTTGGCAAGGCAGATGGTTGGAGTCACTGTATCTGAGGAGAGCAGTGAAGCACTCTTCATGGGCAAGAAGAAGAAAGGATGGGAAGGGAAGAAGAAGAAGACCGCTGCTAAAAATGAGCCTTCAACTTCTCATCAGTCAGAGAGGAGCGCTGCTCCTAAGAAGGATTGGAATAAGAACCTAAAGTACTACAGGTGTCATCAGCGGGGACACTTCAAGCATGACTGCAAGGTCAAACTACAGCCTAGGCATGCTGCAGGCAAGGAGGAAGCTTGTTCTAAGAGCGATGAAGCTGGATGGAGTGGACCCTTCATGACGGGCACTTGTGTCTGTGGCTTGTCCACTGTCGACTTCAACGATGATTTGATCGTGGACTCCGGGTGTGGTCATCACCACACTGGAGATAAGTCGAAGTTCTCTTCTCTGCAAGTCTACTCAGGTAATGAAGCTATTATAACTGCTGATAATATTATTTATGCAGTAGATAAAGAGGGGGTTGTGTCTTTGGGTAGTGATAAGGGGCCACTCACGTTAAGGAATGTGTATCACGTATCGAGCATGAAGAAGAACCTCTTCTCCGTGACCAATGCGGTCGACGCGGGTTATCACGTTCTGTTTGGGCCAACAGAAGTGAAGTTCCTTCGCAACGTATCAGCGGTTAAGGCTGATGTTGCTCATGTTGGGAGGAGAGTTAAGAACTTGTTTGTTCTTGATACTAACTCTTATATTGATCGGATGAGAGAAAACGACAGCGCTGCTATATGACATGAACGGCTGGGGCATGTAGGAATGGATAGGCTAAAGGCTATGGCTAACAGAAGTCTTGTAAGGGGATTGCCTAAGCTATCCTCATTTGGCCACTGTCACATTTGCGCAGGATGTTAGTATGGCAAGGTTCGTCGCCTTCCGTTTGATAAATCACAAACGAGGAGCAAGAGACCATTGGAGTGCATCCATGGAGACTTGATGAGACCAACCGTCACTGCAAGCCTTGGTGGGAGCAGATGCATGCTCGTTCTGGTTGATGACTACTCAAGATACACTTGTGTATATTTCTTGAAAGAGAAGTCTGAAGCCTTCCATTTGTTTGTGGAGTTCAAGGAGTTGGTGGAGGGCCGGCTTGGCTTACGGATCAAGAAGCTTAGAACAGATAACGGTGATGAGTTTATCTCCTCCGAGTTTTCTAACTTCTGCAGGAAGCACGAGATCCAATGAGAGCTCACTTGTGCTCACACTCCACAACAAAATGGAGTAGCAGAGCGAAAGATCCGTCATCTGACGGAAACTTGCAAATGCTGGCTTCATGCGAAAGACATTCCAAGGTCCTTCTGGGCGGAGGGGATGTCTTGTGCTTCTTACATCATCAATCAGATGCCTCTTAGCCCGATCAACATGAAGACTCCTTTTGAGTTGTTGCTGAAGGAAAATCCTAGTGTGGAACACCTTCGGGTGTTCAGTTCAACTTGCTATGTGCATGTCCCGGATGTTTCAAGAACTCAACTAGATGCAAAGGCAAGGAGGCTTGTCTTTGTTGGCTACGTTGAGCGGAAGAAGGGATGGAAATGCATGGATCCTTCGACGAAGAAGTTTGTTGTGTCAAGAGATGTTGTCTTTGACAAGCTGACGTCGTATGGAGGTGGCTCGGTTGAGCTAACCGGAAGCAAGGTTGATAAAGAACAAAAGGTGGCTACTGAAGGACTGGAAGAGGAGCTTGTTGTTTCACCAGTAGCTCCTGTTGCTTCAAGTTCTGATGCTGAGACTTCTGGCTCAGGAAGCAGGGGGAGTATTTCTCAAAGCTTCCCTGAAGGTGGTGTTGAGCCTGAAGAAGCAACGGAGGTAGTGAGCAAGGAATAACCTCTTCGGAGATCAAAGAGGGTTGTGAAGCCACCTGCTCGGTACTGTGATGGGAATGCAGTGAGCTTTGTCTCCTGCTTCTTTGCAGGTCCTCTGGATGAGCGAGAGCCTGTAAACTTCAATGAGGCCACTAAAGTCAAGGAGTGGGATGATGCCATGAAGGAAGAGATTGCTTCTCTGAAGAAGAATGAAACCTGGGATCTTGTACCCAAGGTTGATGACATTACTCCAGTGACTTGCAAGTGGGTGTACAGGTTGAAGAAGAAGGCTGATGGGAGAATTGATTGGTACAAAGCTCGTCTGGTCGCTCGAGGATTCTCACAGCAGTATGGAGAAGACTATGAGGAGACATTTAGTCCGGTTGCAAAGATGACTTCAGTTAGAGTGGTGATCACCTTGGCTGCTTGCAAGGGATGGAGGATGTGGCAGCTTGTTGTGAAGAATGCTTTTCTTTGCGGAGAGATTGACAAGGACATCTTCATGGATCAGCCACTTGGATTTGTTTTTGAATTTCATTCGGACTATGTCTGCAAGCTCAGGAAGGCTCTCTACGGGTTGAAGCAAGCTCCGAGAGCTTGGTATGAGAAGATAGTAGAGTATTTGTAATTCTGCGGGTATGTTGCTTCCAACTCGGATTCTAGCTTGTTTGTCAAGAAGAAGGGGGAGCTTCAAGTCTTGGTTCTGCTGTATGTGGATGACATGATAGTCACAGGGAATTCGGAGGAGGAATTAGCTAGGCTCAAGGACGAGCTAGCTACACACTTCGAGTTGAAAGACTTGGGAGAGCTTCATCACTTTCTCGGTCTTGAAGTGGAGAGGAAGGATTGCGGGATTCTCATTTGCCAGAAGGGGTATGCAGATCGCATTGTAAGTCGATTTGGCATGAGCGAAGGGAAGAGTTGCTCTACTCCACTGGAACATGGGCTGAAGCTTCGACGAGATGAAGGAAGGATTCTTCATGATCCTTTGGTGTTCAAGGCTCTTGTAGGGAGATTGATTTACCTGATGATTACAAGGCCAGACATTGCTTATGCTGTTGGCCGAGTAAGTCGGTTTATGGCTGAACCAAGGAAGTCTCATCTGGTGGCGGCAAAGAACATTCTGAAGTATGTCAAGTCAACTTCTGATATGGGACTCCTCTACAGTAGAGATGAGGACTTTGCTTTTCTTGGATACACGGATGCTGACTATGGTGGTGACTTGGATGATCGGAGGTCAACTTCGGTTTATGTTTTCACTTGTGGTTCAGCTTGTATTTTGTGGTGTAGCAAGAAGCAGGATTCAGTGTCCGTGTCTACTACAGAAGCTGAGTATAAGGCTTCGGCCTTGGCTGCTCGGGAAGCCACCTGGATGCGGAGGCTTGTAGAGCATGTTCATGAAGAAGTGCAAGGGCCTACTTTACTCTGGGTGACAATGAGAGTGCTCTCAAACTGGTAAACAATCCAGTATGTCACTCAAGGACCAAGCATATTGAGATCGAACACCACTTCATCAGGGAGAAGGTGTTGGAGGCATCTCTTCTAGTCGGGCATGTTCGGAGTGAAGATAATCTTGCTGACATCTTCACGAAGCCGCTATCGAAGGGGCCATTTCAGCGGTTACGTAGCTTGCTGGGTTTGATCACCACTTCCCACTTCAAGAGGGAGTGTTGAAATTTATGAAGTGGAAGTGGGTGATGGACAAGCTTGAGAGGCCTCTACGGACTGAGTCTGCGGCCTGAGCGGACTCCTGGTGCGGCCTGGTGACCTTAGCTGGCTTGGCTGTTGAAGAGATGCTTGTGCGGCCTGAGCGGTCTGAGTCCGCGGCCTGGGCGGACTGCAGGTTGCGGCCTGGGTGTTGGCTGTCTTGGTGGCTTGGTTGATTGAGAAGCGGCTTGAGCGGCCTGGTATGTTTCTTGATCGGTCTGTTGTGCGGCTTGGATGGCCTATGGCTAAGGATGTTGGGCCTAGCGAAACGGACTGAGCGTCTGCGGTTTGCGGGCTGTAGGTAGTGCTCTGTTCAGCGGCCTTATGTGTTGCTTGTGTTAACCGGCGGATTGGGTGCCCTATCCGCGGGAGCCTTGCAGACTGGCATGTCTGCGGTGTTCGCTGTGGCGGACTGGCCTTAGAGTTTGGATATGGCCCTTGCCGAGCTCTGGTGTTTCAGCAGGTGTTAGCTGCTGTGGAGGATTGCGCGGACTGGTATCAGAGTCCGGCAGTTGGCCGTTTGGGCAACTGTATGAGTTGTTTTTGGCGATCTGCTTACCTTGGTGGAATTGGCGATCTGCGTACCTTGGTGGTATTGGCGAGCTACTCACCTTGGTCGTATTGGCAATCTGCTTTGGGTATTGGCGGACTAGGCCTTGTCTGACGAGCTCGCGCTAGGCCTTTGGTGATTTACTGGACTTGGTCACATTCTGTGACAGGTCTAGTGTGTCCGCAGTATCCGTCAAGTCCGTTGTTGACCGGGCGGACTTCCTTTGGATGTGGACTTGTGGCGGCTGGAGGCTTTGCTCTTGTGCTGTGTGGACTGCCTCTTGTATGTGTGGACTGTCACTGAAGGAGTTGTGGCTGTCCATGTGAGGATGTGTGCGGACTGTGCGGACTGTACCTTGTCCGCATAGTGTGGGCGGTCTGGTTCAAGGCCTCTTGGAAGTGAACATCGGTGCCTTGCTTCTAGCGGTTTTCTTGGAATCCGCCTAAGTCTTTGTGGACTCAACGGACTGATGTTTTGCTAGTGCGCGAGATGGGGTGGTGATTCTATGCACGCGGGTTGTGACCACACTCCTCACCTCGCCTATAAATAGAACCCCGCCGGCATGTCTACAGTAACTTAGTGAACAGTAAGTTGGGCTGGGGCAAGTGTTGCGGTCTGCGGTTTTCTATCTACGCGGGTTGAGTAGTGCTGACGGTGTGTTGTGTGCAGGTCGCGCGGCTAGCTTCAAGGAGCCAGGAGTTGGGCATTGAAGTGTGCGGTCTCTGCGGTCTCAGCTGGTCGTGTAATGCCCCGAAACTCAAAAGAGCGACGGGGGACGTGTTGGGCCAGATTTGGAATCTGGCAGTAGGCACACGACCTAGGACACGGGCGTGTCCCAGGGCATGTCAGACTGGAGTCGACGACTTGGCCGCGAAGTCGATGAATTTCGGTCGACACTGTGTCGATACATGGCACACGGCCTGAGATACAGGCGTGTCTCAGGGCGTGTCAAGCCCGTGTCGACGATCGGCCCGGTGTGTCGATGATTTTCGCTCGACGAAGTGTCGAGACGAGGCACACGGCCTGATACACGGGCGTGTCTCATGGCATGTCGAGCCCGTGTCGACAACCGGCCCGGGGTGTCGACATTTTCGCTCGACGATGTGTCGAGACAAGGCACACGGCCTAGGACACGGGCGTGTCCAAGGCCGTGTCGGGTGCTCGACGAACTTCACTCGACGAAATGTCGAGACCGTGAACACAGTCTGGAGCTCAGGCGTGTTGAGGTAGACACGGGTAAGGACACGGGTGTGTTCAGTACCAGTGTAGTTCTCGGGTTGTTTTCGGGCTAAATCGATGGGGCACACGGCCGACCACACGGCCGTGTCAGTTGGAACACGGGCGTGTCAGGTCGAATACGGGCGTGTCGGATGCCCGTGTGTTGTTCCAGGCGCGTCGATTTTGACGGTAAATGAGGGACATGGCCCTGGACATGGGCGTGTTCCAGGCCGTGTTCGGTCCAGATTGTACATTTCAGGCCCGAATCAAGGCCGTTCGTTTCTTTATTTTGGGATCCAAAGGCTGGGGGTTGTTCCTATTGGGATATACCCGGGATTGGACCTTTGAAACCCTCACTTTTACTTGAGTGGTTCTCATTCTAAGTTAAGAGAGATGTGAGAGCCAAAGGAGGAAGAAGAAGCTAGATCCGGCCATTGGAGGAGCTTCGAAGCTCCAAATTGCGAGCTGACTCCGGATCCACGGAGGCGACGAGAGTGCGGTGCTTTTCATCTGCTTACATTTCCATGGTGCCAAAGAAGAACGCTATGGTAACGATTCTCTTCTTGAGCATGTGAAGCTCTCCTTCTTTGCATAGTAAGCCCGCTATCACGAGTTTGCGGTGAGTTGGAGGCATTCCTTCGGGTAGATATGTAAAGTCCCCGTTGTTTAGAGTCCGTATTCGAGAACGGACATAGGCATGATGTGTGAAGCCTACCCGGACATGTTGGTCTGGATCGGTGATGTTGCATTGCATAAATGCCGGAGAAGACTCCGTGCGATTGGTTGTTTTTCGGGTTTTCTACATGGTAGATTGCAACAGGGAGCCTTGGGGATTAACCCAAAGGTGCACCCGGAAAACTGGACGGATGCGTGATCTTGCCAATTTGTGGGCCTTGGAGCCATCTTGTACATAATTGTGTTATGTATTATTGTACGTTCGATTCACGGGCTTCGGGGAAACTTAACTCGTGCCGATGATACCAAAAGTGTCGTGGTAAGTGAGCAACGGGTTGAGTGGAACCATTCCTGCTTTATGTCGCGGGCATAGAGGTCGGGTCTTGCTGTCGATGACATTAACTTTGTCGTGACATAGGCTGTTGATGACATTAACTTTGTCGTGACATAAACTGTTAATGATATTAACTTTGTCGTAACATTTGCCTAAAAGACCAAATTGCTCCCGAGATATTGCCGTCCTGGAGATGGTGGTGAGTCAACTAGCTTAGACTGTGATCACCGAGAATGTGCCCTGAGAGCACGGGGCGTGTGGACATGCGTGTCAACGCCTGTGATGTAATGAATGTATATACTGCTTGGTTATGCTAATAAAAATGCAGGGAAGGAGCATCGCCGCCCCGAGTTGGGGGCGGGATCGTTATAATTTGTTCAGCATTGCTGACCGTTGCTTTGTTTGCCACCGTGTGGTGGTTTTGTTGCTTGCAGGTGCAGCTGGACCAAGCGGTCAATAGTGGGCTAAAGCCCAAATTGCGAAGCCGGCCCTCGAAGGCCTAATTGGAGTGTTTACTGCTTTTACTCATGTATGACCGGCCTGCGTGCCGTGGTTTGTAAAACATGTAATATTGAAGTAAACCATTTTGTAAGGCCTTAAGGCTTGTACTCGTGTATGTACAACATTCCTATTTGTGGTATTAGTGGACATTCGTGCTCTTTGTGCTGGGTTGTTTATTGCAACTTATATAAACTGCTTCCGCTAGAATGCTCTGTGTAGGACGTTGGATTGGTTAAATGGTTTCCATTGAGTAACCACCCGGTCTGTCTGTAGTATATGGCGTCAGGCCCCGGCCGGACCTACTGCTATATGCTATGCGACGGATAGGGGGTGTTACAATTTGGTATCAGACTACTGGTTTCGGTCAAACTTAAAATGAATTTGTGGACGAATTCTTTTTAAGGGGTGGGGAGCACATGTGTGTGCGTCATCGTTATAACAGTAAAAGAACCCATGAATGTCCAGTTAGGAATGAAAATACACGTGTTTGAGGAACCTACGTGTTCCTATAATTGTTGTTTACAATTTTATTTGGTCGATTAATGGTGTTTTGTACCACTATAGGTGACCAGAAGTGGTGCTGGGCCGTCGGAATGTCGAGTTTCTGAGGCTAGCGGTGCACCAGATGTTGCTCCTGCAACACCTCTATCAGCTGAGATCATACGATTGGTGGTCGAAACAGTGTTGGCCATGATTAATGCGCAGCCTGTAAGACAAACGCAACAGCCCGCTCCTGCGATGGAGCAGGAACCTCTTCCAGAGGTTGAGCCGAGGAGAGTGGAACAGGTGGTAGTGAAACAAGTGGTAGTGGAACCGGTGGTGCCAAGGAGGGCAACCGAGAGACAGCTCAAGCATGTCATGAGCTTTAGTCATCCGGTATTCTCGGGGTTGGGAACCCCATCTCAAGCTGAAGACTGGCTCTCCATGGTGAAGAGAGTCATGACAGCAATGGATACGGAGGAGTGGCAAATGACCACCATTGCTATGTTCCTTTTGGACGGTGAAGCGAGAATGTGGTGGGAAGGTTTGGAGCTACACTTATTGAGAGGTAGGCAACTTGGTGATGTCTCGATGGAAGAGTTTTCGAGATTGTTCTTGGCAAGATACCTCCCTTCGGCGCAGAGGATAGCGTTGGAGAATGAGTTCCTGAAGTTGGTACAAGGAGACAGTATCGTGGATGAATATCTCCACGAGTTTACTCGATTGAGTCGATATGCTAGCTCCACCATCGCGGATGAGGAGCGCAAGATGAATCGATTCTACGAAGGGTTGAGAGACGAGTTGAGATTACTACTCTCGGGACCGAAGACGCAGGGTTTCTTGACCTTGGTCAACACGGCCCGGTCCTTGGAGAAGGACATGAAGACTGTACACACAAAGAAAAGCTTGGGTGATAAGAAGTCGGAGTTCAGAGTGCCGAACTCCTCAAAGACTGTGTTCCGGGAGTGGAACAAGAAAGCTAGGACATCGGGTCCAGCCCCCTCTACTGGTGCTTCTGGGGCGACTACGGGTCGGATCCCGGGCACATATTACAACTGTGGGAAACCGGGGCATTATGCCCGTGAGTGCCGGAGCGGACGTCCCAAGTCCGAAAGGAAGCCGGGAGCGACTTATGAAGAGAAGGAAAAGGCGGTGGAGTCAACCGCGTCCCATTATGCTCTGGCCCAACCAAGGGTGTATAATCTTGGCCAACAGGAGGCCATCAAACAGGCGAATGTGGTGACAGGTACGGTTTAATTTATAGTAAGTTAATTTCTTTAAATACTTGTTATGCACGTGTTACCTTACCAATGCTTGTTTAAGATTTGTTTTGATTTGTGAAAATCCGGCAAGAGCACTCTTCGATACGGGAGCTTCACACTCCTTCTTGTCCGAAGGATTTATATCACGCATCGGAGTCCCTTATTCGATGGCGAAGGATAAGTTGGATGTGTTGTTGCCCAATGGGTGTTCGATGCGCGCGGATAGAATCTGCGGTGTTAAGATTCGTATTGGGAATCAGGAGTTCGATCTGCAAGCGTCGTTACTTCCGTTGGTGGAGTTCGATGTTATATTTGGCATGGACTGGCTCTCGGAGCAGCAAGCCTTTAGTGGTCTCAAGGAAGTCAAGCTGGGAGCAAGTAGTGAGACGACTTTTATGGGCTTAAAGGGGTCGAGCAAGACGTTGATGTCTGCTCTTCAGGTGGTGAAGGCGGTTCGTGCCGGTGCAGAACTGTTCTTTACACTAGTGGAGGTTGCAAAAATGAAGCCCGCGTTGGATTGTATTTCAGTGGTATCGGAGTACCCTGATGTGTTCCCTGCAGATCTTCCTGGAGCCTCACCTCAACGGGAGATAGATTTCACGATTGAGCTAGTGCCAGGTGCAAAGCCTGTGTCACGATCTCCATATCGGCTAGCGCCTAAGGAAATTGCGGATCTGAAGGTGCAACTGCAAGAGTTGTTGGAGCAAGGGTATGTGCGCCCAAGTTCTTCGCCTTGGAGTGCGCCGGTCCTCTTTGTTAAGAAGAAGGACGGAAGCTTGTGGTTATGTATTGATTATCGGGAGCTCAACAAGTTGACGGAAAAGAATAAGTACCCGATTCCCCGGATAGATGATCTTTTTGATCAGTTGGTCGGGTCGACGGTGTACTCGAAGTTGGATCTCAAGTCTGGGTACTATCAGCTGCGAATAAGGGAGAGTGATATCCCGAAGACGACGTTCAGTACAGGATACGGGCATTATAAGTTTACGGTCATGCCATTTGGGCTGACTAATACGCCATCAGTGTTCATGGATTTGATGAACAGGACCTTCAGGGAGTACTTGGACCATTTTGTGATCATCTTCATCGATGATATTTTGGTGTACTCGCAGAGTGAGGAAGATCACTTCAAGCATCTTCATTTGGTTTTAGGGACGCTAAGGAGGAATCAATTGTATGCCAAGTTCTCGAAGTACGAGTTTTGGTTATCCTCAGTGGCGTTCCTCGGTCATATAGTGAGTGGAGAGGGTATTGCTGTGGATCCGGCGAAGATTGTTGCGATACCGGAGTGGCCTGAGCTATCTACGGTAGCGGAAGTCCGGAGCTTTTTGGGGCTTGCCGGCTATTATAGGCGCTTCGTAGAGAACTTCTCGCGGATAGCGTTACCTCTCACTACTTTGACGAGGAAGGAGCAGAAGTTCGTTTGGACGCCGGAGTGCGCGCGAGCTTTTGAGGAGTTGAAATGTAACGTCCCGATTCACGCTAGGCCCCCCCGTGCGAGTTTTGAGTCAGGGGGGCAGGCTTGAGTTCAGGAAAGTGGAGGAAAAAGGGGCAGCTTTTGTGCTCTGGAGAAGTTAGTCCAGAGCACGTTACACGCCCGGGGTCACGGGCGTGACCTAGGGGCGTGACTAGGGTACTCGAGTAACTGCCGAGGTTACTCGAGTAGGTTTCAAGTGCTCGAGTAAAATCAGGTGACACGCCCTGGGTCACGGGCGTGACCCAGGGGCGTGACTAAGGTACTCGAGTAACTGCCGACGTTACTCGAGTAGGTTTTAAGTACTCGAGAAAAATCAGGTGACACGCCCTAGGTCACGGGCGTGACCTAGGGGCGTGACTAAGGTACTCGAGTAACTACCGATGTTACTCGAGTAGGTTTCAAGTACTCGAGTAAAATTGGGTGACACGCCCTGGGTCATGGGCGTGACCCAGGGGCGTGACTGAAGGTACTCGAGTAGCCTCCACGGTTACTTGAGTAGTTTTCAAATCACTCGAGTAAATTGGGTTACACGCCCTGGGTCATGGGTGTGACCCAGAGGCGTGACTTAAAGTACTCGAGTAGGTGCTTAAGGTACTCGAGTAGGTGGTTGGTTCTCGAGTGAGAGGGTTACACGCCCCATGTCACGGGCGTGACTATTGGCGTGACCATAGGCGTGATCTGGGCGTGTTCTCCGTTCGACGACTTTAGTTGAGTTCGACGGATCCCGACCGATGATAGGTGTCACGCCCGGTGTCACGGGCATGACTATGGGCGTGACCAGGGCGTGTCCGTCGTGTCGAGTATTGAATCGGCATTGTAACCTCCTGAAATGCTTCGCTTGAGCGGGACACGGGTAAGGACACAGGCGTGTCCCTACCCGTGTCACATTATATATATAGGAACAGTGTAAAACCCTAGTCGTTTCACTCTTCTTCCCAGCCATATTTTTCTGAGAGAAGTCTTGTGAAGAAGGGAGTTTGCTGGAGGAAGATCTAGGGAAGGAGATCCGCCATCCTCGTAAAAGAGAGGATGTCGCCGCGAAGAATCACAAGGTCTATGGCCGGAAATGGAACCGCTGGAAATGAAGGGAGTTTCCTACCATCTCCCTTGGTGCTAGATCTATAGTTATTTTCCTAGGCGATACATCGACTCAAGAGAGTCATGATGGAGAGGAGAAGTTTTATAAGAAAGGCCATGCTAGGACTTGTGTCCTAGATTTTAGATCTCTTCAACCATGCCCTTCTTCTATGTGATTTTAGGGATGGTCTCGTGAAGGGTGTTGGCCTCTTGAGGTTGAATAATGGAGGAGGTTTTATGGAATGATTGGGAAGATCGCCTTGAGGAGGAAGACGAACCGATGCCGTTCATTCCGCCTTAAGATGCGTGCAGAATCTGTATTCTGCGCGCAGCGAACTTCGTGGTCATGTTTAGGTGGGATATGGCCAGATCTAGGCTTTCGGCTGAACATGAAAGTTGAAGCCCTTGAAAATACCTTTCCAATGAGTGGCTGCATGACTTCAAGCAAAGTGTGTAGCCACGGGAAAGTCTGAACGAATTTGTTGTTCGGCAAATCCTGCATGCAGAAATTGTGTTATGTACGCAGCGGACTTCGGGTCCGATTTCAAATAGGATAATGTCAAATCTGGGTTGAGGTATGAATATGAAAGTTGTAGTCCATGGAAATACCTTTCCATCGTGGGTTACACGTTGTCACCAGATTCCTGAAGTTTCGGGAATCTCCGCGGTTGAAGTCACTGTCCAGATTATTCCTGCACTTAAAAATCTGGGTTTAAAACATATGGATTTGGATTCGATGAAATTAATATCGCAGGTAATCTTGAGGCTTGGATAAACTCTTATGAATAATTAATTTAGTTGCAAAATTGATGAAGATTATTAATCAGGATTCCATGTGATCGAATTGTAAGTTAGTCTACTTGAATGATTTGGCTTGTTAGAAGTTAGTAGATTATTATACATGTGCATCTTGATATAATAGGTTGAAATCACTTGAAATGACATATAGAAGGATAACTCATGGCCATGTGAATGTTGAATAGCGGATTGAATTTGGTAGTCCAATACTAGAGCGTCATCTCCCTATGGGTAGTGTTTTGGAAGTTTGAAGGTGCGGTGTTGACCATCACAAGTTGAGAAATCTGGAAATGTGTATAGTTGGATGGTTGGGCTTGGTCCTCGTGCTTTCTCCGAGACTCCTTCCATGCCACAGTGTTGTGGAATTTCATGCGGTGTGAGTCGACATGCGGTGTCGTAATCCTGGGTTAAGGATAGTGTGGCAGGTCTACGGGCTCGCCAGTCGTCACACCGACGGGAGTTGACAGTTAGACTTTGGGAGGTTGGGCTTGGTCCTCGGTGTTCACGTCCCGGGGCTCCTTCCGTGCCAGGTGAACGGTTGGGCTTGGTCCTCGTGCTCACTCCGTGGCTCCTTCCGGGTCACACAAGGTCAGTTCGGGGCTTGGTCCTCGACGCACATCTACCCGAGGCTCCCGCCGGGCCATAGTACGTATGGGCTCCGCTATTGTGTTCTTAGCATAGAGGAGTATGGAGGACTAGGTGAAGTAGTGTGGATACCCGCCTAGTAGTAGAGACTCCCGCTCTACTGTCACCGCTTAGCCACGGCGGCTGATGCTTGAGAGGTTAGCTACCTGCTCGAAAAGTGGGAACTAATGGTCTATGTCGACATAGCGGTTGCATGCGTAGGAGCATGGGTGAGTCATTGCATAACATACATATCATTTCATATCATTGCACAACAAGATCCTCATCGTATAAGTTTGTATGGGCACTCTTATACGATGAGTTACTTTATGCAAACCGATCCTTAACTTATAAGCTTGTATGGGCATCCTTATAAGTTAAGTTACTTACCTGCTGTAGAGTTCCTTACACCTATTGTTATACATTATTAGCTTGGTAGAACTGCTAGATTATATATTTATACTGATGTACCTTGCCACCTGCTTGTATCACTCTTATACTTAATGTTTATTGTACTCTTGTTTCCTTTTTCCCGCCCGGTGCCGAGGAATCGCCGGGAGAGCGGATGTGAAACCACTTAGTCGTATCGCCTAACGGTTGCTACGTCTTCCTTTTTAGGAGGTCATGCCACAGGTAGAGCAGCCGCAGACTACGCAGCAGGACAGTCAGGCCAGGACGACAGGGCCTGAGGTGACGGTGTCGTCGATACCGTCGGTTACTAATGTTAGTATTTTGATTACTCTGATGTAGCCCGTTTGGGCAATGATTCGCTGTACTCTGATATATTGTAGAAGCATGTTTAGCTTCTCCTTATTGATATTTTGGACATTATATACTTAGTGTGGATTTTGACTTCTCTTACTTCTTATACTTGGTTGGGTTAGCATGATATATTGATATTGTTGTAGCCGGCGGAATAGGCGTCTTGTGGTACAGGTTAGCCTGTGTGCTAATGCTACCACAAGGCGGCTGTTCCGGGCATAAGACTCCCCCTTCGTGCCGTGTTTTGGGATCCGGGAGGGGGGTCTTACATGAAATGTCGGTTGACCACGGCGCTTGTGCTGAGTTCGCCGATTGGGACCGAAGGCTATGAGATTTATAGCGATGCTTCGGGCAGCGGTTTGGGTTGCGTACTACTGCAACACGAAAGTGTAATAGCTTATGGCTCGAGACAGCTAAAAGTGCACGAGTGGAATTATCCGGTCCATTACTTGGAGTTAGCGGCCGTGATTTTTGCCTTGAAGTTGTGGAGACACTATTTGTACGATGTGAAGATTGATATCTACACCGATCACAAGAGCCTGAAGTATCTGATTGATCAGAATGATCTGAATATGCAGCAGCGTAGATGGATGGAGTTCCTGGGAGACTATACATTCAAGATCCACTACGTGCCTGGCAAAGGTAATGCGGTTGCGGACGAGTTGAGCCGCCGGGCCCCAGCTCAAGCCAATTGGCTATCGGTGCATGATGAGCGGTTGGTTCGGGAGTTGGAGGCGTTGGAGATTGTTTGTGTGGATAAGCAATCAAGTGCTGAAGCAGTACTGAATTGGACTGAAGTCCAATATGACCTGACTGATCGGATTCAACAGGCTTTGGATATGGATGTCCATATGAAGCAGTTCATGGTAGAGGCTCTGGATGGGTCAAATTCCCAATTCGTTGTGGAGGACAGATTACTTTGGAAAGACGGTCGTTTGTGCGTCCCAAGTGTGGGCAATTTGCAGGTGGAATTGTTGTACGAGGCACACCATACTAAGTACTCGATTCACCCGGGGAGCACAAAGATGTACAGCGATGTAAGAAACTGTTTTGGTGGCCGGGTTTGAAGAAAGATGTGGCGCTCTACGTAGCGATGTGCCAAACTTGCGCCTTGGTGAAGGCGGAGTGCCAAAAGCCGGGAGGATTTCTTAAGTCCTTACCTATTCCGGAGTGGAAATTCGACGACATCTCTATGGACTTTGTGCACGGTTTGCCAAGGTCGCAAAAGGGGAACAATGTCATTTGGGTGGTCGTGGATCGGCTAACGAAGGTTTCACATTTCATTACGCATAGGAAGGATGATCCGGTGGAGAAGTTGGCAAAACGGTATGTGGATAACATTGTACGGCTTCACGGTGTGCCCCGCAGCATCGTGAGTGACCGAGATGGGCGGTTCACGTCCAATGATTGGAGGCTTGTGCAGCAAATGTTGGGAACAAAGCTAAAATTTAGCACAGCCTTCCATCCGCAAACAGATGAGCAGACCGAGAGGGTCAATAGAACTATGGAAGATATGCTTCGCATGTGTGTCTTTGATTTTGGAAAGCAATGGGAAGACCATCTTTATTTGGTGGAGTTCATGTACAACAATAGCTACCAAACGAGTATTCAAATGACGCCCTTCGAGGCCCTATATGGTAGAAAATGTCGCACGCCGTTGTCTTGGCTAGAAACGGGTGAGTCAAAGTTGTATAAGCGATTAGAAGTGGAGGATGCTACTTCGTTGGTGCAAACCATTCGGGAGAGGTTGCTTATCGCTCAGGACCGGCAAACTAAGTACTATAATGCCAAGCACAGGAACGTGGAGTTCGATGTGGGCGACTGGGTGTACTTAAAGATCAAGCCGTTCAAGGGTGTCTCGCGGGTGCGTCGATTGAAAAAGCTAAGCCTGAGGTACCTTGGGCCGTTTGAGGTTTTGGAGCCGGTTGGTGAAGCAGCCTATCAGTTGAATCTCTCAGTGGAGCTCAGCGGTTTACATGATGTATTCCATATTTTGGTGCACGGAAGGCAGTGCAAGAGCCTTCGCAAGTGATAGTGGTTGATCAAGTGTCGGTAGATAGTGGGCTGATGACAAAAGTCAAGCCCGTGCGGATTGAGGACTCGAAAGTCAAGCGGCTACGCAATAAAGAGATCAGGATGGTCAAGGTCCGATGGGACAATTGCGGTCATGAGGAGCTCTCTTGGGAGCAGAGCAGACTATGCTGGGCGAGTATCCGGAGTTGTTCCGCTCAGGTACAATTTAATTTTGGTACTTGTCTTTCCTTTATATAATTTCGTGGACAAAATTCTTTTAAGAGGGTGAGAGTTGTAACGCCCCGAAAATCAAAAGAGCGACGGGGGACGTGTTGGGCCAGATTTGGAATCTGGCAGTAGGCACACGTCCTGGGACACGGGCGTGTCCCAGGGCGTGTCAGACTGGAGTCGACGACTTGGCCGCGAAGTCGACGAATTTCGGTCGACACTGTGTTGAGACATGGCACACGGCCTGAGACACGGTCGTGTCTCAGGGCGTGTCGAGCCCGTGTAGACGATCGGCCTGGTGTGTCGACGATTTTCGCTCGACGAAGTGTCGAGACGAGGCACACGGCCTGAGACACGGGCGTGTCTCAGGGCGTGTCGAGCCCGTGTCGACAACCGGCCCGGGGTGTCGACATTTTCGCTCGACGATGTGTCGAGACAAGGCACACGGCCTAGGACACGGGCGTGTCCAAGGCCGCGTCGGGTGCTCGACGAACTTCACTCGACGAAGTGTCGAGACCGTGAACACAGCCTAGAGCCCAGGCGTGTTGAGGTAGACATGGGCAAGGACACGGGCGTGTCCAGTACCCGTGTATTTCTCGGGTTGTTTTCGGGCTAAATCGATGGGGCACACGGCCGACCACACAGCCGTGTCAGTTGGAACACGGGCGTGTCAGGTCGAACACGGGCGTATCGGATGCCCGTGTGTTGTTCCAGGCACGTCGATTTTGACGGCGAATGAGGGACACGACCCTGTACACGGGCATGTGTCAGGCCGTGTTCGGTCCAGATTATACATTTCAGGCCCGAATCAAGGCCGTTCGTTTCTTTATTTTGGGATGCAACGGCTGGGGGTTGTTCCTGTTTGGATATACCCAGGATTGGACCTTTGAAACCATCACTTTTATTTGAGTGGTTCTCTTTCTAAGTCAAGAGAGAGGTGAGAGCCAAAGGAGGAAGAAGAAGCTAGATCCGGCCATTGGAGGAGCTTCGAAGCTCCAAATCGAGAGCCAACTCCGGATCCACGGAGGCGAAGAGAGTGCGGTGCTTTTCATCCGCTTATATTTCCATGGCGCCAAAGATGAACGCTAGGGTAACGATTCTCTTCTTGAGCATGTGAAGCTCTCCTTCTTTGCATAGGAAGCCCGCTCTCGCAAGTTTGCGGTGAGTTGGAGGCGTTCCTTCGGGTAGATATGTAAAGTCCCCGTTGTTTAGAGTCCGTATTCGAGAATGGACATAGGCATGATGTGTGAAGCCTACCCGGACATGTTGGTCTGGATCAGTGATGTTGCATTGCATAAATGCCGGAGAAGACTCCGTGCGATTGGTTGTTTTTCGGGTTTTCTACGTGGTAGATTGCAACCGGGAGCCTTGGGATTAACCCAAAGGTGCACCCGAAAAACTGGGCGGATGCGTGATCTTGCCAATTTGTGGGCCTTGGAGCCATCTTGTACATAATTGTGTTATGTATTATTGTACGTTCGATTCACGGGATTCGGGAAAACTTAACTCGTGCCGATGATACCAAAAGTGTCGTGGCAAGTGAGCAACGGGTTGAGTGGAACCGTTCCTGCTTTATGCCGCGGGCATAGAGGTCGGGTCTTGCTGTCGATGACATTAACTTTATCGTGACATAGGCTGTTGATGACATTAACTTTGTCGTGACATAAACTGTTGATGATATTAACTTTGTCGTAACATTTGCCTAAAAGACCAAATTGCTCACGAGATATTGCCGTCCTGGAGATGGTGGTGAGTCAACGTGCTTAGACTGTGATCACCGAGAATGTGCCCTGAGAGCACGGGGCGTGTGGCCATGCGTGCCAACGCCTGTGATGCAATGAACATATATACTACTTGGTTATGCTAATAAAAATGCAGGGAAGGAGCATCGTCGCCCCGAGTTGGGGGCGGGATCGTTATAATTTTGTCTGTATTGCTGACCGTTGCTTTGTTTGCCACCGTGCGGTGGTTTTGTTGCTTGCAGGTGCAGCTGGACCAAGCGGTCAATAGCGGGCTAAAACCCAAATTATGAAGCCGGCCCTCGAAGGCCTAATTGGAGTGTTTACTGCTTTTACTCACGTATGACCGGCCTGCGTGCCGTGGTTTGTAAAACATGTAATATTGAAGTAAACCATTTTGTAAGGCCTTATGTCTTGTACTCGTGTATGTACGACATTCCTATTTGGGGTATTAGTGGATATTCGTGCTCTTTGCGCTGGGTTCTTTATTACAACTTATATAAACTGTTTCCGCTAGAATGCTCTGTGTAGGACGTTGGATTGGTTGGATGGTTTCCATTGAGTAACCACCCGGTCTGTCTGTAGTATATGGCGTCGGGCCCCGAACGGACGTACTGCTATATGCTATGCGACAGATAGGGGGTGTTACAGGTCGCTTCGGCGACTTGTCAGTTTTTTGCTTCATCTTGTTCAAGTGCCAATAACCTGTCCGCCGGTCTCAGGCAGGTAGGCGGTCTGTTCCTCAGTTCTTCAGCATGCAGCAAATAACTGTGTGTCTGCTTGACCTCGCGGTCTCGGCGGACTCCGTGTGCTATTCGGTTTGTAGCAGTTGCAGCTTGGGCGGCTTCGGCAACCTTGGCGGACTAGGAGGGCTCAGCGGTCTCCAGTGTTGTCCGTCCGACTTGTTTTGTACTTGTTGTTTGTAACTTGTGTACTAGCGAAATCATGTCTCACTATGTATACCTCGCCTTGTAAAGAAGTGTGAATGAATATAAGACCTGCTTGTTCTTCCATTTGTGCTTGGTGTTAACTTGCTCCTTGGGTTTCCGCATGATCAAAGTGTGAACTGGGTAGTTCTGAGAATATTAATTTGGCTTTAGGCTACCTTGCTGACCGCTTTGAGAAAATTTAACAAAAATGACTTGGCGAACTCAAAGTCACTCGATGGATACATGAAAATTACTTGACACTAACTCTGAAATCACTCGACACCAAGACTTCAGCCACTTGACGCCTCTCTGCTTCACTCGACGCCAAGACAGTTTCAGTCAACGTACTCGACGCCATAGTTGCTTCACTCGATGCCATAGCTGCTTCACTTGACGCCATAACTGCTTCACTCGATGCCTAGACAGAGACAGTCAAAGCACGCGTTGCCATAATTGCTTCACTCGACGCCATTACTGCTTCACTCGACACCTAGACATATACAGTCAAGGCACTCGACACCATAACTGCTTCACTCGACGCCTCGATAGATAAAGTCAAAGCACTCGACGACAATGGCTACACTCAACGCTCTCGACACCAACGTCTACACTCAACGCTCTCGATGTCAACGGCTGCACTCAACGCTCTCGACGCCAACGGCTACACTCAACATTCTCGATGCCAACGACTACACTCAACGCTCTCGACGCCAAGGCCTACACTAAACGTTGTCGACGCATTTACTTAGAGTTTAATTTTTAATTCTCTGACAGATGGACTTACACCAGTTTAACCAAGAAGAGGGCGCCTCTTCTTTCTAACCAAAACTTTAATTTCCTACAAAAATTTCCAGACTTCTACTCCCCAAATCTACACCAATCTTAGATCTTTAAATTGAGAAGGAAGAAGAAAAAGTAAGGATCAAGGTGATTCATACTCAAAACAGTAAAAGGACAAGAAATTAGATTTTCGTCTGACTATCATTTTGATAGATTTCGGCCATGACAAATGCTTAAAATCATATATATTTTGACAGATGTAGAACTAGATTTACAGCAGAAATTGCAAGAAAAATAAGATCTGAAACTTTTAGAATGGAACTAGACAAGGAAAGAGGAGTTTCAAAATCACGACATGCCATAAACTTCCTATTTCAACTTTCCAAACACTCCACAACACAGATCGGCCAAAAAGAAAGTGGGCAACGAAATATGAAGAGATTTGGACAAAATGAACGTTTAGGGATACTAACCACACTGCCAAAAGGTCCGGGAAAACAAAATACCTACCACTAACGCGTAGATCTCGGTGAGAGCTTTCCGGATCTACCTTCCGTCGACGATTCGGAGGACCGGAACACCTACAGTCGACGACCAAAGGACTCACAATTTCCGTCCCCTCCACTCTTCCACAATATCGGTCCGATGGCTTGGGTAAAAGATAATGAATAGGATTTCCAATTATAAGTATTTATATATCTAATATAATAATAATATAATATAATTAATAATACTTAGAGGTCCAAACGACCACAAAATCAAATCAATTGGGATTTCTACGAAATTCGTACCGTAGCTAAATACTGATGCCACAAAACTAATGACGAAGCCGAAATCAGAATCCAACAAACCAAACTCGGGAAAAAACTCCCCGAAGTCAAAACACCAAATATCCCTAAAAGGCTCCACCGAGTTCCAAAATAAGCCCGATTCGCAAGGAAAATTTCAAAAACACACTAGAAATAAGTCATGCTAATTTTCTAAGTCAAAACCTCGAATACTAATGAGCAACAGTCACGCTCCAGTAACGGTACCCGTCAACTACGCGTCAACATAATGCCCTAACGTCAAAATAAGCCACTAAAGGAATTAAAATAAACATAAAAAACAGGGGTGTTACAACTAGCACCATCGGTAGCGATACCTCCTACAATAACAAGAGAACTTTGCCATCTTTGTCTTTTTGACTTGTCTTCCAAGGGGTACTAAACCAATAGTTCCTACACACTATAAGCACATAATAAACATGATCAAATACAAACTGTGATTTTTATTCTCAAACCAAGAGATTTGGAACGTATGTTCCCACATTGTTCTTACTCACTTCCTGTAGAGGAGCTTTCTTCTTCACTTTCCTTAGCTTCAACACTTTCCTTTTTTGACTTCTTTTTTTCTTATCCTTTGGGTGTTTCGACAATACTTTTTCCAAACTCTCTAGGATCTTGATGTCAATTCTCTTCATATGATGAAGTTAGAGCCCCAATTTCTTGTTGAGCATTTCTGGAATGAAGTTTAGTATATAGAAAGATAAGATTCTACCAAAATTTGGCATGTTCAAATTTTCCTAAATTTTTGTAAACAACAACTTTACCCGAATAGTTTTCTTCACCAGGATTACTTACTATTATCTTGATGGCGCCATGGATCCCGGCCTGAAAGCGTTCGTGGATTGTGACGGTCATTGTCGCAAGCTCACGGATGGGATTTCTCCATTGATGCCAACTACACCGCCACTATTAAATAAAATATATAATTATAAATAAAATAATTATAATTATATATTTTATTAAATTATTATTTTATCGATTGTTATTTTAAGCAATTCTATTTCAAGCTTTTTAATTTTGTATTTCATGATGGGTGTCTATAACCATCTTGTATTTTTTATTTTCATGCAAACTCTATATTTTATTTAATTCATGATGGGTGCATATAACCATCATGAGTGTTGTAATTTTCTAAGGTGGAGATTGAGTGGTGTTGCCTATATATAGGCATGGATTGTTTTCATTTTGCTTGGTGAATGAATGAAAAAAAAAACCTAATTCTACTTTGAGAATGTTTCCCTCTCCCTCTTGTGGCCGCCCCCTCCTTTCTCCTCCTCTTTGGCTAGGTTCGGCCACCACCTCTCCTCTCCCTTTCTTGGTGCCTCTCGGCCACCCTCCCTGTTGAAGAAAAATATGACCTCAACGGGAGTTCGAAGAAAAGGGGGTGCAGCCAAAACCTACTTCTCTCAAGCCTCAACCCTCGACTGGATTCCGAAGGACCTAAGACTGACCCAAAGCCTCAGCAGGGAGGTCCCACCTCACACCCTGAAGATCTCTGAGAGCTTCCCCTCCAAAGCCAAAGCTGGGCTAGGAGCTCCTTAGAAAGCACTGGAAGTTGAGAGATAATGACAGCTTGCCTTCCAAGGAGCCCTTATGGGTCTATTTATAGCATCTTGCTGACCTGAAATTACTGAAAAGCCCCAAGTTGGTCTGCCAATAGCTGAATCCCGCTGTTTTTCTGAGGGCACAGGGGTAAATATTCTTGAGGGCAGCCTGGTCCTCTAACCCTAGGCCTTGGGCCCCCTCGACGAGAGCTCTGAACTGAGAGCCTTCTACCCAAAGACGGTGCGAACGATCTCGCTTGCTTACAGGCGAGAGCCCCTTCAAGATTGGAGTTTGGTGCTAGCTCTAGCGCTCCCGCGATGGCTGCGCTCGACAATCTTGGCCCGTTGATCTCCATTTGATGACTTGACGCGAACGATCCCGCCATCTTGGGCGTGTAACACCCCCTATCCGTCGCATAGCATATAGCAGTAGGTCCGGTCGGGGCCCGACGCCGTATGCCACAGATAGACCGGGTGGTTACTCATGGAAACCATCCAACCAATCATAACGTCCTACACAGAGCATTCTAGCGGAAGCAGATTAATAAGAATTGCAAATAAGAACCCAGCATTAAAGCACGAATGTCCACTAATACCAAATAGGAATGTTACAAAATACATCAGTACAAGCCTTAAGGCCTTACAAAATGTTTCACTTGATATTACATGATCTACAAACCACGGCACGCAGGCCGGTCATACATGAATAAAACAGTAAACACTTCCAAATAGGCCTTCGAGGGCCGGCTTCGCATTTGGGCTTTAGCCTGCTATTGACCGCTTGGTCCAGCAGCACCTGCAAGCAACAAACCACCGCACGGTGGCAAAACAAGGCAACGGTCAGCAATGCTGACCAAATTATAACGATCCCGCCCCCAACTCGGGGCGGCGATGCTCCTTCCCTGCATTTGATTAGCATAAGCGAGCAATATATAACCATAATCATTTCACCACAGACGTTGGCTCGCACGGCCACACGCCCCGTGCTCTCAGGGCACATTCTCGGTGAACCGGTCGATGTCACGTCAATTAAAGCCATAGACATTCCGGACTCACCACCGCCACTTTGACGGCCAAACCTATGAGCAATTTGTCTTTTTGGCCTGGGTCACGACAATTTAAGCCATCGACCGCCGAAGACCCTAATCTATGCCAACGGCAAGTGCCACGTGCCTTTAGGTTTCTTTAACCGAACGACATAGAACGGGTACGGTTCCATCTAACCCGTGCTCACATCGCAACGACAATTTAAGCCATTTGCGCGGGTCAAACTTCCACCGAGTCCCATTTCCATCACAATTCACATAACCCGGTTATATTCAAGTTGGCTCTCGGGCCACCAAGTTGGCAAGATCTCGCATCCGCCCAGTTTTCTGGGTGCACCTTTGGGTTAATCCCCAAGGCTCCCTGCTGCAATCTACCGCGTAGAAAACCCAAAAAACAATCAATAGCACGGAGTCTTCTCCGGCATTTATGCAATGCAACATCACCGATCCAGACCAACATGTCTGGGTAGGCTTCACACATCATGTCTATGTCCGTTCTCGCTTACGGACTTTATACAACGGGGACTTCACATATCTACCCGAAGGAAAGCCTCCAACTCTCCGCAAACTCGCGAGAGCGGGCTTCCTATGCAAAGAAGGAGAGCTACTCATGCTCAAGAAGAGAATCGTTACCCTAGCGTTCCTCTTTGGCGTTATGGAAAAGTAAGCGGATGAAAAGCACCGCACTAGCTTTGCCTCCGTGGATCCGGAGTCGGCTCGCGATTTGGAGGTTCGAAGCTCCTCCAATGGCCGGATCTAGATCCTTCCTCCCTTGGCTCTCCTCTCTCTTTAAGCTTTTAGAAAGATGATAACTTATGAAAAGTGAGGGTTTCTAACTCCAATCCAGGGTATATCCCTTCAGGAACAACCCCCAGCCGTTGGATCATCAGTTAAAGAAATGAACGGCTTTGATTCGGGACTGAAATGCCCAATCTGGACCGCACACGGCCTGGCACACGCCCATGTCCAGGGCCGTGTGCCTCATTCGCCGTCAAAATCGGCTCGCCTGGAACCTCACACGGGTATCGAACACGCTCGTGTTCGACCTGACACGCCCGTGTTCCGCCTGACACGGCCGTGTGGCCGGCCGTGTACCCCCATCATTTTTCCCCGAAAATAACCCGAGCACTGCACGGGTTCTAGGACACGCCTGTGTCCTTTCCCGTGTCACCTCAACACGCCTGGGCTCCAGGCCGTGTATACGGTCTCGACACTCGACACTTCGTCGAGCGAAGATCGTCGACCTGATGACACGGCCTTGGACACGCCCGTGTCCGAGGCCGTGTGCCTTGTCTCGACATAGCGGTTGATGCTCCCGCTCTACTGTCACCGCTTAGCCACGGCGGCTGATGCTTGAGAGGTTAGCTACCTGCTCGAAAAGTGGGAACTAATGGTCTATGTCGACATAGCGGTTGCATGCGTAGGAGCATGGGTGAGTCATTGCATAACATACATATCATTTCATATCATTGCACAACAAGATCCTCATCGTATAAGTTTGTATGGGCACTCTTATACGATGAGTTACTTTATGCAAACCGATCCTTAACTTATAAGCTTGTATGGGCATCCTTATAAGTTAAGTTACTTACCTGCTGTAGAGTTCCTTACACCTATTGTTATACATTATTAGCTTGGTAGAACTGCTAGATTATATATTTATACTGATGTACCTTGCCACCTGCTTGTATCACTCTTATACTTAATGTTTATTGTACTCTTGTTTCCTTTTTCCCGCCCGGTGCCGAGGAATCGCCGGGAGAGCGGATGTGAAACCACTTAGTCGTATCGCCTAACGGTTGCTACGTCTTCCTTTTTAGGAGGTCATGCCACAGGTAGAGCAGCCGCAGACTACGCAGCAGGACAGTCAGGCCAGGACGACAGGGCCTGAGGTGACGGTGTCGTCGATACCGTCGGTTACTAATGTTAGTATTTTGATTACTCTGATGTAGCCCGTTTGGGCAATGATTCGCTGTACTCTGATATATTGTAGAAGCATGTTTAGCTTCTCCTTATTGATATTTTGGACATTATATACTTAGTGTGGATTTTGACTTCTCTTACTTCTTATACTTGGTTGGGTTAGCATGATATATTGATATTGTTGTAGCCGGCGGAATAGGCGTCTTGTGGTACAGGTTAGCCTGTGTGCTAATGCTACCACAAGGCGGCTGTTCCGGGCATAAGACTCCCCCTTCGTGCCGTGTTTTGGGATCCGGGAGGGGGGTCTTACATGAAATGTCGGTTGACCACGGCGCTTGTGCTGAGTTCGCCGATTGGGACCGAAGGCTATGAGATTTATAGCGATGCTTCGGGCAGCGGTTTGGGTTGCGTACTACTGCAACACGAAAGTGTAATAGCTTATGGCTCGAGACAGCTAAAAGTGCACGAGTGGAATTATCCGGTCCATTACTTGGAGTTAGCGGCCGTGATTTTTGCCTTGAAGTTGTGGAGACACTATTTGTACGATGTGAAGATTGATATCTACACCGATCACAAGAGCCTGAAGTATCTGATTGATCAGAATGATCTGAATATGCAGCAGCGTAGATGGATGGAGTTCCTGGGAGACTATACATTCAAGATCCACTACGTGCCTGGCAAAGGTAATGCGGTTGCGGACGAGTTGAGCCGCCGGGCCCCAGCTCAAGCCAATTGGCTATCGGTGCATGATGAGCGGTTGGTTCGGGAGTTGGAGGCGTTGGAGATTGTTTGTGTGGATAAGCAATCAAGTGCTGAAGCAGTACTGAATTGGACTGAAGTCCAATATGACCTGACTGATCGGATTCAACAGGCTTTGGATATGGATGTCCATATGAAGCAGTTCATGGTAGAGGCTCTGGATGGGTCAAATTCCCAATTCGTTGTGGAGGACAGATTACTTTGGAAAGACGGTCGTTTGTGCGTCCCAAGTGTGGGCAATTTGCAGGTGGAATTGTTGTACGAGGCACACCATACTAAGTACTCGATTCACCCGGGGAGCACAAAGATGTACAGCGATGTAAGAAACTGTTTTGGTGGCCGGGTTTGAAGAAAGATGTGGCGCTCTACGTAGCGATGTGCCAAACTTGCGCCTTGGTGAAGGCGGAGTGCCAAAAGCCGGGAGGATTTCTTAAGTCCTTACCTATTCCGGAGTGGAAATTCGACGACATCTCTATGGACTTTGTGCACGGTTTGCCAAGGTCGCAAAAGGGGAACAATGTCATTTGGGTGGTCGTGGATCGGCTAACGAAGGTTTCACATTTCATTACGCATAGGAAGGATGATCCGGTGGAGAAGTTGGCAAAACGGTATGTGGATAACATTGTACGGCTTCACGGTGTGCCCCGCAGCATCGTGAGTGACCGAGATGGGCGGTTCACGTCCAATGATTGGAGGCTTGTGCAGCAAATGTTGGGAACAAAGCTAAAATTTAGCACAGCCTTCCATCCGCAAACAGATGAGCAGACCGAGAGGGTCAATAGAACTATGGAAGATATGCTTCGCATGTGTGTCTTTGATTTTGGAAAGCAATGGGAAGACCATCTTTATTTGGTGGAGTTCATGTACAACAATAGCTACCAAACGAGTATTCAAATGACGCCCTTCGAGGCCCTATATGGTAGAAAATGTCGCACGCCGTTGTCTTGGCTAGAAACGGGTGAGTCAAAGTTGTATAAGCGATTAGAAGTGGAGGATGCTACTTCGTTGGTGCAAACCATTCGGGAGAGGTTGCTTATCGCTCAGGACCGGCAAACTAAGTACTATAATGCCAAGCACAGGAACGTGGAGTTCGATGTGGGCGACTGGGTGTACTTAAAGATCAAGCCGTTCAAGGGTGTCTCGCGGGTGCGTCGATTGAAAAAGCTAAGCCTGAGGTACCTTGGGCCGTTTGAGGTTTTGGAGCCGGTTGGTGAAGCAGCCTATCAGTTGAATCTCTCAGTGGAGCTCAGCGGTTTACATGATGTATTCCATATTTTGGTGCACGGAAGGCAGTGCAAGAGCCTTCGCAAGTGATAGTGGTTGATCAAGTGTCGGTAGATAGTGGGCTGATGACAAAAGTCAAGCCCGTGCGGATTGAGGACTCGAAAGTCAAGCGGCTACGCAATAAAGAGATCAGGATGGTCAAGGTCCGATGGGACAATTGCGGTCATGAGGAGCTCTCTTGGGAGCAGAGCAGACTATGCTGGGCGAGTATCCGGAGTTGTTCCGCTCAGGTACAATTTAATTTTGGTACTTGTCTTTCCTTTATATAATTTCGTGGACAAAATTCTTTTAAGAGGGTGAGAGTTGTAACGCCCCGAAAATCAAAAGAGCGACGGGGGACGTGTTGGGCCAGATTTGGAATCTGGCAGTAGGCACACGTCCTGGGACACGGGCGTGTCCCAGGGCGTGTCAGACTGGAGTCGACGACTTGGCCGCGAAGTCGACGAATTTCGGTCGACACTGTGTTGAGACATGGCACACGGCCTGAGACACGGTCGTGTCTCAGGGCGTGTCGAGCCCGTGTAGACGATCGGCCTGGTGTGTCGACGATTTTCGCTCGACGAAGTGTCGAGACGAGGCACACGGCCTGAGACACGGGCGTGTCTCAGGGCGTGTCGAGCCCGTGTCGACAACCGGCCCGGGGTGTCGACATTTTCGCTCGACGATGTGTCGAGACAAGGCACACGGCCTAGGACACGGGCGTGTCCAAGGCTGCGTCGGGTGCTCGACGAACTTCACTCGACGAAGTGTCGAGACCGTGAACACAGCCTAGAGCCCAGGCGTGTTGAGGTAGACATGGGCAAGGACACGGGCGTGTCCAGTACCCGTGTATTTCTCGGGTTGTTTTCGGGCTAAATCGATGGGGCACACGGCCGACCACACAGCCGTGTCAGTTGGAACACGGGCGTGTCAGGTCGAACACGGGCGTATCGGATGCCCGTGTGTTGTTCCAGGCACGTCGATTTTGACGGCGAATGAGGGACACGACCCTGTACACGGGCATGTGTCAGGCCGTGTTCGGTCCAGATTATACATTTCAGGCCCGAATCAAGGCCGTTCGTTTCTTTATTTTGGGATGCAACGGCTGGGGGTTGTTCCTGTTTGGATATACCCAGGATTGGACCTTTGAAACCATCACTTTTATTTGAGTGGTTCTCTTTCTAAGTCAAGAGAGAGGTGAGAGCCAAAGGAGGAAGAAGAAGCTAGATCCGGCCATTGGAGGAGCTTCGAAGCTCCAAATCGAGAGCCAACTCCGGATCCACGGAGGCGAAGAGAGTGCGGTGCTTTTCATCCGCTTATATTTCCATGGCGCCAAAGATGAACGCTAGGGTAACGATTCTCTTCTTGAGCATGTGAAGCTCTCCTTCTTTGCATAGGAAGCCCGCTCTCGCAAGTTTGCGGTGAGTTGGAGGCGTTCCTTCGGGTAGATATGTAAAGTCCCCGTTGTTTAGAGTCCGTATTCGAGAATGGACATAGGCATGATGTGTGAAGCCTACCCGGACATGTTGGTCTGGATCAGTGATGTTGCATTGCATAAATGCCGGAGAAGACTCCGTGCGATTGGTTGTTTTTCGGGTTTTCTACGTGGTAGATTGCAACCGGGAGCCTTGGGGATTAACCCAAAGGTGCACCCGAAAAACTGGGCGGATGCGTGATCTTGCCAATTTGTGGGCCTTGGAGCCATCTTGTACATAATTGTGTTATGTATTATTGTACGTTCGATTCACGGGATTCGGGAAAACTTAACTCGTGCCGATGATACCAAAAGTGTCGTGGCAAGTGAGCAACGGGTTGAGTGGAACCGTTCCTGCTTTATGCCGCGGGCATAGAGGTCGGGTCTTGCTGTCGATGACATTAACTTTATCGTGACATAGGCTGTTGATGACATTAACTTTGTCGTGACATAAACTGTTGATGATATTAACTTTGTCGTAACATTTGCCTAAAAGACCAAATTGCTCACGAGATATTGCCGTCCTGGAGATGGTGGTGAGTCAACGTGCTTAGACTGTGATCACCGAGAATGTGCCCTGAGAGCACGGGGCGTGTGGCCATGCGTGCCAACGCCTGTGATGCAATGAACATATATACTACTTGGTTATGCTAATAAAAATGCAGGGAAGGAGCATCGTCGCCCCGAGTTGGGGGCGGGATCGTTATAATTTTGTCTGTATTGCTGACCGTTGCTTTGTTTGCCACCGTGCGGTGGTTTTGTTGCTTGCAGGTGCAGCTGGACCAAGCGGTCAATAGCGGGCTAAAACCCAAATTATGAAGCCGGCCCTCGAAGGCCTAATTGGAGTGTTTACTGCTTTTACTCACGTATGACCGGCCTGCGTGCCGTGGTTTGTAAAACATGTAATATTGAAGTAAACCATTTTGTAAGGCCTTATGTCTTGTACTCGTGTATGTACGACATTCCTATTTGGGGTATTAGTGGATATTCGTGCTCTTTGCGCTGGGTTCTTTATTACAACTTATATAAACTGTTTCCGCTAGAATGCTCTGTGTAGGACGTTGGATTGGTTGGATGGTTTCCATTGAGTAACCACCCGGTCTGTCTGTAGTATATGGCGTCGGGCCCCGAACGGACGTACTGCTATATGCTATGCGACAGATAGGGGGTGTTACAGGTCGCTTCGGCGACTTGTCAGTTTTTTGCTTCATCTTGTTCAAGTGCCAATAACCTGTCCGCCGGTCTCAGGCAGGTAGGCGGTCTGTTCCTCAGTTCTTCAGCATGCAGCAAATAACTGTGTGTCTGCTTGACCTCGCGGTCTCGGCGGACTCCGTGTGCTATTCGGTTTGTAGCAGTTGCAGCTTGGGCGGCTTCGGCAACCTTGGCGGACTAGGAGGGCTCAGCGGTCTCCAGTGTTGTCCGTCCGACTTGTTTTGTACTTGTTGTTTGTAACTTGTGTACTAGCGAAATCATGTCTCACTATGTATACCTCGCCTTGTAAAGAAGTGTGAATGAATATAAGACCTGCTTGTTCTTCCATTTGTGCTTGGTGTTAACTTGCTCCTTGGGTTTCCGCATGATCAAAGTGTGAACTGGGTAGTTCTGAGAATATTAATTTGGCTTTAGGCTACCTTGCTGACCGCTTTGAGAAAATTTAACAAAAATGACTTGGCGAACTCAAAGTCACTCGATGGATACATGAAAATTACTTGACACTAACTCTGAAATCACTCGACACCAAGACTTCAGCCACTTGACGCCTCTCTGCTTCACTCGACGCCAAGACAGTTTCAGTCAACGTACTCGACGCCATAGTTGCTTCACTCGATGCCATAGCTGCTTCACTTGACGCCATAACTGCTTCACTCGATGCCTAGACAGAGACAGTCAAAGCACGCGTTGCCATAATTGCTTCACTCGACGCCATTACTGCTTCACTCGACACCTAGACATATACAGTCAAGGCACTCGACACCATAACTGCTTCACTCGACGCCTCGATAGATAAAGTCAAAGCACTCGACGACAATGGCTACACTCAACGCTCTCGACACCAACGTCTACACTCAACGCTCTCGATGTCAACGGCTGCACTCAACGCTCTCGACGCCAACGGCTACACTCAACATTCTCGATGCCAACGACTACACTCAACGCTCTCGACGCCAAGGCCTACACTAAACGTTGTCGACGCATTTACTTAGAGTTTAATTTTTAATTCTCTGACAGATGGACTTACACCAGTTTAACCAAGAAGAGGGCGCCTCTTCTTTCTAACCAAAACTTTAATTTCCTACAAAAATTTCCAGACTTCTACTCCCCAAATCTACACCAATCTTAGATCTTTAAATTGAGAAGGAAGAAGAAAAAGTAAGGATCAAGGTGATTCATACTCAAAACAGTAAAAGGACAAGAAATTAGATTTTCGTCTGACTATCATTTTGATAGATTTCGGCCATGACAAATGCTTAAAATCATATATATTTTGACAGATGTAGAACTAGATTTACAGCAGAAATTGCAAGAAAAATAAGATCTGAAACTTTTAGAATGGAACTAGACAAGGAAAGAGGAGTTTCAAAATCACGACATGCCATAAACTTCCTATTTCAACTTTCCAAACACTCCACAACACAGATCGGCCAAAAAGAAAGTGGGCAACGAAATATGAAGAGATTTGGACAAAATGAACGTTTAGGGATACTAACCACACTGCCAAAAGGTCCGGGAAAACAAAAATACCTACCACTAACGCGTAGATCTCGGTGAGAGCTTTCCGGATCTACCTTCCGTCGACGATTCGGAGGACCGGAACACCTACAGTCGACGACCAAAGGACTCACAATTTCCGTCCCCTCCACTCTTCCACAATATCGGTCCGATGGCTTGGGGTAAAAGATAATGAATAGGATTTCCAATTATAAGTATTTATATATCTAATATAATAATAATATAATATAATTAATAATACTTAGAGGTCCAAACGACCACAAAATCAAATCAATTGGGATTTCTACGAAATTCGTACCGTAGCTAAATACTGATGCCACAAAACTAATGACGAAGCCGAAATCAGAATCCAACAAACCAAACTCGGGAAAAAACTCCCCGAAGTCAAAACACCAAATATCCCTAAAAGGCTCCACCGAGTTCCAAAATAAGCCCGATTCGCAAGGAAAATTTCAAAAACACACTAGAAATAAGTCATGCTAATTTTCTAAGTCAAAACCTCGAATACTAATGAGCAACAGTCACGCTCCAGTAACGGTACCCGTCAACTACGCGTCAACATAATGCCCTAACGTCAAAAATAAGCCACTAAAGGAATTAAAATAAACATAAAAAACAGGGGTGTTACAACTAGCACCATCGGTAGCGATACCTCCTACAATAACAAGAGAACTTTGCCATCTTTGTCTTTTTGACTTGTCTTCCAAGGGGTACTAAACCAATAGTTCCTACACACTATAAGCACATAATAAACATGATCAAATACAAACTGTGATTTTTATTCTCAAACCAAGAGATTTGGAACGTATGTTCCCACATTGTTCTTACTCACTTCCTGTAGAGGAGCTTTCTTCTTCACTTTCCTTAGCTTCAACACTTTCCTTTTTTGACTTCTTTTTTTCTTATCCTTTGGGTGTTTCGACAATACTTTTTCCAAACTCTCTAGGATCTTGATGTCAATTCTCTTCATATGATGAAGTTAGAGCCCCAATTTCTTGTTGAGCATTTCTGGAATGAAGTTTAGTATATAGAAAGATAAGATTCTACCAAAATTTGGCATGTTCAAATTTTCCTAAATTTTTGTAAACAACAACTTTACCCGAATAGTTTTCTTCACCAGGATTACTTACTATTATCTTGATGGCGCCATGGATCCCGGCCTGAAAGCGTTCGTGGATTGTGACGGTCATTGTCGCAAGCTCACGGATGGGATTTCTCCATTGATGCCAACTACACCGCCACTATTAAATAAAATATATAATTATAAATAAAATAATTATAATTATATATTTTATTAAATTATTATTTTATCGATTGTTATTTTAAGCAATTCTATTTCAAGCTTTTTAATTTTGTATTTCATGATGGGTGTCTATAACCATCTTGTATTTTTTATTTTCATGCAAACTCTATATTTTATTTAATTCATGATGGGTGCATATAACCATCATGAGTGTTGTAATTTTCTAAGGTGGAGATTGAGTGGTGTTGCCTATATATAGGCATGGATTGTTTTCATTTTGCTTGGTGAATGAATGAAAAAAAAAACCTAATTCTACTTTGAGAATGTTTCCCTCTCCCTCTTGTGGCCGCCCCCTCCTTTCTCCTCCTCTTTGGCTAGGTTCGGCCACCACCTCTCCTCTCCCTTTCTTGGTGCCTCTCGGCCACCCTCCCTGTTGAAGAAAAATATGACCTCAACGGGAGTTCGAAGAAAAGGGGGTGCAGCCAAAACCTACTTCTCTCAAGCCTCAACCCTCGACTGGATTCCGAAGGACCTAAGACTGACCCAAAGCCTCAGCAGGGAGGTCCCACCTCACACCCTGAAGATCTCTGAGAGCTTCCCCTCCAAAGCCAAAGCTGGGCTAGGAGCTCCTTAGAAAGCACTGGAAGTTGAGAGATAATGACAGCTTGCCTTCCAAGGAGCCCTTATGGGTCTATTTATAGCATCTTGCTGACCTGAAATTACTGAAAAGCCCCAAGTTGGTCTGCCAATAGCTGAATCCCGCTGTTTTTCTGAGGGCACAGGGGTAAATATTCTTGAGGGCAGCCTGGTCCTCTAACCCTAGGCCTTGGGCCCCCCTCGACGAGAGCTCTGAACTGAGAGCCTTCTACCCAAAGACGGTGCGAACGATCTCGCTTGCTTACAGGCGAGAGCCCCTTCAAGATTGGAGTTTGGTGCTAGCTCTAGCGCTCCCGCGATGGCTGCGCTCGACAATCTTGGCCCGTTGATCTCCATTTGATGACTTGACGCGAACGATCCCGCCATCTTGGGCGTGTAACACCCCCTATCCGTCGCATAGCATATAGCAGTAGGTCCGGTCGGGGCCCGACGCCGTATGCCACAGATAGACCGGGTGGTTACTCATGGAAACCATCCAACCAATCATAACGTCCTACACAGAGCATTCTAGCGGAAGCAGATTAATAAGAATTGCAAATAAGAACCCAGCATTAAAGCACGAATGTCCACTAATACCAAATAGGAATGTTACAAAATACATCAGTACAAGCCTTAAGGCCTTACAAAATGTTTCACTTGATATTACATGATCTACAAACCACGGCACGCAGGCCGGTCATACATGAATAAAACAGTAAACACTTCCAAATAGGCCTTCGAGGGCCGGCTTCGCATTTGGGCTTTAGCCTGCTATTGACCGCTTGGTCCAGCAGCACCTGCAAGCAACAAACCACCGCACGGTGGCAAAACAAGGCAACGGTCAGCAATGCTGACCAAATTATAACGATCCCGCCCCCAACTCAGGGCGGCGATGCTCCTTCCCTGCATTTGATTAGCATAAGCGAGCAATATATAACCATAATCATTTCACCACAGACGTTGGCTCGCACGGCCACACGCCCCGTGCTCTCAGGGCACATTCTCGGTGAACCGGTCGATGTCACGTCAATTAAAGCCATAGACATTCCGGACTCACCACCGCCACTTTGACGGCCAAACCTATGAGCAATTTGTCTTTTTGGCCTGGGTCACGACAATTTAAGCCATCGACCGCCGAAGACCCTAATCTATGCCAACGGCAAGTGCCACGTGCCTTTAGGTTTCTTTAACCGAACGACATAGAACGGGTACGGTTCCATCTAACCCGTGCTCACATCGCAACGACAATTTAAGCCATTTGCGCGGGTCAAACTTCCACCGAGTCCCATTTCCATCACAATTCACATAACCCGGTTATATTCAAGTTGGCTCTCGGGCCACCAAGTTGGCAAGATCTCGCATCCGCCCAGTTTTCTGGGTGCACCTTTGGGTTAATCCCCAAGGCTCCCTGCTGCAATCTACCGCGTAGAAAACCCAAAAAACAATCAATAGCACGGAGTCTTCTCCGGCATTTATGCAATGCAACATCACCGATCCAGACCAACATGTCTGGGTAGGCTTCACACATCATGTCTATGTCCGTTCTCGCTTACGGACTTTATACAACGGGGACTTCACATATCTACCCGAAGGAAAGCCTCCAACTCTCCGCAAACTCGCGAGAGCGGGCTTCCTATGCAAAGAAGGAGAGCTACTCATGCTCAAGAAGAGAATCGTTACCCTAGCGTTCCTCTTTGGCGTTATGGAAAAGTAAGCGGATGAAAAGCACCGCACTAGCTTTGCCTCCGTGGATCCGGAGTCGGCTCGCGATTTGGAGGTTCGAAGCTCCTCCAATGGCCGGATCTAGATCCTTCCTCCCTTGGCTCTCCTCTCTCTTTAAGCTTTTAGAAAGATGATAACTTATGAAAAGTGAGGGTTTCTAACTCCAATCCAGGGTATATCCCTTCAGGAACAACCCCCAGCCGTTGGATCATCAGTTAAAGAAATGAACGGCTTTGATTCGGGACTGAAATGCCCAATCTGGACCGCACACGGCCTGGCACACGCCCATGTCCAGGGCCGTGTGCCTCATTCGCCGTCAAAATCGGCTCGCCTGGAACCTCACACGGGTATCGAACACGCTCGTGTTCGACCTGACACGCCCGTGTTCCGCCTGACACGGCCGTGTGGCCGGCCGTGTACCCCCATCATTTTTCCCCGAAAATAACCCGAGCACTGCACGGGTTCTAGGACACGCCTGTGTCCTTTCCCGTGTCACCTCAACACGCCTGGGCTCCAGGCCGTGTATACGGTCTCGACACTCGACACTTCGTCGAGCGAAGATCGTCGACCTGATGACACGGCCTTGGACACGCCCGTGTCCGAGGCCGTGTGCCTTGTCTCGACATAATGTCGAGACCAAAGTGTCGACTTCCCGGGACGAGTGTCGACACGGGTTGACACGCCCTGCGACACGCCCGTGTCGCAGGCCATGTGCCATATCTCGACACTTCGTCGAGCGCAGAGTGTCGACTTCGCGGGCTAAGTGTCGACACGGGTCGACACGCCCTGCGACACGCCCGTGTCGCAGGCCGTGTGCCCAGTCTCGACACAATGTCGAGACCAAAGTGTCGACTTCCCGGCTCAGTGTAGACACAAGCTTGACACGCCCTGGGATACGCCCGTGTCCCAGGCCGTGTGCCTGCAGCCAGAACTCAAAACTGGCCCAAAACATCCCCCGTCGCTCTTTTGAGTTTCGGGGCGTTACAACTCTCCCCCTCTTAAAAGAATTTCGTCCTCGAAATTATATAAAGGAAAGACATGTACAAAACCAAAATTTGTACCTGAGCGGAACAACTCCGGATACTCGTCAAGCATAGTCTGCTCTCGCTCCCAAGAGAGCTCCTCACGACCGCAATTGTCCCACCGGACCTTGACCATCCTGATCTCTTTATTGCGTAGCCGCTTGACCTCCGAGTCCTCAATCAGCACGGGCTTGACCTTTGTCGTCAACCCACTATCCACCGGCACTTGATCAACCGCGATCACTTGCAAAGGCTCTTGCACCGCCTTCCGGAGCACCGAAATATGGAATACATCATGTAATCCACCAAGCTCCACTGAAAGCTTCAACCGATAGACCGCTTCACCAACTCGCTCCAGTACCTCAAACGGGTCCAAGGTACCTCGGGCTTAGGTTTTTCAATCGCCGCACCCGCGAGACACCCTTGAACGGCTTGATCTTTAAGTACACATAGTCGCCCACAGCGAACTCCACGTTCCTGTGCTTGGCATTATAGTACTTCGCTTGCCGGTCCTGAGCGATAAGAAACCTCTCCCGAATGGTTCTTACTAAAGAAGTAGCATCCTCCACTTCTGATCGCTTATACAACTTTGACTCACCCGTTTCTAACCAAGACAACGGCGTGCGACATTTTCTACCACAAAGGGCCTTGAAGGGCGCCATTTGAATACTCGCTTGGTAGCTGTTGTTGTATGCCAACTCCACCAAATAAAGGTGGTCTTCCCATTGCTTTCTGAAATCCAAGACACACATGCAGAGGATGTCTTCCATAGTTCTATTGACCCTCTCGGTCTGCCCATCAGTTTGCGGATGGAAGGCTGTGCTGAATTTCATCTTTGTTCCCAACATTTGTTGCACAAGCCTCCAATCATTGGACATGAACCGCCCATCTCGGTCACTCACGATGCTGCGGGGCACACCATGAAGCCGTACTATGTTATCCACATAAAGCTTTGCCAACTTCTCCACCGGATCATCCTTCCTATGCGGAATAAAATGCGACACCTTCGTTAACTGATCCACGACCACCCAAATGGCGTCGTTCCCCTTTAGCGACCTTGGCAAACCATGCACAAAGTCCATAGAGATGTCGTCAAATTTCCACTCCGGAATAGGCAAGGACTTAAGAAATCCTCCCGGCTTTTGGCACTCCGCCTTCACCAAGGCGCAAGTTTGGCACTTCGCTACGTAGAGCGCCACATCCTTTTTCAAACCCGGCCACCAAAACAGTTTCTTCACATCACGGTACATCTTCGTGCTCCCCGGGTGAATCGAGTACTTGGTATGGTGTGCCTCGTACAACAACTCCACCCGCAAATTACCCACACTTGGGACGCACAGACGACCATTCTTCCAAAGTAATCCACCCTCCACAACGAATTGGGGATTTGACCCATCCAGAGCCTCTACCATGAACTGCTTCATATGAGCATCCATATCCAAAGCCTGCCGAATACGATCAGCCAGGTCATATTGGACTTCAGTCCAATTCAGAACTGCTTCAGCGCTTGATTGCCTGTCCACACAAACAATCTCCAACGCCTCCAACTCCCGCACCAAATGCTCATCATGCACCGATAGCCAATTGGCTTGAGCTGGGGCTCGACGACTCAACGCGTCCGCAACCGCATTCCCTTTACCAGGCACGTAGTGGATCTTGAATGTATAGTCCCCCAGGAACTCCATCCATCAACACTGCCGCATATTCAGATCCTTCTGATCAATAAGATACTCCAGGCTCTTGTGATTGGTGTAGATATCAATCTTCACACCGTACAAATAGTGACTCCACAGCTTCAAGGCAAAAATCACGGTCGCTAACTCCAAGTCATGGACCGGATAGTTCCTTTCATGCACTTTCAGCTGTCTCGAGTCATAAGCTATTACACTTCCGTGTTGCAGTAGCACGCAACCCAAACCGCTGCCCGAAGCATCACTATAAATCTCATAGCCTTCGGTCGCACATCGCGAACTCAACACAGGCGCCGTGGTCAACCGACACTTCAACTCCTCAAAAGCTCGTGCGCACTCCGGCGTCCAAACGAACTTATGCTCCTTCCTCGTCAAAGTAGTGAGAGGTAACGCTATCCGCGAGAAGTTCTCTACGGAGCGCCTATAACAGCCGGCAAGCCCCAAAAAGCTTCGGACTTCCGCTACCGTAGCAAGCTCAGGCCACTCCCGTATCGCAACAATCTTTGTCGGATCCACAGCAATACCCTCTCCACTCACTATATGCCCGAGGAACGCCACTGAGGATAGCCAAAACTCGCACTTCGGGAACTTGGCATACAACTGATTTCTCTTTAGCGTCTCCAAAACCAAATGGAGATGCTTGAAGTGATCTTCCTCACTTTGCGAGTACACCAAAATATCATCGATGAAGACGATCACGAAATGGTCCAAGTACTCCCTGAAAGTTCTGTTCATCAAATCCATGAACACTAACGGCGCATTAGTCAGCCCAAACGGCATGACCGTAAACTCATAATGCTCGTATCTCGTACTAAACGCTGTCTTCGGGATATCACTCTCCCTTATTCGCAGCTGATAGTACCCAGCCTTGAGATCTAACTTCGAGTACACCGTCGACCCGACTAACTGATCAAAAAGATCATCAATCCGGGGGAACGGGTACTTATTCTTCTCCGTCAGCTTGTTGAGCTCCCAATAATCAATACATAGCCTCAAGCTTCCGTCCTTCTTCTTAACAAAGAGGACCGGTGAGCTCCAAGGCGAAGAACTCGGGCGCACATACCCTTGCTCCAACAACTCTTGCAGTTGAACTTTCAGCTCTGCCATTTCCTTAGGCGCTAGCCGATAAGGAGATCGTGACACAGGCTTTGCACCTGGCACTAGCTTAATCGTAAAATCTATCTCCCGCTGAGGCGGGGCTTGATGAGAATTTTATAGTTTTAAAAATTATATCCAAACTATAATCTCGAAATAGACAAGTGTACCTATCGAAATATAGTATAAGAAATGTCGTATTAGACTCGGGGCCTGTTGAGTACTCCTACTCACGCAAATTAATATTATTTTATCGACAAATAAAAGGAGTGAATTAAAACTATTATTAGAAAATAAAATAAAAGGAAGCACTTGATTTAGACTTACTTTGAATTGAAATAAACTTATCTTAAAGACAAACTTCTAGATTATCCGCTTCGACCGTGGAGGTTCCTAAAATACGAAAACGCCTCTCTCGAGAATACGCTCTCGACTAAACTTAGGTTGATCGATTAAGACCTCTCTGCCAGTCGAAACCCCTAAGCCTGCTTTAGGAGGTGAACCCCTCTATTGGATTTCACTCCAATCCGGAAGAGTCATGTCGTCCTCTCTCGAGGATTGCAATCAACTCCTTTTATCTTTGAGTGATCTCCCCGTATCCGCAACCTCTCGGTCATTTAGGATACGAATCTTGGATCGAAAAACATATCCGCGAAATATGAATTCGACGAAATATAAATCAAAGATAAATCGTAAGCGAGCAAAATTAAGAACAAGACATTTGATAAAGAAAAGAAGAGTTTATTTTATTCCAAGCTTCATCATGATCAAGTACTTATGAAAATTTAGCTACTAATAATTGAAAAGTACATTCTATCACTATGAAATAAAAGAGTACAATTGCATGAAAAGAAAAATCTAAGCTATATTGCAAATAAAATAAAAGTGCATAAAATAAAACTAACTCTAAAGATATCCCGAAAATAAGCCACCCAACCCGATTTTCAACCCCAATGGTGGACATAAATACTAAAATTAAGATGGAGTTGAAACATCAAATATTTATCAAATATTTAAGAGGAGGTAAATGGAGGGAGGAGATAATACAGAAGAATATAAAGTTGGTGATTTCATGGAATAAAGAGGAGCTAGCGGTTTCATGGAGAAATGAAGAGGGGAAGTAAACGGTTATATTAATATTAATATTAATAATAATAATAATAATAAAGTGCATGTATTTAACTGTGGAGGTTTTTAGAAAGAGAAATGGGTGGTGATGTAGGTTGTATGATGAGATGGGGGCTTTGACATGAAAAGGTGACGGCGATGGCGTTGTGCATGGGAATGATGAAAATAGTTGAATGTCGAATACTTGCTTGACACCGGTCATTTTGAGAGTTGACGATGATGGCATGGCAGCATAAATGAATAATAATATATTTGTCATGAGCTTGCATGAAGAAGAGCTGAATGGGTAGTTGCGATGTGAACGCTTGATCGGCTTGAACGAGTGCAGCGAGTCCTTGACTTGGTTTCATGTAGACTGCATGAATTGCTCGGCCAACTTCGATAAATATTTCTTTTACAAACGTTGGGAGCGCGACCACGTCAATAAACCTACAAAAATAAATATATATTAAATTATTAAACTAAAATATAAATAAAGATTTATAAATAAAATATATAAATTATTATTAATTTTATATTAATTATTAAACTAAAATAAATACTAAAAATAGTTATAAATCCTACAAAAATAAATAAAACTTAAATTATTTAACATATATTAAAAAGATATAATTTATTAACTAGAATAAATAAAATATGATTAATTAAAACTAAAAATTAAACTAAATATTATAGTAAAATACACGTAAATATTACTTATCAAATACCCCCATACTTAAGCTTTTGCTATTCCAGAGCAAAAATATTAGAAGTACTTATAAGATATTAATATAATTTTTAATCAAACTAAAAATTTATTAAATCAAAAGAAAGTTAAAAATAAAATTTTAGGGATTCAAAATTTTAAGTCGTAAAATATGAAAGTAAAATGTGAAGAGCTAAATATTTAGCAAAGTTTTCTCTAACAAATTAATTAGAACTCAAAATTAAGTATTTAGCAAACAAAGTTAGATTAAAAATTATTAACACTTTTTCACTAAAAAAACTCTTAAAGGAAAATTTAAACTACTACTTATGCTCTCTTAAAATTTTAATTTAAATCTAAGCAATTATATTGGGTTTTGGGTTTGGAAAAAGGAAAATTGAAGAGATCTTAGATTGGGGGTGATGAATTTTATCCTCTCACCCCGCACAATTTTTTTCTTTTTTGATGTTTTTTTCTTCTTTTTTTCTCTTCAAACAAAATTGCTTAGGAGTAATGAATTTTATTCTCTTACTCCTTTTGGGGGGGGGGGTGCATATGTGTACCAAGGAATATTTAATTCCCATGACATATGATCTAACCAAAAATGAAAAAGTGCATATGTGTACCATGGGATAATGAATTTTATCCTCTTATCCCCATGACATATGATCTAACAAGAAAATTAAAAACAAGGGGAAAGACTTAACAAATTTTAGATTAAATTAAAAAACAAAGAGAGCAACTATAGTGATTTAAGTTTTCCTAAAAATCTTAAAGCATAAAGTGAATATAATTAAAATCTAAGAATTGTTAATCTAAATACCACAAAGTTGAAACTAATTACAATAAAAGAGAAAAAAGGGCTAAATAGATTTCTCCAAACAAATTTGCTTCATAAATTTATTTCTTAAAATCAAATCACCTAAAAATTAAATTTAACTAACTTTGATGAAATAAAAGATTAGAAAATCAAAAATTATAAAAATTCTTATAAATAAACTCAAAAGAAATTTCTAAAAAGTCACAAAAATATTAAGTAAGGGTTTACTATATTTTTTTGGATTTTCTTTTTTTTCTTATTTTTTGTATTTTTTTTATAAAATAAAAATAAAAAACAAAATTTTGTAATTTTTTAAGATTTTTAAATTTTTTAAAAATTTTAAAGATTTTTTCATTTTTTTTATATTTTTAGATAAAAACAATAAAGATGAATCCACCCCCATACTTAAAAATAAACATTGTCCCCAATATTTATAAGTCAAGTAAGAGGGGGAAAAGAAAAACAGTTTGTGAAAACTTAGAAAAAGAAAAATGCATATAAATTAAAAGATAAGCAAGGGGTGTCTCCCAAGAGCGCTTTTATTTTTCCCGTCTTTAAGCTAGACGGTTATTGTTAGGAGAATGAAAAATAAAAATGTAAGTGAATGGGTAACTCCCTTAATTCGCGCTTAGGTGAATACGCCGAAGACGATCGACCAGCTACTCCTCCGCTTGCTTCTTGATTTGTCTTCTTAGAACATTTGACTTGAAAATGTAAATTCACATCACATATACATACCTGAGGTGATGTGAATTTCTGTAGATGAGCGGCAAATGGATCATTGACGACGTGTGATTGCAACGGCTCATCATCTTCATGAAATTCATTAGTTAAAGAAAAATCAAAAGCAAATGCGTCAGAAAAATCTTCGCAAGGAGGAGGCTCTTGTGAAGTTATAAGATTAGGCTCGGGTTGTTTATTTTCTAAAATTAATTTTTCATCCAAAAATTTATTTAAAATAAAATTGTCGGAAGCATCAAGTTCATAAATTTTCGCTCCTAAAAAGTCATAAATTGTGCATGGAGATTCATTAATAGGAGGAAAATTGGGAGTAGTGAGAGGAGAAACATATTCTTCTTCTGCTCCCAATGTGTCCATACACCTAACAAGTTCTTGAAATAAAAGTTTTTTTTCTTCTTCGGTATAAGCAACTACGGGGGGACAGGAAGATTCATGTTCCGCATTAGTGACATTATCCGAAAAAGAGGAAAAATTACTAAAAGTAATAAAAGTCTCATCCAAATTTTGGGGAGAAGAATTAAACGGAAATGTAAAAGAATCCCCAAAATTAGGAGAGAAACCTTGCGGTGCGGAAAAAGAAGAACAAAAATTCGGATCTAAATAAAAATCCTCATTACTCGGGAAGCTTTCCGGGTGATCATGCCGGAAATCAACATTCGAGGAAGAGGGAAAATTACAAAAATCAGAAAAATTGTTCGCATTGAAGCTTGAAAAAGTATTTTCATGAAAATTTGAAAAATTAAAATTGGAAAAATTATTGGAAAAGTGATTTTCATGGAAATTAGATAAAGGGTGTTGATTAAAGTAGGAATAATGATTTTCATAATTATTATCAAAATTATAAGAATAATTTTGATGATAAAAATAATAACATTCCTCACTCCGATGAGGGGCACCACAATAAGAACAAGAAATTTGGCGCTGTCTTGTTGCTTTCAAAATATCTAGTTGATTTTGAAGCTCGGTAATTTTGGCGGCCAATTGCGATAACATTTTCTTTGAAAAGGAAAATAAAACAACCGTTACCTAATAAAAATGAATTTGAAAAAGAAAATAAAAAGAATTGGGGAAAGAGAAAGAGTGTGATAAAAGTAATAAAATTTGCGCTTTCAAAATATCAACAAAATTTTCCCGACAACGGCGCCAAAAACTTGATGAGAATTTTATAGTTTTAAAAATTATATCCAAACTATAATCTCGAAATAGACAAGTGTACCTATCGAAATATAGTATAAGAAATGTCGTATTAGACTCGGGGCCTGTTGAGTACTCCTACTCACGCAAATTAATATTATTTTATCGACAAATAAAAGGAGTGAATTAAAACTATTATTAGAAAATAAAATAAAAGGAAGCACTTGATTTAGACTTACTTTGAATTGAAATAAACTTATCTTAAAGACAAACTTCTAGATTATCCGCTTCGACCGTGGAGGTTCCTAAAATACGAAAACGCCTCTCTCGAGAATACGCTCTCGACTAAACTTAAGTTGATCGATTAAGACCTCTCGGCCAGTCGAAACCCCTAAGCCTGCTTTAGGAGGTGAACCCCTCTATTGGATTTCACTCCAATCCGGAAGAGTCATGTCGTCCTCTCTCGAGGATTGCAATCAACTCCTTTTATCTTTGAGTGATCTCCCCGTATCCGCAACCTCTCGGTCATTTAGGATACGGATCTTGGATCGAAAAACATATCCGCGAAATATGAATTCGACGAAATATAAATCAAAGATAAATCGTAAGTGAGCAAAATTAAGAACAAGACATTTGATAAAGAAAAGAAGAGTTTATTTTATTCCAAGCTTCATCATGATCAAGTACTTATGAAAATTTAGCTACTAATAATTGAAAAGTACATTCTATCACTATGAAATAAAAGAGTACAATTGCATGAAAAGAAAAATCTAAGCTATATTGCAAATAAAATAAAAGTGCATAAAATAAAACTAACTCTAAAGATATCCCGAAAATAAGCCACCCAACCCGATTTTCAACCCCAATGGTGGACATAAATACTAAAATTAAGATGGAGTTGAAACATCAAATATTTATCAAATATTTAAGAGGAGGTAAATGAAGGGAGGAGATAATACAGAAGAATATAAAGTTGGTGATTTCATGGAATAAAGAGGAGCTAGCGGTTTCATGGAGAAATGAAGAGGGGAAGTAAACGGTTATATTAATATTAATATTAATAATAATAATAATAAAGTGCATGTATTTAACTGTGGAGGTTTTTAGAAAGAGAAATGGGTGGTGATGTAGGTTGTATGATGAGATGGGGGCTTTGACATGAAAAGGTGACGGCGATGGCGTTGTGCATGGGAATGATGAAAATAGTTGAATGTCGAAGACTTGCTTGACACCGGTCATTTTGAGAGTTGACGATGATGGCATGGCAGCATAAATGAATAATAATATATTTGTCATGAGCTTGCATGAAGAAGAGCTGAATGGGTAGTTGCGATGTGAACGCTTGATCGGCTTGAACGAGTGCAGCGAGTCCTTGACTTGGTTTCATGTAGACTGCATGAATTGCTCGGCCAACTTCGATAAATATTTCTTTTACAAACGTTGGGAGCGCGACCACGTCAATAAACCTACAAAAATAAATATATATTAAATTATTAAACTAAAATATAAAATAAAGATTTATAAATAAAAATATATAAATTATTATTAATTTTTTATTAATTATTAAACTAAAATAAATACTAAAAATAGTTATAAATCCTACAAAAATAAATAAAACTTAAATTATTTAACATATATTAAAAAGATATAATTTATTAACTAGAATAAATAAAATATGATTAATTAAAACTAAAAATTAAACTAAATATTATAGTAAAATACACGTAAATATTACTTATCAGGGCTCCAGGAAGATCTGCGCGGAACACATCAGGGTATTCTGATACCACTGAAATACAATCCAACGCGGGCTTCGGCTTTGCAACCTCCACTAGTGTAAAGAACAGTTCTGCACCCGCACGAACCGCCTTCACCACCTGAAGAGCAGACATCAACGTCTTGCTCGACCCCTTTAAGCCCGTAAAAGTCGTCTCACGACTTGCTCCCAGCTTGACTTCCTTGCGACCGCAGTCAATATAGGCTTGCTGCTCCGAGAGCTAGTCCATGCCAAATATAACGTCGAACTCCACCAACGGAAGTAAAGACGCCTGCAGGTCGAACCGCTGATCCCCAATACGAATCTTAACATCGCAGATCCTATCCGCTCGCATCGAACACCCATTGGGCAACAACACATCCAACTTATCCTTCGCCATCGAAGAAAGGACTCCGATGCGTGATATAAATCCTTCAGACAAGAAGGAGTGTGAAGCTCCCGTATCGAAGAGTGCTCGTGCCGGATTTTAACAAATCAATACAAATCCTAAACAAGCAGTGGTAAGGTAACATGTGCATAACAAGTATTTAAGGAAATTGACTTGCTATAAATTAAACCGTACCTGTCACCACATCAACTTGTTTGATGGCCTCCTGTTGGCCAAGATTATAGACCCTCGGTTGGGCCGGAGCATAGTGGGATGTGGTCGACTCCACCGCCTTAGCCTTCTCTTCATAAGTAGCTCCCGGCTTCCTCTCGGACTTAGGACGTCCGCTCCAACAGTCACGGGCAAAGTTCCCCGTCTTTCCACAAGTAAAACACGCGCCCGGGGTCCGACCCGTAGTCGCCCCAGAAGCACCAAAAGGAGCTGGACCCGAAGTCCTATGCTTCTTGAAAGACCTCTGATAGCCGGACTTTGAAGTAGTCGGCACTTTAAATTCAGATTTCTTCTCACCCAAGCTTTTCTTTGCTTGTACATTCTTCATGTCCTTCTCCAAGGACCCGGCAGTATTGACCAAGGTTAAGAAACCCTACGTCATCGGCCCCGAAAGTAGTAATCTCAACTCATCTCTCAAGCCTTCATAGAAGCGATTAGTCTTGCGCTCCTCATCCACGATGGCGGAGCTAGCATATCGACTCAAATGAGTGAACTCATGGAGATATTCATCCACGCTCTTCTCACCCTGAACCAACTTCAGAAACTCATTCTCCAACACTATCTTCTGCGTCGAAGGGAGGTATCTAGCCAAGAACAATCTCGAGAACTCTTCCATCGAGACATCACCAAGTTGCCTACCTCTCAAAAGATGTAGCTCCAAACCATCCCACCATAATCTCGCTTCACCGTCCAAAAGGAACGTTGCAATGGTGGTCATTTGCCACTCCTCCGTCTCCGTTGCTGTCATGACTCTCTTCACCCTGGAGAGCCAGTCTTCAGCCTGAGATGGGGTTCCCAACCCCGAGAATAACGGAGGGTTAAAGCTCATTACATGCTTAAGCTGCCTCTCGGTTGCCCTCCTTGGCACCACCGGTTCCACAACCACTTGCTCCACTCTCCTCGGCTCAGCCTCTTGAAGAGGTTCCTGCTCCATCACAGGAGCGGGCTGCTGCGTTTGCCTTGCAGGCTGCGCATTTATCACGGCCAAAACCGCTTCAGCTACCAATCGTATATTTTCAGCCGATAGAGGTGTTGCAGGAGCAACATCTGGTGCACTGCTAGCCTCAGAAACTCGGCGTTCTGACGGCCCAACACCACTTCTGGTCACCTATAGTGGTACAAAACACTGTTAAGCGACCAAATAAAATTGCAAACAGCAATTATAGGAACACGCAGGTTCCTCAAACACGTATAATTTCATTCCTAAGTGGACATTCATGGGTTCTTTTACTGTTATAACGATGACGCACACAATGTGCTCACCACCCCTTAAAAAGAATTCGCCCACGAATTCACTTTAAGCCCGACCAAAACCAGTAGTCTGATACCAAATTGTAACACCCCCTATCCGTCGCATAGAATATAGCAGTAGGTCCGGCCGGGGCCCGACGCCGTATGCCACAGACAGACCGGGTGGTTACTCATGGAAACCATCCAACCAATCATAACGTCCTACACAGAGCATTCTAGTGGAAGCAGATTAATAAGAGTTGCAAATAAGAACCCAGCATTAAAGCATGAATGTCCACTAATACCAAATAGGAATATTACAAAATACATCAGTACAAGCCTTAAGGCCTTCAAAATATTTCACTTGATATTACATGATTTACAAACCACGGCACGCAGGCCGGTCATACATGAATAAAACAGTAAACACTTCCAAATAGGCCTTCGAGGGCCGGCTTCGCATTTGGGCTTCTGCCCGCTATTGACCGCTTGGTCCAGCAGCACCTGCAAGCAACAAACCACCGCACGGTGGCAAAACAAGGCAACGGTCAGCAATTCTGACCAAATTATAACGATCCCGCCCCCAACTCGGGGCAGAGATGCTTCTTCCCTGCATTTCATTAGCATAAGCGAGCAATATATAACCATAATCATTTCACCACAGACGTTGGCTCGCACGGCCACACGCCCCGTGCTCTCAGGGCACATTCTCGGTGAACCGGTCGATGTCACGTCAATTAAAGCCATAGACATTTTGGACTCACCACCGCCACTTTGACGGCCAAACCTATGAGTAATTTGTCTTCTTGGCCTGGGTCACGACAATTTAAGCCATCGGCCGCCGAAGACCCTAATCTATGCCAACGGCAAGTGCCACGTGTCTTTAGGTCTCTTTAACCGAACGACATAGAACGGGTATGGTTCCATCTAACCCGTGCTCACATCGCAACGACAATTTAAGCCATTTGCGCGGGTCAAGCTTCCACCGAGTCCCATTTCCATCACAATTCACATAACCCGGTTATGTTCAAGTAGGCTCTCAGGCCATCAAGTTGGCAAGATCTCGCATCCGCCCAGTTTTCCGGGGGCACCTTTGGGTTAATCCCCAAGGCTCCCTACTACAATCTACCGCGTAGAAAACCCGAAAAACAATCAATAGCACGGAGTCTTTTCCGACATTTATGCAGTGCAACATCACTGATCCAGACCAACATGTCCGGGTAGGCTTCACACATCATGCCTATGTCCGTTCTCGCTTACAGACTCTATATAACGGGGACTTCACATATCTACCCGAAGGAACGCCTCCAACTCTCCGCAAACTCGCGAGAGTGGGCTTCCTATGCAAAGAAGGAGAGCTACTCATGCTCAAGAAGAGAATCGTTACCCTAGCGTTCCTCTTTGGCGCCATGGAAAAGTAAGCGGATGAAAAACACCGCACTAGCTTTGCCTCCGTGGATCCGGAGTCGGCTCATGATTTGGAGCTTCAAAGCTCCTCCAATGGCCGGATCTAGCTCCTTCTTCCTCCCTTGGCTCTCCTCTCTCTATAAGCTTTTAGAAAGATGATAACTTATGAAAAGTGAGGGTTTCTAAGTCCAATCCCGGGTATATCCCTTCAGGAACAACCCCCAGCAGTTGGATCATCAGTTAAAGAAATGAACGGCTTTGATTCGGGACTGAAATGGCCAATCTGGACCGCACACGGCCTGGCACACGCCCGTGTCCAGGGCCGTATGCCTCATTCGCCATCAAAATCGGCTCGCCTGGAACCTCACACCGGTATCGAACACGCCCGTGTTTGTCCTGACACGCCCGTGTTCCGCCTGACACAGCCGTGTGGCCGGCCGTGTACCCCCATCATTTTTCCCCGAAAACAACCCGAGCACTGCACGGGTTCTAGGACACGCCCGTGTCCTTGCCCGTGTCACCTCAACACGCCTGGGCTCCAGGCCGTGTACACGGTCTCGACACTCGACACTTCATCGAGCGAAGATCGTCGACCTGATGACACGGCCTTGGACACGCCCGTGTCTGAGGCCGTGTGCCTTGTCTCGACATAATGTCGAGACCAAAGTGTCGACTTCCCGGGACGAGTGTCGACACGGGTTGACACGCCCTGCGACACGCCCGTGTCGCAGGCCGTGTGCCATGTATCGACACTTCGTCGAGCGCAGAGTGTCGACTTCGCGGGCTAAGTGTCGACACGGGTCGACACGCCCTGCGACACGCCCGTGTCGCAGGTCGTGTGCCCAGTCTCGACACAATGTCGAGACCAAAGTGTCGACTTCCCGGCTCAGTGTCGACACAAGCTTGACATGCCCTGGGACACGCCCGTGTCCCAGGCCGTGTGCCTGCAGCCAGAACTCAAAACTGGCCCAAAACGTCCCCCGTCGCTCTTTTGAGTTTCGGGGCGTTACAGGGCGAGATCTCCTTTCGGGCGGGAACTCCTTTGGCTAGCTCAACTGAGACCATTGCACCTCCTGGTCTGACTCAGCGAATATGGGGTTGTACACTATACCCGCTCTTTTTGAGCTAGCTCTGCGCTCGAAAAGACACGTCCAACCCAGAAATATTCGCTGAGCACGTGTCACCATCAGGGAATCCTTTGGAGGTCCGTACCGTGTCTATAAATACGTGTGCCGATAGACGGCCATAACACGTCCCTCGAGTCATCATTCTTCGCCTGAGCTCTCACCTCCTCCCGCGATGCCTTCCAAGCGCGCCGACAAACCGCTTCCGCAGGATCTGCAAGATCGCATCAACGCGGCACAGGCGCGAGCCAAGGCTAACAGCGCCGTGGTTGCCCCATGGCTAGCGAGACGGTCGTCAGCCGCTGAGCCTTCTCTGCCCAAAAAGAAAAAGAAGAGGGCGAAGGTGGTTCAGCGGGACCTTCCCCACAAGAACAGGAGCCCGCCAACCCCAACCCCAAGTCGCGCGGATGATCCCTCGCCGCGGAAGGTATGTTTGATTTGCCAATTATTGAAAACGCAAGCCGCTCAGTAGTTGACGCGATATCTTTTGCAGGAAACGGTTCCCGTCGCTGCCACGTCCCTGCGCGAATCCTTGGATCCATCCTCTCGCCACCTCGAGGATCAACCACGGGTTTCGGAGGTGGCTCCTCCACCTGACCCGAGCACCGCAATGACTGTTCCCCTCTCGCCCTTAACTCAATCTTTGAATGTTGAACTGTCTTCTTCTGCAGCGCCTCCAGTTTTCCGCACCGACGGGTCTCGCCACCCGAGAGATGGAGCGAGGGCTGCAACACCTGCACTTGCAGATGATTCTGGGAGCCGCTAGCGGGAGGCCACTGCCATCCTGGGGAGGCCCTCCTCCCCCGGGACCAAATGATTAAAATTGAACCGCTCCCTACCGGCCCGAAAGACTGACTGGCCTAAATCGGCACCTCATTAGTAGAGGGGAAAGGAGGGGGGGGGGCGCGGGGAGGAGACCTTCCGCCCCGATGCCAGCCATCCTGCGGAGAGAGACCGCCGACCAGCCGGGATTACCATTCGCAAATTTCCCCGGAAAAGGAAAGCCGATCCACCTACTCTTTGGAGCTGAGGGGGGGGGGGGGGGGGTGCTGGCCTTCTCGCCTGCCGTCGACCGGGTCGTCAGCTGCAGGTATGTGGAAATTTTATCATAGAAATCATCTAGCTCTCTCTATAACTGGAATTCTTTGCCAGGGGACATGGTCTCTCGCGGCCTGGAGCCGAGTAGAGGAAGAAGATGAAGAAGAAGAAGAAGAAAGAGAGGGGGAAGACGGCGAGAGTTCCCGTTTCCCTTCATCTGACGAGATGGAGGAGATCCTGATCGGTGCCGGGAGCGCTAAAAGACGGGGGAAGAAGGTTGTCGCCGTCCTATCGAAGCTCATCCGGCGAGAACGGGTCCGCGACCTCGCGGCGAAAGAGTTTGCCAATCAGTGGAAAAGAGGCTAGAGACTCTGGAGCGGGACTATCTTATCAGCGAGATGGACCGGCCGGGGGGGTCTACCGCCGGATCCTCACCCGAAAGGTGCATCGAGCGGATCCGGGATCTGTCTCGCCGGGTCAACCTAGGATACACTATCCTGTCGTCCTACTTCGACCCGCAGGCGCCACCCTGGACAAAGCTGCGGGAGCAAGGGAAATGGCGGTGGGAGTAAGGGAAATGGTGGTGGGAGCCTTATTGAATCGCGAGACCTCCCCCTCTCTTCCCCAGGCCTTCACCTTCTCAGATGTACCCTTATTTATTCACTAGAACTGTAGCAAATAACTCTGCTATTATTGCTTACTTTTTATCCAGTTCTCGCTCCGCGAGAGTAATAACTCTGCTCTTATCATTAATGTTATTATTGTATGCTCATATATGTTATTATCCTGGGCTCTCGGTTGGCGATAGCAGCCTTGCTTCCGCTTATCTTTCTTGCGGCATGTCATTTCACATTGCTTGCGCTAATCATTCGGTCAATCAGTCACTATCGAACTTGGGCGGGAACACGAAGCGCCGCTGACATGGGACGTGCCGGCTATACCCCCGCCGCCTTTTTGAAAACAGTCATCATGATCACGGTTTTCTATAAATAGGGAAGCTCACCTATCACATTCATTTCTCCGATCCCAATCTCTCTCCTCTTTTGTTTCTTTTGCGGTCTCTCAAAAGCTCTCGCTTGTCTCCTCCTTATCCTTCCATTCCCGTAAGGTTCTTGCTCTCGCCTCCCTCTTGAAGCTCTCACCTTCAAACTCTTCATCACGATGCCAGGCGGAGGTGAGGGACGGTCCAACTATGTGGAAGCTTTTTAGAAGCACATTTTCGCTTCCTGCACCCTCACCGTGGACGAGTTCAAACTAATCCAGACTCGCCACGTTCCCGCCGGCTTCACCGCGCGGAACCCAGGAAACCATGATAAGGTAAACACTGTGAGGGAGGGGGAGCTTGCCATCCCCCTGGAGCACTTCGAGGTGGGCTTCCGCCTCCCGCTGTGGCCTGAGATGCGCCAGGCCCTCCGGTATTACGGAGTGGTTCCCGCGCAACTGAATCCAAATTCGGTTGCGATTCTTGTGGCTTTCATATGCTACATGCGATCCGAGAGGATCGAGTTCAGTCTGTCAATTTTCCGCAAGCTGTTCACTTTCCGCGCCAAAGGAGGGGTGGTCTTCTTCTCAGGACAACTGCTCAAGACGATTGGTCTCGCCAACAAGCACCATCACTGGGGCGAGAGGTTCATCTTTGTTTTCGGCGACTTCGGGAACGTCCCTCTCGCGCCCATCCAATACAAGGATGCCGCCTACAAGCCTCCCTCCTTGGGCTCGTGCGAGAGCGCCATCCTTAAGTTCTTTGGGACCAAGGACTTCGACGTCCTCTTTCTGCGGCGAGACGTTGATTCACTCCTCCCCGTGCTCCCAGGCGAAGGTAAGGTCTCGCCTTTATCTTGCTAATCCATGTCCTTTTCAAGGTTTGAACTTAGTATTGCCACTTTCGCAGGAGAGCGCGAGATCCCCTTATGCCAACCCTTTAACGAGGCTCGCGCTGGTGGGAGCCAACCTCCAAAAGACCCGCTGGCTCTCGCAAAGGCCGCTGCACAAGCTTGCCGGAAAGTGCCGGCCCCGCCTCCTTCAATTGGTGCCGGGAAGAGAAAGCCCAGTGCCCCTCCGCCTCAACCAATCAAGAGACCCAAGACAACTAATACCGAGAAGGGCAAAGCCATTATGGTGCCGCCCTCCCAACCTCTTGCTGCAGTCCGCTCCTTTGAGGAGATCTTGCAGGCTGCCAGCGAGATCGCAGCTACAAGGGGCAGCACTGAGGCCCTTGCCGAGAACCCTCAGGCCCCCATTGTTGCAGAGGGCGAGGGAGCTGCCGTCGAGACCTCCGGTCAGCCTCTGTCTGGACAGGTGCCGCGGGGCCACCGCAATTTTGGTCTCGGCAAGAGGTGCTTGGACGTGGAGAACAAGCCGCTGCTACAGTGGGAACCCGACGCCAACCGGGTCTCGATCTCGTCCCTCCTGCCTAGCTGGGCAGAGCGAGACGAGGTTACCAGCGAGGCTTTCGCCTTAGGTTACTGCCTCTACAGCCGGGAGGATGCTAGTGTCTACGACAGGATGTCGACCCGGCTGCTGGCTAATGATTCTACTCGCGCCCTGATGCGCGGGCTAGAGCTTGCGCACATGTGTGCTCGCCGGAGCATCACCATAGACCGCAATTTCCAGGATATGTTCAAGGCCAGGGATGACACGGTGGCTCAGGAGGCCACATTGGAAAAGGAGCTGGCCGAGGACTAGCAACTACTATCTTCGTGCCAGGCAGAAGGGGTAAGCGAGATCTTTCACAGCGCTTGCTCTCGCTACTTTAACTCTTCTCTTTCATGCTAACCTCTCGCTGTTCAGGATTCCGCCGAAGCCACGCTTCGCGAGGAGCTATCTCAAGCACGATACGACAACATCCTTTTGAGGGAGCAGATTGCGCATCTGGAGGCGGATGCGGCCCCCCCTCTAGATGAGACACTGAAGAGCCGCTACTACTCGGTCTATGACATCGACAATCTTCTCCAGGCCAACGCGCAGGCTACAGTCAGGTTGACGGTGGAGACGCTGCGAGATGTCGACTGCTGTGATGGGAGGGGCAAAAACATCACCGCCCAACAGCTCGTTCCCTAGCTCTTCGAGCCCGTTCCAAAGCCCCCGGGCTCCCCTGATACCCCACCCTCAGATGTCCCGAAATTCCCTACAGCGGCTGGCGAGACCTCCGGGGAGAGCTCCGGCGAAATCTCCAGTGGGAGCTCAAACGGGAGCTCTGAGGGGTATAGCTTGTCTCCTTGAGGGGCCCCTTTTCCTTCTTTTTGCCTTAGTGTAAAGAGCGAGACGCTCTAAACTTGTACTTGTGTAATATATATTGTAAACGTTCCATTGTAAGTGTCTCGTCCTGTTATTGTGAATGTGCTTGATGTAATTGCTGTGGCCGAGCGTTTCCTACGTATGCTTCCGCCGAGGCCCCTGGCCTCTCTAGGATAGCCTCCCTTAACGATGGATCGGCGGGAACCTGCTGAAAACTGTCAGTCGGGAACGTTTCCGCGAACCCTGAAGACGGAGCCGTCCCCCTCTGTCTTGCGCGAACCGTTCAAGCCTGTCGCCCAATGTTTCCGCCTGTCTGCTCAAGAGTATTATTAGGAGCCTTCTCGGCGAAGGCCTCCCTCGACGAGACCTCTATGGCGGGGATCTCCCAGTCGAGATTTCTTGTGGCCGAGAACTATCCCACCTTTTCCTCTTTCCATCTCGTGTTTCGGGTGGGCTTCCTGCCCTGTTCAAACCAAGCCTATCCCCCACATGCGAGCCTACGAACCTGCCAGCTAGATGAGAGCCTGCGCAGCAGGTCTACCTGGGGACGAGCCGAGCTCGGGGTGTCGATGAAGTTTCTGCAAACCAGACCTAACCTATCGTAACCTATCCCCCACAAACCAAACCTATCCCCCACAGGCGAGCATACGGACCTGCCAGCTAGATGAGAGTCTGCGCAGCGGGTCTACCTGGGGACGAGCCGAGCTCGGGGTGCCGATGACGATTTCAAACCAACCAAACCTATCGCCCATAGGCGAGCCTTCGGACCTGCCAGCTAGATGAGAGCCTGCGCAGCGGGTCTACTTAGGGCCGAGCCGAGCTCGGGGTGCCGATGATGATCTCAAACCAACCAAACCTATCCCCCACAGGCGATCCTTCAGACCTGCCAGCTAGATGAGAGCCTGCGCAGCGGGTCTACCTGCGGCCGAGCCGAGCTCGGGGTACCGATGACGATCTCAAACCAACCACACCTATCCCCCACCGGCGAGCCTTCGGACCTGCCAGCTAGATGAGAGCCTGCGCAGCGGGTCTACCTCGGCCCGAGCCGAGCTCGGGGTGCCGATGATGATTTCAAACCACCAAACCTATCCCCCACAGGCGCCTTCGACCTGCCAGCTAGATGAGTAGCCTGCGCAGCGGGTCTACCTGGGGCCGAGCCGAGCTCGGGGTGCCGATGATGATCTCTAACCAACCAAACCTATCCCACAGGCGAGCCTTCGGACTGCCAGCTAGATGAGAGCCTGCGCAGCGGTCTACCTTGGGCCGAGCCAAGCTCGGGGTGCCGATGACGATTTCAAACCAACCAAACCTATCCCTGACAGGCGAGCCTTCGGACCTGCCAGCTAGATGAGAACCTGCACAGCGGGTCTACCTGGGGCCGAGCCGAGCTCGGGGTGCCGATGATGATTTCAAACCAACCAAACTTATCCCCCACATGCGAGCCTTCGGACCTGCCAGCTAGATGATAGCCTGCGCAGCTGGTCTACCTGGGGCCGAGCCGAGCTCGGGGTGCCGATGACGATCTCAAACCAACCAAACCTATCCCCCACAGGCGAGCCTTCGGTCCTGCCAGCTAGATGATATCCTGCGCAGCGGGTCTACCTGGGGCCGAGCTGAGCTCGGGGTGCCGATGACGATTTCAAACCAACCAAACCTATCCCCCATAGGTGAGCCTTCGGACCTGCCAGCTAGATGAGAGCCTGCGCAGCGGGTCTACCTGGGGCCGAGCCGAGCTCGGGGTGCCGATGACGATTTCAAACCAACCAAACCTATCCCCCACAGGCGAGCCTTCGGACCTGCCAGCTAGATGAGAGCCTGCGCAGTGGGTCTACCTGGGGCCGAGCCGAGCTCAGGGTGCCGATGACGATTTCAAACCAACCAAACCTATCCCCCATAGGCGAGCCTTCGGACCTGCTAGCTAGATGAGAGCCTGCGCAGTAGGTCTACCTGGGGCCGAGCCGAGCTCGGGGTGCCGATGACGATCTCAAACCAACCAAATCTACCCCCCACAAGCGAGCCTTCGGACCTGCCAGCTAGATGAGAGCCTGTGTAGCGGGTCTACCTGGGGCCGAGCCGAGCTCGGGGTGCCGATGATGATTTCAAACCAACCAAACCTATCCCCCACAGGCGAGCCTTCAGACCTGCCAGCTAGATGAGAGCCTGCGCAGCGGGTCTACCTGGGGCCGAGCCGAGCTCGGGGTATTACAAATCACACAATTACGTTATATTATAAAACATTTGACAATGGTTAAGAGAAAATCAACCGATGTAGTATAATAAGTTTATTTTTGAGATACATGGTTACATCCTTCCCCCTTCATGGGTAGAAGTGTATTAGGTCATCACCGCTCCAGGTGTGGCTCAAGGCCCTCCCCTCCACGTCCTGGAGGTAGTAACCTCCTGTTCCGAGGACTTCCCTCACTATGTATGGTCCTTCCCAGTTCGGGTTGAGCTTTCCCATGGGAGCCGACCTTCCTGCCGCGTCAACCTTTCTCAGCACCAGATCCCCTTCAGTAAACTGCTTGACCCTGACATGCTTATCAAAATACTTGGCCATTCGCTGCTTGATGTTTTCTTGCCTGATAGCTGCCATGTCTCGCAGTTCTTCCACCATATCTAGCGAGAGGTGTTGCCCCTCCTCATTCTCCAACCTCCAAGTCTCGTCTCCTTCGCCTGCGGCTGTGACTCGCGGGGACCGGACTTCGAATTCCACTGGTAGGACGACCTCACACCCATGAGAGAGCTTGAAGGGGGTCTCACCGGTGGCCGTGTTCGGGGTCGTTCGCAGGACCCACAGGACCGAGGGGAGCTGCTCCACCCAATTTCCCTTTAAGTTCTCCACCTTTTTCTTTAGTAGATTCACAATGATTTTGTTCGTCGCTTCCACCTGGCCGTTACTCCGGGGGTTGTGGACCGAGGCAAACCGGAGATCTATCCATAGTTGGGTGCAGAAGCTGATGAACTCCTAACTGGAAAACTGGGGGCCGTTATCTGTCACTATTGCTTGGGGCAACCCGTGTCTGTAAATGATCTCCCCCCAAACGAAGTTCCTTATGACCTGTCAGGTGACCTTGTCTAAGGCTTTAACCTCCAGCCACTTCGAGAAATAATCGACCATAACCAAGAGGAATCTACTCTGCCCACTAGCCGGAGGGAAGGGCCCAACTAAATCCATTCCCCAGATGGCGAACGGCCACGGTGCCGTGATACTACAGAGCCTTTGAGCTGCCAAGAGCTGAAGGGGGGCGCAGAGCTGATATTTTTGACACCTCCTTGCAAACTCCGTGGCATCCTTCCTTAGGGTGGGACAGAAGTACCCCTGCCTGACCACCCTTGCCTCCAACGTCCTCCCTCCAGAGTGACTGTCGCACTCGCCCGAGTGCACCTCCCCCAAGATCCTCGGGATCTCTTCTTCGGTCATACATCTAGCTAGGAGCCCTGACAACATCTTACGATGCAGACCCCCCTCCATCATTAGGTAGTGAGCTGCTTTGCGCTTGAAGCTTCTCTAGTCCTTGGTCCCCTCAGGAAGTTCACCGGTGGCTAGGAAAGTCACAAATGGATCCACCCACGAGGGTCGCCGATCTACCACATCAACTCTCCTTCCTCGATAGCCGTCCGAAATAGCTCCGTCAAGGTCCCTCCTCCCCGAGGTCCAAACTGGGCTAATCGATCGGCGGCTATACTTTCTTCCTTGGAACATGTTAGATTGAGAATGACCGGAACCCACCGATGATCGCCCTTACCTTGGAGAGGTATTTTGATGAGGGTAGGCTCCCGAGCTTCAAACTCTCCCCGGAACTGGGACTGCGAACTACTACTTTGAATCAGTGAAAGCTTCCACATCCTGAATCTCCAGCTCCTTTGCCAAGCGAAGGCCGGCGATCACGGCCTCATACTCCGCTTGATTGTTGGTCACGGTGAAATGTAAAAATGACGCTTGCTCTATGGTTACCCCTGAGGACTTGTCAATACCACCCTGCTCCCGAGGGAGTGCTTTCCCGAGGCCCCATCAACCATCATCTTCCACGCTTTCGTGACCGCTGCTCTCCCTCCTCGACTTCAACAATGTAGTCGGCTAGGAAGTCCGCCACTGCCTGCGCCTTGATGGAGAGTCTTGGGACAAAAGAGATGTCGAACTCGCTTAGCTCATAGACCACTTTAGCCAGTCTCCCGAGTGCTCCACTCCTTCGAAGATCTTGCGAAGAGGGTGGTCGGTCACCACCCTAATCGAATGTGCTTGAAAATGTACGGCCAGAGTTTCTTGCAGAGATGACCAAACGTAAGCGAGCTTTTCTACGATGGGGTAGCGGAGCACTGCTTTCCTCAGTATCCGGCTGACATAGTAGATGGGCAGTTGCTTCTTCCCTTCCTCCCTCACTAGGACGGAGCTCACTGCCTCCGCTCCTACTCCGAGGTACAAGGTCAGGTCCTCTCCTTCTTTTGGGCACTGAAGCAGAGGAGCCTGAGAGAGTTGTCTTTTCAGCCCTTGGATGGCCTCTTCGCACTCATTGGTCCATTCAAACCTTTGATTCCCTCTCAGCACCTTAAAGAATGAAGAACACTTGTCTCCTGCCCTGGAGAGGAACCTGCTCAGCCCAGCCAGTTTGCATGTCAAGCGTTGGACCTCCTTGGCGTTGCGAGGTGATTCCATATCCAGGATGGCCTTTACCTTATCCGGGTTGGGATCCACTCCTGCCGGAGTCAGAAGATGCCCGAGGAACTTCCCGCGGCTGGCTCTGAAGACACACTTCAAGGGGTTCAGCCTCATTTTGAACCTCCTTAAGGTGGCGAAAGTTTCTTCCAGATATTGCAGGCGCGAATCCATGCACTTGCTTTTGATCATTAGGTCGTCGAAGTAGACCTCCAAATTCCTCCCCCTCTGATCTCAAAAGACCTGATCCATCATGCGTTGGTAGGTAGCCCCTGCGTTCTTCAACCCAAAGGACATCATTTTGTAACTGAAGCATCCCTCCCTTGTGATGAAGGAAACATCCTTGGTATCAGGAAGGTGCATCCGGATCTGGTGATAACCTGAAAAAGCATCTAAAAAGCTCATGATAGAAAAACCGACGGCTAAATCAACCAGCGCGTCGATCCGAGGTAGGGGGTAGCAATCCTTTGGGCATGATTTATTTAACAAAGAAAAATCAATACACATTCTCCATTTACCAACTCCTTTTTTAACCATTACCACATTCAAGATCCAGCCCGGATACTGGATCTCCGAGATGAAGCCAGCCTCCAGGAGCTTCCTGACCTCCTCACGAATGGGCTCCTCCAGCTTGGTGGCGATGGCTCTCATCTTCTGGCGTATGGGGCGAGTGCGTGGGTCCAAGTTCAGGCGATGGCAGGCCACGTCTGCGTCGATGCCCGGCATGTCCGTCGTGCTCCAGGCAAAGATGTCGACGTTGCTTTGAATGCAAGCCCTCACTCGTTCCCGAGCCTCGGGACTCATGCCCCCGCTGATCCACACCCTTTGTACTTGCCCTGCGCTGGCGAAGACCTCCATCTCCACCACTTCTTCAGCCGGCTCCAGCCGCGACTGCTCCCAGCCGACCCTTGCCTCTTCCTCCAGTTCCAGCTCTCCCCTTCCTACCTCCTCCTCAACTCCCATCGCTTCTACTAGCCCCTCCTGCTGCTGCTCGACTCCCACGCCCCTCGGGGCCTCTCCCTCAACTCCTCCTGTCGCTTGTTCTCCTACTTCCATCGCCCCTTCTGGACTCTCCTGCTCCTCGTCCCCCCGGACCACCTCACATCTCCTTGATGCTTCTCAGTCTCCTCTTCTCCGACTTCCTCTTCAGCTATCTCTCTTGCCGCCTCTAGGCCCATTTCCTCTTCCTCAACAACCTCCTCAAGTGCCGCCATCTCTATCTCCAACTCCTCTGCCTCTGCCATCCACGAAATGGTGTTGACTGCTGTAACATAGCATTGTCTTGCCACTTTAGGTCCCCTCTTACCCTGACCTGCACCCCCCCACCCATTGTTGAACTTGAGGCATTGATGGAACGAGGAGGGGACGCTGCGAAAGGCGCTGCTGAGGGGGCGCCCAAAGATGGCATTATAGCTGCTTGGGGCGTCGACGATCACGAACATGCAGTTCTGTGACACGCCCCCCAACTTCACGTGCAGCCCTACTCCCCCTTCCACTTCCTTCCTCTCTCCGGAGAACCCAAACAACGGTCTGTCCGAGGCCAGGATCCTCTTCCCTTCAACCCTTATCTCATCGAAGGCCTTTTATAAGATGACATTCACCGAGCTCCCGTTATCTACTAGTATCCTCGAGACAGTATAATTTTCCACCGCCGTCTAGATCACCAGGGCGTCACAGAATGGATCCTTATAGTCTGGCATATCCGCTGACGAGAAAGTGATTTTCTCTTCTGGTGGGGGAGCCTGGGAGGTAGAGGCGACCCCCCTTCGGTACATGGTTTGCAGGCTCCCCTTGCGGGTTGCCTCAATCCCCACTCCTCCGTGAATCACCCTGATTCCCCCCCGGGTACCTACATCTACCCGATCTTCACACCTATCTTCCATCTCCCCCTGCTGCACCTCCACGATCCTCACCGGCGGATCCTGCCTCCCTGCTCCTCTTGCTTCCCTCATCTCTAAGAACTCTGGGCAGGTGGCCGTTGCGTGACCTTCCTCCTGGTGGAAGTCACAGAAGAGTAACGCCACCCCACCCCTTCTTCCATCTCCTCTCCCTCTTCTTCCTCCTCCTCGAGCTCCCCTCCCCGCTCCTCTTCCTCTTACCACTTCCATGGCCTCTTGAGGTGGTGGGGGATGACCCCTCGGCTCCTGCCTCCATGCCGGTTGGTCGAACCTCCGGGGTTCCCGCAGGTTATCTCGCCCCTAGTAGCCTCCTCCTAAGCCCTGGGGGAGACCCTCCTGGGGCCTCCAACCAAACGGTTGTTCGGCTCCCGGGCCCCCCAACCCTGTTGCTACCCAAACCTTCGGGGCTCTTCCCTTCTCCTTTCATCTCTCTGCTCCCTCTATTCCTTTGGCTCCTTCTGTCTTCTTGATGTTGGTTCCTTCACGTCGTCCTCCGCCAGCCTGGCCAACTTCCTGGAGAATGCTGGGTTTGCTCTCTCGAAGTCTATCTCCTTTTCCGCCCTCTCCATGAGCTCCTCAAAGGAGAGGGGGGCACTCTCTTCAATTCCATGCTAAATAATCCCGGTCTCAGCCCCAGGGTGAAGGCTAGCATCAGTGCGTACCCTGGGACCTCCTGGACCATGAGGATCTCTTCCTAAAACCGGTCGACATAGTGACCCAGTGTCTCATCCGGCTTCTGCCTCACCACAAACAGGCACTCTGCCTCCTTCTTCCGCTTCTTCGAGGTTGAGAACCTCAACAGGAAACGTCTCCGCAGATCCTCAAAACAGTAGATTGATCTTGCTGGCAACTGGTGGAACCAGTTCCGAGCCTTCTCCTTCAGCGTGATGGCAAATAGTCGGCACTTGAAGGCATCCGACATCTGCCTTATCGATACGACGCCCTCAAACCACTGCACGTGATGTACAGAGTCATCCTTCCCCGAGTAGTAGGACATGTCAGGCTCCCGGAACCCCTCTGGTACCGGAGCTGAGATGATGAGCTCGCTGAACGGGCTCTCGCCTCCTGCCTGGCGAGAAGGTACGTCCCGCGGCCTCGGCTGACTGGCCCGATCCGCGAGACCGTGCCCCGGGAAGAGCTCTCGCACTGCCGCTTACTTCTCGCCCAGATCTGTTAGCGCCTCCTTGCCCGGGCGCTGGCTCTGGCCTGGGAAGAGTTCCCGCGCCGCCATGTCTCTTTTGCCATCCTCCGTCGGGACCTCCTTTCCCGGGCGCTGCCCTGAGGCGTTCTCGCCTAGGAGAGGGACCTCCTCTATCGGGACCTGAGGGGTGGCCCACACGCCTCTGGCCGAGAAGGCCAAACTGATCGTCTGCAGGACCTCTCGCCTGAATTCATCCAGCATCCTCTTCGTCGCTTCCTCTCCCCAGGTGGGGGAGCCTCCAGAACCTGACCCTTCACCTTCACTTCCAGCCATGTGACAAGACGCGAGGCTTTCTTGTATCGGCTGCCTTCCACGCTCACCACACCAGAACTGTTGAAGCCAAATATGACCTCAACGGGAGTTCGAAGAAAAAGGGGTGCAGCCAAAACCTACTTCTCTCAAGCCTCAACCCTCGACTGGATTCCGAAGGACCTAATACTACCAAAGCCTCAGTAGGAGGTCCACCTCACACCCGGAAGACTCTGAGAGCTTCCCCTCCAAAGCCAAAGCTGGGCTAGGAGCTCCTCAGAAAGCACTGGAAGTTGAGATAATGACATGCTTGCCTTCCAAAGGCCTTATGGGTCTATTTATAGCATCTTGCTGACCTGAAATTACTGAAAAAGCCCCTAGTTGGTCTGCCAATAGCCGAATCCCGCTGTTTTCCTGAGGGCACAAGGGTAAAATTCCTGAGCGGCCTGGTCCTCTAACCCTAGGCCTTGGGCCCCACTCGGCGAGAGCTCTGAACTGAGAGCCTTCTAGCCAGAGACGGCGCGAACGATCTCGCCTGCTTACAGGCAAGAGCCCCTTCAAGATTGGAGTTTGGCGCTAGCGCAAGCGCTCCCGCGATGGCGCGCTCGACGATCTTTGCCCGTTGATCTCCATTTGACGACTTGACGCGAACGTTCTCGCCATCTTGGCGATACCTCCTTTGGGCGGGACTCCTTTGGCTAGCTCACTGAGACCATTGCGCCTCCTGGTCTGACTCAGCGAATATGGGGTTGTACACTCCCCCCTCTCTCCCTTGGCTAGTTCGGCCACCATCCATCCCTCCCCTCCTCCTCTATGCCCTTGTGGCCGACCACCTCTCCCCAATCCCCTCCCTTTCCTATTGAAGAAACCTAAAGAACTTTCATGTATCATCTTCCGTGGATATCCTCCGGTGACTCCAAATAAAACGGCGTGCGTCTTCTACTTCCGGTGCGGCTCCGTGGAATTTCGTGGAAGTGGATCTTTCCACCTTCGTCGTGTGATTCTTCCACTCATCCTTGTGGAAGATTTGAAGGTCTATTGTTTGGGATTGGGTAATGAAAAATATCTACTCTTGTGTGAATCCTTTATTAATTAGTTGGAGGTTGCGAGACATCGACTTTTATCCGCGGCTTTTGAATCTGTCATTTTAAAAATCTGATTTTGTTGTTTATGTTCTTCAATTTTATTAATCGAATCCGGATCGGGTGGATCCTTTTCGCTTGATCCAAATATTGGCAAATAGCCCTTATTAGTTCTCTAAATGATTGACGAACCTTAATGTTATATTCGGATTTTTGGGAGCAAACAAGACTAATTTTGGATCGTACTTTTTAGTCAAGCTCTTCTCGGATTGTGATTGTGACGTTGCGTTATACACGACAAATGTTGGAGCGGTTAGGAGTCATAATTTTAGGTGTTGTGAATGTTGTGGTATTGCTTGGCTAACAAGGATTACGCGTGTTAAATTAATCCCGTGTGTTAAAAGACCTCAATTAAAATCTAAACTAGTTGATTGTGCGAACGTAGAATTGGAATGTGAGAGAACGATTTAGTGTTGTTGTCTGTTGCGGTTTGTCAGGAGACGTAGCCTGCATCAATTTGGTATCAGAGTCAGGTTCACGTCAATTTCCTAATTGGCACCATCCCAAGCATTTTTTCAGAGTGGCACGTTTATTTTTTTGTCATGCACGTTTATTTACCAAAAAAAGTACCAAAAAAAATTTTCTTCTGATCTGCCAATAGCGGCCTAAATTTTTATTTTACTGCAAAAAAATTATTTAATAATCTTCTATTTATTTTTAGTAAGAAAATACAAAAAATATATTTCTTGCCTTAGTGGTTTAGCTGGAACAATTCCATTGGTTACAATCTTATAGGATCAGAGTCACTATTCCATTGTATGTGCACCAGATTCGAGTAGAAAATTTTCTATCCTGTCACCACAAAAATGGCCCATGACGTTAACATTTCCCGATTCAAATCTTCTGGATTCATGTCGAATGTTAGGAAACCAGTTCGTTCACCTATAATGGATGAAATTAGGGACTTGTTTAGGCAACTAACGGCTAACCCAGCGACACCACCATCCCCTAGGCAACCCTACCATCATCAGGACCGTCGTCGTGAGCGAGAGGTTGACTTATCTTGGTCGTCTAGGAGCGTTGCTCCCACCTACGATGGGTTGGGAGGTCCTCAGATCTTCCTTAATTGGGTTGCTGGGATAGAACGTTATTTTGAGTGTCTTTGTCTATGGGACCTCCACAAGGTCCCAGTGGCGAGCAAGTAGTTAGTGGGTTGAGCCCAGACTTTCTGGTTCAACGAGGAAAGACGTATTGGGTCTTCTATAGGTTGGCCGGTCAGAAGAGCCTCCTCAACGATCAGTACGCTCCCGCGTGGATGTTCAATGAAGTGGCTACATTACGCCATGGCACTAGACCCGTATCTGATGATAGGAGTGATCTTAGACCTCAAGTTAGAACCGTTCCCCAGACTGGTATGTCTACACGATGTGTACTTCCATCCACCGCGAGGAAAAGGGAGGATGTTAGATCTATTTGCCGAGATTCCATGTTTGTTACTGCTAGGAGTGTCATGAGCCCGCGGGGTGAGAGTGTTTCGAGCAGTGTGGGTTATCCCACGATAATTTCCCACGATGCTGGGGGTACGTCAGATCCCTATACTATCGAGTGCCCAGTAAAGCCTTCGACCTCTATCTATTTAGGCTCCTCCCCCGAGTGTTATTTTCCAGCCATTGACTCTTCTGTTGATTCTGAACCAGTGCTTTTGACTGAGCCCACCGTTGAAGGCGATGTTAGCATCTTTGACGAGCTTAGCGATGTTGAGGAATTCGGTTACCCCAGTGACATGGAAGAGGAGCTCTCCTCTGAAGTGCCACCCCATATGATTAACCGACCCATCCTCGATCATATCTCGTGAAACGCAATGGACACGAGATAAATAGTGAAATTTCAAATTTCTATATTTGAAATTTGATTTACATCTAAATTGGATTTCCTGAGGTTAATTTATTTATCATCTTGTTGACCATCTAAGCTAATATCTTGTGATATTCCATAAAAAGAAATTTCTTTTGATTTGCTACAAGATAAACTGGCATAGAAGATTATAAACAAACAAAATTTTTTCAGATAATTCATAAGTCCACTCCCAGTGCTTGTAAGAATTATTTCTAGTTCAATTGACCATTTTGGATTAGCACTAATCCTTGTGTATTTCAATGACAACCTAGATCGCAAGATTGATTTATGCATATATAAGAGATTGTGGTGACACCTCTCTACATAAGATACCTTGATGTAGAGACTATGCCATTACAGATCATACCATAGACCTTTTGTCATTCCTTTATTCTGATTAACCTTGCAACACCTTGGGTCCATTTTTCATACGAGTGTGATCACATAGATAGCTTCTTGTTCAGTCGTATGCCTGGTGTAGCAACTATCCAACAACCATACTTGTATTTGATTAGCCTTTCGACAAACCTGCAAATGATTATTTACTTTACCTTAGGAACTCTATGAGCCTTGGGTCCTAGGTTCCTTTTAGCTTTGGGAGTAGATTTCCGAATAAAAGAATTATTAATTAGTTTAATATTCTTTGGCTGGGGACACCCCAGTTGGGTTATACCAATAGTCTGGAGCAAAGTGCCCACTTTGCCTCAGCACCGGCTGTAACGCCACTGATTTTTTGATAATTATTTTAATCTCCTTTTTGACATCATAATGAGGTAAGGGTACTACGTTGATGCGTAGTTAATGGTGCGCCGTCGTTCGTGTGTTTTTGGTGTTCGTTCAGTCAAGTCGACCATATTTTGAAACTTATCGAGATCAAAAATGTTTACATTTTGAAACTTACCGGGACCGAAAAATTTTACATTAGAAAATTTAGTTATTCAATTTTAAAAATGTCCGTCAATTTCCGTTGCGATCTGAGAAATGTTAAAGTCTCGGTGAATTTTCAAGGATTTGTATAATTTTTGATCGTCATAAAACTTTGGAAGAATTATACCTCGACAACGGCTTATCTGATTTTGTTTTTGAATTCGTCGTTGGATTTATAGCGCCTGCATTCGTCTTATGTGCGAATTTCATTTGAATCGGAGTGCATTTAGCCCTTAGTAGCAATATAATGTCTACATATTATTACTATTATTAATAATATTATTATTATATAAAGAATAAATTCATACAAAAGAAGGGGGCAATTCGTTGTGTTTATCATTCTATTTCCGTCCAATCTGAATCCGGGCTTCCTTCCCTTATTATTATTACTCTTATATAAAATGAATTCGTTGAAACCTTCTCTCCTAATTCTAACGAGCCGAACTCCCCTCCAATCAACAAATCGGCCATTTCTAATATTATATATATATATATATAATACAATATGCATATTTGGATCACACCATGAATCTCATCTGGACCATCCGATCTATAGGAAATGATATGTGGCCGTTGGATTCCTAAATATCGGTCTGCAATTAAACAAATCCCACAAAGAGTCACTGTTCATTTTCGGAGAAAGCCCGATGCCCATTTTCCGCACTCCCGCCCTCACGGCCTCACCCCCGTCGCCGCCCGCGGAGCCGCCGGCGGCCTGCCCGGCGCCCACAGGGGGGTTCGCCGGCCTCCGGCGAACCCGCAGGGGGTTCTCCGGCGGCGAGCGGGCAGGGCACCGACGGCAGTGGCCCTGCCCGTGAGACCCAGATCTGGGTCTCACGGGCAGGGCCACCGCCGGCGGTTGCCCTGCCCGCTCGCCGCCAGGAGAACCCCCGGCGGATTCGCCGGAGGCCGGCAAACCCGCCGGGGGCGCCGGGCAGGCCGCCGACGGCGGCGGGGGGTGAGGAAGCAGGCGGAAGGAAACCAGATGACGGAAGCGGAAGGATTCATTTCACGGTTCTGTTTTTTTATTATTATTATTTTATTTTATAATTAATAACTATCCTGTGTAAACACGGGATTTTTATATTTAGTTTTTTATTTGATTTTTTTATTTATAATTTAATAATATCATTTAAATAATTAAAAAAATTATTTAAATTATTAATTATATTGAATTTTTACAAAAATCGGTAAAAAATAGGAATATTTGTTATTTTATATTTGTTTTTATAATGATTTTGATATGCATGTTGGTCTTTTATTTTATATTTGTTTCACGAAAATCAGGTGTTAGGGGCGGGAGCAGTCCGTCGGGGGCTTCAATACTTTAAAATACTTTATAAATTAATGAAGCCCGTCGGGGGGCGGGCGGAGCCCGCCGGGGGGTCAAGCGGGCGAAGCCCGCAACGACGCATCGAGAACGGGCGGAGCCCGTTCGAAGATGCTAGTATATATAAATATATATATATATATATATATATACTAACATCTTCGAACGCGCTCCGCCCGTTCTCGATGCGTCGCTGCGGGCTTCGCCCGCAATCAAGCGGGCTTCACCCGCTTGACTCCCCGGCGGGCTTCGCCCGCCCCCCGCATCTTCGAACGGGCTCCGCCCGTTCTAGATGTGTCGCTGCGGGCTTCGCCCGTAGTCAAGCGGGCTTCGCCCGCTTCACCCCCAGGCTTCGCCCGCCCCGGGCAAAATTTAAATAATTTAATAATTTAATAAATAATTATTATTTTTAAATCAAATTATAATTTAATAAATAATTATATGAAAATGAAAAAATGAAAAAATACCCAAAATCCACCCCCCCCCTGCTCCGCCCGTTCTCGATGTGTTGTTGTGGGCTTCGCCCGCTTGACATTTATGCGGGCTTCGCCCGCCCCCCCAGTGAGCTTCGCTCCCAGTCAAGCTTTTAATAAAAATTTTAATAAAAATTTTAATAGAAAATGTAATAGAAAATTTAATAGAAATTTAATAATTTTATAAATTATAAATAAATTTAATAAATTATATAATTAATTAAAAATGAAAAAAAAAATTCCGCCCCCACCCCCCTGCTTCCGCCTACTCAGCCGGCGGAATTCTTGGCCGCCGGCGGCTCCGCCGCCGGCAGAGAGGTGAGGCAGTGACGAGGCGGATGCAGATTTTCATTATCGGGATTTTTTGCTTGATAAACAGTGCCCGCCTGCAGCTCCAGTTTTCCTGTTTTGAATTCAACGGCCTGTGCTTGATAAAGCTTGATCGGACGGTCCAGATGCGTTTCATGGTGTGATCCAAATATGTCTATTGTATTATATAATAAAGATATATATATATTTATATATATATGAATATATATAATATGCGGAATCCCTTATGTGCGGGCGTACATAATCGTGTTTGTGGGGGGTCAAGATGGTCTAAAATCAAAAAGTGATCAACATGAAAGTTGTAGATCTCGGCGAGACGAACAACTTTTATGTTGATCACATTTTGATTTGGATCCGTCCTGGACCTCGATTTGGGCCCCAAAATCTGGGGCGGCGAGACTGCTACAGTTACCATCTCGTCGCCCCAGATTTCGGGGCCCAAATCGAAGGCCAGGACGGCTCAAGTCAAAAAGTGATCAACATGAAAGTTGTTCGTCTCGCCGAGAGCTACAACTTTCATGTTGATCACCTTTCGATTTGAGACCATTTTCACCCTTGCCCGTACGCCAGCATATTATATCTCCCATATATATGTGTGTGTGTGTGTGTGTGTGTGTGTGTGTGTGTGTGTGTGTGTGTGTGTGTGTGTGTGTGTGTGTGTGTGTGTATGTGTGTGTATGACTATCTTTGCACGTGCTAAGCCCGTGCTCGATGCTCTCGGGCTGCCTTCGGCCACATCCAGGTGGGCTTTGCGCGCCTCCGAATGAGCTTCTCTCGTGTTCGATGCGTCGTTGCGGGCAGTGCCCGCAAGATATACATATGAGTACTCAAAATGACCGTAAAAAAATATAAATCAATATTACAATTTTTATTTTATAAAAAAATTATGTTTTGTCGTAAAAACATTAATTTCACGCAATATTTATCTCCCTCTTTTTTTTCTCCCTTCCCCATCTCTCTTCCTCTCTCTACCCCCCTCTCTCTTTCTCTCTCTCCCTCCTCTCTCTCTCCCAACTCACTTTCCTCTCATGCTCTGTCTAATGATCCAATGGCTCTTTTTTGTTCTATGGTATGCCTCCAAATACCTATATTGCTTTATATAATAAGATATATATATATATATATATATATATATATATATATATATATATATATATATATATATATATATATATATATATATATATATATATATATATATATATATATATATATATATATATATTACGAGTCGCAGGCACGGGCCTCCGGCCCGATGGATACGCGCCACAGTACCTGGCCGCCGACGGCGGGCTTCGCCCGCCCCACCACCCCCGGCAGGCTCCGCCCGCACCCCCCGGCGGCTCCGCCGCCCAATTTAAAATTTTATATTAATTTAAATTAACATTTTTAAAATATTTTATAAAAATTATTTTATATAAATTTTATATAATTTTTATATTTTACGTTTTTAAAATCGTCGAACTCAATTAAAATCGTCGAACGGAGAACACGCCCCGGTCACGCCCATGGTCACGCCCGTGACACCGGGCCTGACTCCTATCGTTGACCGGAATTCGTCGAGCTCAACTAAAATCGTTGAACGGAGAACACGCCCCGGTCACGCCCATGGTCACGCCCGTGACACCGGGTGTGACTCCTATCGTCGACCGGAATTCGTCGAACTCAACTAAAATCGTCGAACGGAGAACACGCCCCGGTCGCGCCTATGGTCACGCCCGTGACACCGGGCGTGACTCCTATCGTCGACCGGAATTCGTCGAACTCAACTAAAATCGTCGAACGGAGAACAATCGTCGATCTCGACACCACGATCATCGGGCGTCTCACTCGCATTATATATATTAATATTTTAATTTTTATATAAAAAAGGAAAAATCTGCCCCACTTTCACAGTCTCCTCTACTGCCGCGGCGGGGCCGCCGGCGGCCTGACCGGCTGCCCCGGCAGGTTCGCCGGGAGCAGGCGAACCTGCCGGCTGTGATCCGACGACGCTCTGGCGGGGCCACCGCCGGCGGTGGCCATGACCGCGAGGCCAAGATCTGGCCTCACGGTCAGGGTAACCGCCGGCGGTGGCCCCGCCGGAGCGCCGCCGTATCACCGCCGGCAGGTTCGCCTGCTCCCGGCGAACCTGCCGGGGGCAGCCGGCCAGGCCGCCGGCGGTGGAGGAGATCGTGAAAGGCGGGGGGTGGGGGTGGGGGTGGGGTGGGGGGGGGGGCGGGGGGGGGGGGGGGGGGGGGGGGGGCGGGGGGGGGGGGGGGGGGGGGGGGGGGGGGGGGGGGGGGCGGTGTGATTTGGGTGACGGGTTTGAGGAGAGAGAAGGATGCTGTTTTTTTGGGATTTTTTTTTATTTGCAGACCTAAATCACTATTTGCAGTCCCAGATCCAACGGTTCAGAATTAAACAGTCAAATCTGATGGCCCATGTAAATAGCTTATTTTTGAAGTCATTGTTAATTACAGACCCTCATATTTCTTTTTAGAATAGTAATAGATTATATAAAGCAATATAGGTATTTGGAGGCACACCATAGATCAAACAAGAGCCATTTGATCATGAGAGAGAGCATGAGATGGGGGGAGAGAGAGGAGGGAGAGAGAAAGAGAGAGAGGGGAGGAGAGAGAGAGGGAGAGAGAAAGGGAGAGAGATGGGGGAAGGGAGAGGAGAGAGGGGCGGAGAGAGGGGGAGGAGAGAGAGAGAGAGAGATGGGGAAGGGAGAGAAAGAAGAGGGAGAGAGGTTGCGTGAAATTAATGTTTTTACGACAAAACATATTTTTTTTATAAAATAAAAATTGTAATATTGATTTATATTTTTTTACGGTCAGTTTGAGTACTCATGTGTATGTATTGCGGGCACTGTCTGTCTTGATGCGAGTGCATCCTGCTTTGATGCAGGCGCAGCCCGCAACGATGCATCGAGCATGAGAGAAGCCCGTTTGGATGCGGGTCAAGCCCGCCTGGATGCGACCAAAGGCCGCCTGAGTGCATCGAGCACGGGAATAGCACGTGCGAAGATGCTCGTATATATATATATATATATATATATATATATATATATATATATATATATATATATATATATATATATATATATATATATATATATATATTAGTATAATAGTTATAATAATAATAATTATTATTATTACGGGAGCCGCGAGAGAAGAAAAGAGTGAGCCCTTACAAGAGCTTTCCGATCGCCGCTACCGAAGCTCCGGTGCTCGAAATCTTTGCCGGAACATAGATCCGTACAGCTCTAGCCGAGAGCTATGCATGCGCGTTTCAGAGATCGTAGACGAGGAGTTCTTGTGGTCGATTATTAAAGCAGAGCGCTTGAGAGACTGATTCTATGATGTTTTGAGGCAAGTGGTGGTTTGCTCTATTGCCCCTTTTCCTCCCCTTATTCTTTAGATTATTTTTCAAACCTGTTCTTTGTTAGGTTGTAAAAATCATTGGTTCGTGGAATAGTAATTTTGATTAGGATCCATGCCTTCTAACTTGTAGAAGTATGACAACTCTTGGTTAGAAAAAACCCTTTTGATAGGTCTAGGGTGATGTTTGGCGAGTTAGTCGTACAACTGAGTTGAGTTCGTCGAGTAACGATTTGAGGATGAGTCGAGTTCGTCGATTATCAATTTGAGGTTAAGCCGAGTTTGTCGAGTATCAATTTGAGGTCAAGCCGAATTCATCGAGCAAGGGTGTTTACACTTAGAAATTCCTGGATTATTTTTCCATGCTAAGACTTGGGCACCTTAGGGTTACCTCTATATTATGGTTATTATTTTTGTCCTTTGGTTGGCAGTGGATAAAGGATTACCACCTCAATATCGGTTTGTGAATCATTACCCCTGGTGGATTTTATTTTTCTCTTTTCTATGCTATTGGATTGTGTTGGACATTGTGACCGCCACCTCAGTGCCTTATTGAGATGTTTAGTCTGATGGGTTGAGTTGGACAATGTGACTACTGCCTCAGTACCGTTTTACCGGTGGTAATGATTCGCATGTTTAAGTTAATCAATCTCTTTTGCATATAAGTAAACATGTATATCTTTAATCATTTATGATTGTTGAAGTCAGAAGTTACTCGCACTTTGTGTGAGTTTTAGTTATATATAACCCCCTTATGGCTTCTCTTACGCTTACTGTTTATATGACCTTGGATGCTAATGTTTTCTTTCAGCTAGTCTTACTTGGGTTAGTAACCCTTAACTTCCGCTGTTACTTACTTTTGGCCTTTTACTGTCGCTTGTACATTTCTTGACGAGGCGTTCTTTTCTTTTGAATGCCTCCGGCTCGTAGCAGTAGCGGTCTGGGCAGCTAGAGTTGGTGTCTTCTGGCATGGGCTTTTGTAGAAGTGGTTTTCCTTCCCTCACCTTCGTGAGGTAGTTTTGTTATTCTTTCTTTGGTTCAGACATACATGTTATTATGTGGTTTCGTGTCAGGTTATGGATACCCACAGTGATTTACTATAGTTGGTAGACTGTTTGCTAGCTGTTATGCTATTTTCCTTGCTGGCTTGTTTTACCTGCTTGCTCTTTGGGAAGGATTTATGCTAGGTTGCATGTTAGTTACTTTCAAGATATAAAACAATTAATATTCTTATCTCATGCTCATACCATCCTTTTAAATCAAATGTCACTCTATTTTAATGAACGTAAAATCTCTTTTAGTACTCATATTAAATCTAGCGGTGTGCATTTCAAGAATTGTTCTAATGGACCTTCATGCTTATATAAGATAATAAATGCACTAAACAAAGTATTTTTCGCACCGTATATGTATATTTTTAACCGTGGAATAGTTGTTCCACTGAGCTGAGGGACACGACCATCAAAACTTAAATGTCACTATATTTTCAATATAAAAATTATTAATTTCATGAAAAGTGATAGGAGTAGGTTGTTGCCTGAGTGTCTGCAGTTGTCACTTACACGACATGACATCATGACGTGTATTTTCTCTCACTGTGATATATAATTAATTATTGAGAAAATGCGGGTTGTGACAGTTGGTATCAGAGGGAATTTTGTTTGACAAATTGGTCAAACGTTTATTTCTAATATGGTTTTAGTTGTCTTGTTTCATTGCATACACATACACACTGATTTGTCATCAGTATGTCTTGGCTGAAGCAAGAACACTACACTCATAAGCATGACAAGAATTATACGAGGCATATTATGTAGTATGAGAAGCACAATACATGTTTATATATGGATCCTCATAGGAAGCAACATGTGATTATTATGTAGTATGAGATGCATACCAATCATCACATGGTTCTCCATTAGATTTTATTTTTCGTTACATATGATATCATGTAGTATGTGATGCATAATATTTCATGAGTATGCCACTCATAACATGCATTAAGGCCTTTATTAGAATGCATAACACTGCATACATAACATAACATAGCATGAGCGCACGCGCCAAGTTAAGATCTACATGATGACACTCGTACACACATGATTTTAAAGCAAAGGAATAATAATTCATGTATTTGTATTATATGTATATGAGTCAATATGATGATGGTGTATCATACTAAGTTAAAGCATAACATCGGTTATGAAAACCCCAGAGCAAGGTAGTAGCAAGAACAAGTATCTATATATGTATGGTCTGAACTAAGTTGAGTAGTTTTAGCACTAAACTAGCTTTTGATGAGTTATTCATTGTATTATTAGGAATGTCGCCTAAGCTTATTGTGATGAGGTCGACTCCCTAGTTTGAGGGTGAGTCTTCGGGTACGCAACGTGAGACTGTGATTGAAGGGTTGTGGCAGAGCAATGAGGCTCTGTCAATGCATATAGTTGCAACGCAATCGCAAATTCAGGCATTGCTGACTATCGCCTCAGGGCAGTAGCCTGCGGTGTTGTTGAGTACATTGGAAAATGTGTACCAGATTTGGAGAAGCCTCACCTAACTCAATGATATGCACCAAGTTGTATTTGATGTTGTGTTTAGTTATCATGTGCAGGTTAAGTAAATGGAAAGGAAAATTTTCTGAGTACAAGTGTCGACACCTGGGAATGGCTGTGTCTACACCAAGGGCCAGATTGTGTCGACATCCAAAATTTGTGTCGACACACAGAAAATCTGTCGACAACGCTGTGTCGACACCAAGGGACAGATTGTGTCGACATCCATAATTTGTGTCGACACAGAGAAAATCTGTCGACAATGCTGTGTCGACACCAAGGGCCAGATTGTGTCGACATCCAGAATTTGTGTCGACACACAGAAAATCTGTCGACAATGCTATGTTGACACTAAGGGCCAGACTTGTGTCAACATTATCAGGAGCTGTGTCGACACATAGAGAAGCTATCGACACATTCCAAAATTCTATCGACAACGACTGTGTCGACACACAGAACTTGTGTCGACACACAACAGAATTCTGTCGACACCAATTTGTCAAGACAAGGAGTGTTTGTGTCGACACACAGGACTTGTGTCGACACATTCCACAGAAGCTGTGTCGACAACAACAAGACTTTTGTCGACACATGGACAATGTGTGTCGACACATATGAAGTATTCAGTCGACATTCTCTGCTGCTGAGTCAAAGTACAATGAAGGCTGAAGTAATACAACTGGAGACTTGACATCTGTCATTACTAACATTGCTGTCACATTTGTTAGAGGTGTCAGAAGACAGTTTGAAACCGGAACAGCCGGTTACCATGGATGAAGCCTATAAATAGATATGCTCTCTCAACAATTATGAAGAGAATAATAACAACGACAAGAACAACAGATACAAAACAGAGAGAAGTTATTCAAGCCAATCAATTATTATCTCTGAAGGATTGAGAATCCAAAAGAAGAGAAAGAAACAGTCAACAGATTGTAGAGAGAGAAAAACAAGAAGGAGAGAAGTTCTCATCCAGTGAAGGCAGATTCTGAACAGTCTTCCTGAAGAATTCAGATCAAGTCTGAAGAAGAATTCAGATTAATTTCTGAAGGAAGCTGATTGAAGATCAACTCCAACATCAAGAAGATCAACCTACTGTGTTCAGATTCAAGAAGCTTTGAAGAAAGCTAAGTCAGGTTGGTCCTTAAGAAATCAGTTCTACCAAGAACTAACAAGAAGCTTTCAACCAATTCTCTCTCCATCTGGTTGAAGATATCAACAACTTTTCATGAATAATTCTTGTAGGATCTGTAATAGATCTGAGTGTGGGAGATTTATATCTCTGAGTTGTAAGCCTAAATTATAAAGGCTTAGGTAGGGCTGAGTGCCTAAGGTAGGGGAATCTATTCCCTGAGTTGTAGGCCTGTGAAAGAGGCTGAGGTGATTTGGGTGATCGGGTTTGAGGAGAGAGAAGGATGTTGTTTTTTTGGGATTTTTTTTATTTGCAGACCTAAATCACTATTGGCAGTCCCAGATCCAACGGTTCAGGAATAAAACAGTCAAATCTGATGGCCCATGTAAATAGCCTATTTTTGAACTCATTGTTATTTACAGACCCTCATATTTCTTTTTAGAATAGTAATAGATTATATAAAGCAATATAAGTATTTGGAGGCACACCATAGATCAAACAAGAGCCATTTGATCATGAAAGAGAGCATGAGATGGGGGGAGAGAGAGGAGGGAGAGAGAAAGAGAGAGGGGAGGAGAGAGAGAGGGAGAGAGAAAGGGAGAGAGATGGGGGAAGGGAGAGGAGAGAGGGGCGGAGAGAGGGGGAGGAGAGAGAGAGAGAGAGATGGGGAAGGGAGAGAAAGAAGAGGGAGAGAGCTTGCGTGAAATTAATGTTTTTACGATAAAACATATTTTTTTTATAAAATAAAAATTATAATATTGATTTATATTTTTTTACGGTCAGTTTGAGTACTCATATGTATGTATTGCGGGCACTATCCATCTTGATGCGAGTGCATCCTGCTTTGATGCAGGCGCAGCCCGCAACGATGCATCGAGCACGAGAGAAGCCCGTTTGGATGCGGGCAAAGCCCGCCTTTGTAACACCCCCTATCCGTCACATAGCATAAAGCAGTAGGTTCGGCCGGGGCCCGACGCCATATGCCACAGACAGACCGGGTGGTTACTTATGGAAACCATCCAACCAATCTCAACGTCCTACACAGAGCATTCTAGCGGAAGCAGTTTATAAAAGTTGTAACAAAGAACCCAGCATTAAAGCACGAATGTCCACTAATACAAAATAGGAATGTTATTACAAAATACCCAAAATGAGCCTTAAGGCCTTACAAAATGTTTCACTTCATATTACATGTTTTACAAACCACGGCACGCAGGCCGGTCACACATGAATAAAGCAGTAAACACTTCCAACTAAGCCTTCAAGGGCCGGCTTCGCATTTGGGCTTTAGCCCGCTATTGACCGCATGGTCCAGCAGCACCTGCAAGCAACATAACCACCGCACGGTGGCAAACGAAAAGGCAACGGTCAGCAATGCTGACCAAATTATAACGATCCCGCCCCCAACTCGTGGCGGCAATGCTCCTTCCCTACAGTTTTATTAGCACAAGCGAGCAATATAAAAGTATTCATTACATCACAGGCGTAGGCTCACACGACCACACACCCCGTGCACTCAGGGCACATTCTTGGTGAACCGGTCGATGTCACGTCAGTTAAAGCCATGGACATTCCGGACCCACCACCGCCACTTTGACGGCCAAACATATGAGCAATTTGTCCTCCCTGCATGGGTCACGTCAATTTAAGCCATTGACCGCCGAAGACTCTCATCTATGCCAACGGCAAGTGCCACGTAACCTTAGGTCTCTTTAACCCGAACGACATAGATATGGGTACGGTTCCATCTAACCTGTGCTCACGTCGCAACGACAATTTAAGCCATTTGCGCAGGTCAAACTTCTCCCGAGTCCCATTTTCGTCACACAATTTCACATAACTCGGTTATGTTCAAGTTGGCTCTCAGGCCTCCATGTTGGCAAGATCTCGTATCTGCCCAGTTTTCCGGGTGTACCTTAGGGTTAATCCCCAAGGCTCCCTGTTGCAATCTACCGTGTAGAAAACCCAAAAAACAACCAATAGCACAGAGTCTTCTCCGGCATTTATGCAATGCAACATCACCGATCCAGACCAAAATGTCCGGGTAGGCTTCACACATCATGCCTATGTCCGTTCTCGCTTACGGACTCTAAACAACGGGGACTTCACATATCTACCCGAAGGAACGCCTCCAACTCTCCGCAAACTCGCGAGAGCGGGCTTCCTATGCAAAGAAAGAGAGCTACTCATGCTCAAGATGAGGATCGTTACCCTTGCGTTCCTCTTTGGCGCCATGGAAAAGTAATCGGATGAAAAACACCGCACTAGCGTTGCCTCCGTGGATCCGGAGTCGGCTCGCGATTCGGAGCTCCGAAGCCCCTCCAATGGCGGGATCTAGCTCCTTCTTCCTCCCTTGGCTCTCCTCTCTCTCTAAGGCTTTAGAAAGAGAACACTTAAGAAAAAGTAAGGGTTTTGAAAGCCCAAACCCGGGTATATCCCTTCAGGAACAACCCCCAGCCGTTGGATCTCAAAATAAGGAAACGAACTGCTTTGATTCTGGACTGAAATGCCCAATCTGGACCGAACACGGCCTGGCACATGCCCGTGTCCAGGGCCGTGTGCCTCATTCGCCGTCAAAATCGAATCTCCTGGAACCTCACACGGGTATCGAACACGCCTGTGTTCGAGCTGACACGCCCGTGTTCCACCTCACACGGCCGTGTGGCCGGCCGTGTACCCCATGATTTTTCCCCAAAATCAACCCGAGCACTGCACGGGTTCTAGGACACGCCCGTGTCCTTACCCGTGTCACCTTGACACGCTTGGACCCCAGGCCGTGTACACGGTCTCGACACTCAACATTTCGTCGAGTGAAGATCGTCGACCTGATGACACGGCCTTGGACACGCCCGTGTCCTAGGCCGTGTGCCTTGTCTCGACGAATCGTCGAGTAAAGCTCGTCGACTCCCCGGGACGATCGTCGAGACAGGTCGACACGCCCTGCGACACGCCCGTGTCACAGGCCGTGTGCCTTGTCTCGACGCATCGTCGAGCGAATCTCGTCGACTCCGCGGCTAAGTGTCGACACGGGTCGACACGCCCTGCGACACGCCCGTGTCGCAGGCCGTGTGCCCAGTCTCAACGAATCGTCGAGCGAATCTCGACGACTTCGCGGCTAAGTGTCGACACGGGTCGACACGCCCTGGGACACGCCCGTGTCCCAGGCCGTGTGCCTGCTGCCAGAACCCAAACTGGCCCAAAACATCCCCCCCCCCTTCGCTCCTTTGAATTTCGGGGCGTTACAACTCTCCCCCTCTTAAAAGAATTTCGCCCACAAAATTACATAAAGGAAAGAAATGTACAAAACCAAAATTTGTACCTGAGCGGAACAATTCCGGATACTCGTCAAGCATAGTCTGCTCTCGCTCCAAAGAGAGCTCCTCACGACCGCAATTGTCCCACCGGACCTTGACCATCCTGATCTCTTTATTGCGTAGCCGCTTGACCTCCGAGTCCTCAATCCGCACGGGCTTGACCTTTGTCGTTAGCCCACTATCCACCGGCACTTGATCGACCGCGATCACTTGCGTAGGCTCTTGTACCGCATTCCGGAGTACCGAAATATAGAATACATCATGTACACCACTAAGCTCCACTGAAAGCTTCAACCTATAGGCCGCTTCACCAACTCGCTCCAGAACCTCAAATGGTCCAAGGTATCTTGGGCTTAGCTTTTTTCAATCGCCGCACCCGCGAGACAACCTTGAACGGCTTGATCTTTAAGTATACATAATCGCCCACAGCGAACTCCACGTTCCAGTGCTTGGCATTATAGTACTTTGCTTGCCGGTCCTGAGCGATAAGCAACCTCTCCCGAATGGTTCTCACCAAAGAAGTAGCATCATCCACTTCCGTTCGCTTATACAACTTTGACTCACCCGTTTCTAACCAAGACAACGGCGTGCGACATCTTCTACCATATAGGCCCTCGAAAGGCGCCATCTGAATACTCGCTTGGTAGCTGTTGTTGTAGGCGAACTCCACCAAATAAAGGTGGTCTTCCCATTGCTTTCCAAAATCCAAGACACACATGCGAAGCATGTCTTCATGGTTCTATTGAAACTCTCGGTCTGCCCATCCGTTTGCGGATGGAAGGCTGTGCTGAATTTTCAGCTTTGTTCCCAATATTTGCTGCACAAGCCTCCAATCATTGGACGTGAATCGCCCATCTCGGTCACTCACGATACTGCGGGGCACACCATGAAGCCGTAATATGTTATCCACCTATAGCTTTGCCAACTTCTACACCGGATCATGCTTCCTATGCGGAATAAAATGCGACACCATCGACAACTGATCTACGACCGCCCAAATGGCGTCGTTCTCCTTTTGCGACCTTGGCGAACCGTGCACAAAGTTCATAGAGCTGTCGTTGAATTTCCAATCCGGAATAGGCAAGGACTTAAGAGATCCTCCCGGCTTTTGGCACTCCGCCTTTACCAAGGCGCAAGTTTGGCACTTCGCTACGTATAGCGCCACATCCTTTTTCAAACCCGGCCACCAAAACAGTTTCTTTACATCACGATACATCTTCGTGCTCCCCGGGTGAATCGAGTACTTGGTATGGTGTGCCTCGTACAACAATTCCACCCACAAATTACCCACACTTGGGATGCACAGACGACCGTCTTTCCAACGCAATCCGTCCTCCACAACGAATTGGGAATTTTGACCCCTCCAGAGCCTCTACTACGAATTGCTTCATATGAGCATCCATATCCTAAGCCTGCAGAATACGATCAGCCAGGTCATATTGGACTTCAGTCCAATTCAGAACTGCTTCAGCACTTGATTGCTTGTCCACACAAACAATCTCCAACGCCTCCAACTCTCGCACCAACCGCTCATCATGCACCGATAGCCAATTGGCTTGAGCTGGGGCTCGGCGACTCACCGCGTCAGCAACCGCATGCCCTTTATCAGGCGCGTAGTGGATCTTGAATGTATAGTCTCCCAAGAACGCCATCCATCTACGCTGCCGCAAATTTAGATCCGTCTGACAAAACAGATATTCACGCTCTTGTGACTAGCATAGAGATCCATTTTCACACAGTTCAAAATTATGCCTCCACAGCTTCAAGTCTAAAACTCACGGCCACTAACAACAAGTCATGGACCAGATAGTTCCTCTCGTGCACTTTTGGTCGTCTCGCGCCATACGCTATTATACTTTCGTGTTGCAGTAGTACGCAACCCAACCCGCTGCCCGAAGCATCGCTATTAAACTCATAGCCTTCGGTCCCACTCGGCGAAGTCAGCACTGGCGCCGTGGTCAACCGACATTACAACTCCTCAAAAGTTCGCGTGCACTCCGCCGTCTAAACGAACTTATGCTCCTTCCTCGTCAATGTAGTGAGAGGTAATGCTATCCGCGAGAAGTTCTCTACGAAGCACCTATAATAGCCGGCAAGCCCCAAAAAGCTCCGGACTTCTGCTACCGTAACAAGCTCAGGCCACTCCCGTATCGCAACAATCTTCGCCGGATCCACAGCAATACCCTCTCCACATACTATATGCCCGAGGAATGCCACTGAGGATAGCCAAAACTCGCACTTCGAGAACTTGGCATATGACTGATTTCTCTTTAGCGTCTCCAACACCAAATGAAGATGCTTGAAGTGATCTTCCTCACTTTGCGAGTACACCAAAATATCGTCGATGAAGACGATCACGAAATGGTCCAAGTACTCCCTGAAAGTCCTATTCATCAAAACCATGAACACTGACGGCGCATTAGTTAGCCCAAATGGCATGACCGTAAACTCGTAGCGTCCGTATCCTGTACTGAACGTTATCTTAGGGATATCACTCTCCCTTAACTACTTTAGAGTACGCCGTTGGCCCGACCAACTGATCACAAAGATCATTGATCCTTGGGATTGGGTACTTGTTCTTTGCCGTCAACTTGTTGAGCTCCCGATAATTAATACATAGCCTCAAGCTTCCGTCCTTCTTCTTACTAAAGAGGGTCGGTGCGCTCCAAGGCGAAGGACTTGGATGCACATACCCTTGCTCCAACAACTTTTAGAAGTTGCACCTTCAGCTCCGCCATTTCCTTAGGCGCTAGCCGATATGGAGAGCGTGACACAGGCTTTGCACTTGGTACAAGCTCAAACATGGAATCTATCTCCTGTCGAGGCGGGGCTCCAGGAAGATCTCTAGGGAACACATCAGGGTATTCCGATACCACTGAAACACAATCCAATGTGGGCTCCGGCTTTGCAACCTCCACAAGTGTAAATAACAGTTCTGCTCCGGCACGAACCGCCTTCACCACCTGAAGAGCAGACGCCAACGTCTTGCTCGACCTCTTCGAGCCCGTAAAGGCATCTCACGACTTGCTCCCAGCTTGACTTCCTTGCTACCGCATCTATATTGGCTTGCTGCTCCGAGAGCCAGTCCATACCAAATATAACGTCGAACTCCTGATTCCCAATCCAAAACTAAGCGCAACAACTTCTACCCGCGCACAATGAGCACCATTGGACTATAACGCATCCAATTTGTCTTTTACCATCGAAGGAGGTACTCCGATGAACAAAATACTTCCTAATAAAAGAATGTGAAGCTCCCTAAACGAACGGTGCTCTCGCAGATAAAGTAAAGTCGCAACAAAGCTTAGCACAAATAGTTCTAAGCTAACGTGCACAAGGGCGACAAGTGTTTAAGACAAAACTATCTTTAAACCATACCTGTCATCACGGCGGCGTGCTTCTTCCAGGGCTTTAGGCACTCACGAGCATAATGCCCCGGCTCCCCACAGTTGAAACATGTGCCCGGGGTCTGACCCTTAGTCGCCCCAGAAGCACCAGAAGGAGCTGGACCCGAAGTCCTATGCTTCTTATACCATTTTCGATATACAGACTTTGAGGTGCTCAGCATTTTGAATGCCGTTTCCTTTGCACTAACATCCTTGACTGCTCCTGATATAGCTTTCTTACCCTTCCGAGCACCATTCCAACAGTCTCGGGCATAGTGCCCTTTCTTTCCACAAGTATGACAAGTGTAAGTAGTTTTACTAGTCGATTTCATAGTCCCTTTCTCCAGCATTCTGCCGGATGCAGCTCTTATGGGATTTGAATAGTTCGATACCATGGTCGCTGGCATCGGGAGGGTCTTCCTCAAATCTGCCTCCAAAGATCTAGCTGATTCCACCAAGGCTCGGAATCCCAATAACTTTGGTCCTAGCAGTAGAACTCGTAACTCGGCACGCAGGCCACTATAAAACCTATCGACTGTAGCTTGCTCATTATCCACCTCGAAGCATGGGTAGCGGCTTATCATAAGAAATGCTTGCAAATATTCCTCAACTTTGTGTGCTCCCTGCACTAAATGCATATTCAGCTGCTGCCCCAATGGTCTACCAAAGGTCATCTGCTGCATCGCGCCCACCGGCGTTGAAGCCACAACAGGGGCGCAGGGTTGTACATTTCCTCCAAGCTGTGCACCCGTCACAGCGAACACCGCTTTTACGATCCTTCTAACGGTTTCATACGAAGGAGGAGGCTCAAACACCTCACCGGGTGCACTATGCTCCTCAGAAACCGGACATTCTGGCTGTCCAGCACCGCTTCCGGTCACCTATAGTGGTACAAAACACCGTTAAGCGACCAAATAAAATTGCGAACAGCAATTATAGGAACACGCAGGTTCCTCAAACACGAGTATTTTCATTCCTAAGTGGACATTCATGGGTTCTTTTTACTGTTAGTACGATGACGCACACAATGTGCTCACCACCCCTTAAAAAGAATTCGGCCACGAATTCCCTTAAGCCCGACCAAAACCAGTAGTCTGATACCAAATTGTAACACCCCCTATCCGTCACATAGCATAAAGCAGTAGGTCCAGCCGGTGCCCGACGTCGTATGCCACAGACAGACTAGGTGGTTACTTATGGAAACCATCCAACCAATCTCAACGTCCTACACAGAGCATTCTAGCGGAAGCAGTTTATAAAAGTTGTAACAAAGAACCCAGTATTAAAGCACGAATGTCCACTAATACAAAATAGGAATGTTATTACAAAATACCCAAAATGAGCCTTAAGGCCTTACAAAATGTTTCACTTCATATTACATGTTTTACAAACCACGACACGCAGGCCGGTCACACATGAATAAAGCAGTAAACACTTCCAACTAGGCCTTCAAGGGCCGGCTTCGCATTTGGGCTTTAGCCTGCTATTGACCGCATGGTCCAGCAGCACCTGCAAGCAACATAACCACCGCACGGTGGCAAACGAAAAGGCAACGGTCAGCAATGCTGACCAAATTATAACGATCCCGCCCCCAACTCGGGGCCGCAATGCTCCTTCCCTGCAGTTTTATTAGCACAAGCGAGCAATATAATAGTATTCATTACATCACAAGCGTAGGCTCACACGGCCACACACCCCGTGCACTCAGGGCACATTCTTGGTGAACCGGTCGATGTCACGTCAGTTAAAGCCATGGACATTCCGGACCCACCACCGCCACTTTGACGGCCAAACATATGAGCAATTTGTCTTCCCGGCATGGGTCACGTCAATTTAAGCCATTGACCGCCGAAGACTCTCATCTATGCCAACGGCAAGTGCCACGTAACCTTAGGTCTCTTTAACCCGAACGACATAGATATGGGTACGATTCCATCTAACCTGTGCTCACGTCGCAACGACAATTTAAGCCATTTGCGCAGGTCAAACTTCTCCCGAGTCCCATTTTCGTCACATAATTTCACATAACTCGGTTATGTTCAAGTTGGCTCTCAGGCCTCCATGTTGGCAAGATCTCGTATCCGCCCAGTTTTCCGGGTGCACCTTAGGGTTAATCCCCAAGGCTCCCTGTTGCAATCTACCGTGTAGAAAACCCGAAAAACAACCAATAGCACAGAGTCTTCTCCGGCATTTATGCAATGCAACATCACCGATCCAGACCAAAATGTCCGGGTAGGCTTCACATATCATGCCTATGTCCGTTCTCGCTTACGGACTCTAAACAACGGGGACTTCACATATCTACCCGAAGGAACGCCTCCAACTCTCCGCAAACTCGCAAGAGCGGGCTTCCTATGCAAAGAAAGAGAGCTACTCTTGCTCAAGATGAGGATCGTTACCCTTGCGTTCCTCTTTGGCTCCATGGAAAAGTAATCGGATGAAAACCACCGCACTAGCGTTGCCTCCGTGGATCCGGAGTCGGCTCGCGATTCGGAGCTCCGAAGCCCCTCCAATGGCGGGATCTAGCTCCTTCTTCCTCCCTTGGCTCTCCTCTCTCTCTAAGGCTTTAGAAAGAGAACACTTAAGAAAAAGTAAGGGTTTTGAAAGCCCAAACCCGGGTATATCCCTTCAGGAACAACCCCCAGCCGTTGGATCTCAAAATAAGGAAACGAACGGCTTTGATTCGGGACTGAAATGCCCAATCTGGAACGAACACGGCCTGGCACACGCCCGTGTCCAGGGCCGTGTGCCTCATTCGTCGTCAAAATCGAATCTCCTGGAACCTCACACGGGTATCGAACACGCCCGTGTTCGAGCTGACACGCCCGTGTTCCACCTCACACGGCCGTGTGGCCGGCCGTGTACCCTATGATTTTTCCCCAAAATCAACCCGAGCACTGCACGGGTTCTAGGACACGCCCGTGTCCTTACCCGTGTCACCTTGACATGCCTGGACCCTAGGCCATATACACGGTCTCGACACTCGACATTTCGTCGAGTGAAGATCGTCGACCTGATGACACGGCCTTGGACACGCCCGTGTCCTAGGCCGTGTGCCTTGTCTCGACGAATCGTCGAGTCAAGCTCGTCGACTCCCCGGGACGATCGTCGAGACAGGTCGACATGCCCTGCGACACGCCCGTGTCACAGGCCGTGTGCCTTGTCTCGACGCATCGTCGAGCGAATCTCGTCGACTCCGCGGCTAAGTGTCGACACGGGTCGACACGCCCTGCGACACGCCCGTGTCGCAGGCCGTGTGCCCAGTCTCAACGAATCGTCGAGCGAATCTCGACGACTTTGCGGCTAAGTGTCGACACGGGTCGACACGCCCTGGGACACACCCGTGTCCCAGGCCGTGTGCCTGCTGCCAGAACCCAAACTGGCCCAAAACGTCCCCCCATCGCTCCTTTGAGTTTCGGGGCGTTACAGCCTGGATGCAGCCAAAGGCCGCTTGAGTGCATCGAGCACGGGCATAGCCCGTGCGAAGATGCTCGTATATATATATATATATATTTTAGTATAATAGTTATAATAATAATTATTGTTATTATTATGGGAGCCGCGAGAGAAGAAAAGAGTGAGCATTTACAAGAGCTTTCCGATTGCCGCTACCGAAGCTACGGTGCTCGAAATCTTTGCCGGAACATAGATCCGTACAGCTCTAGCCGAGAGCTATGCATGCGCGTTTCAGAGATCGTAGACGAGGAGTTCTTGTGGCCGATTATTAAAGCAGAGCGCTTGGGAGATTGATTTTATGATGTTTTGAGGCAAGTGGTGGTTTGCTCTATTGCCCCTTTTCCTCCCCTTATTCTTTAGATTATTTTTCAAACCTGTTCTTTGTTAGGATGTAAAAATAATTGGTTCGTGGAATAGTAATTTTGATTAGGATCCATGCCTTCTAACTTGTAGAAGTATGACAACTCTTGGTTAGAAAAAACCCTTTTGATAGGTCTAGGGTGATGTTTGGCGAGTTAGTCGTACAACTGAGTTGAGTTCGTCGAGTAACGATTTGAGGATGAGTCGAGTTCGTCGATTATCGATTTGAGGTTAAGCCGAGTTTGTCGAGTATCAATTTGAGGTCAAGCCGAATTCATCGAGCAAGGGTGTTTACACTTAGAAATTCCTGGATTAGTTTTCCATGCTAAGACTTGGGCACCTTAGGGTTACCTCTATATTATGGTTATTATTTTTTTGTCCTTTGGTTGGCAGTGGATAAAGGATTACCAGCTCAATATCAGTTTGTGAATCATTACCCCTGGTGGATTTTATTTTTCTCTTTTCTATGCTATTGGATTGTGTTGGACATTGTGACCGCCACCTCAGTGCCTTATTGAGATGTTTAGTGTGATGGGTTGAGTTGGACAATGTGACTACTGCCTCAGTACCGTTTTACCGGTGGTAATGATTCGCATGTTTAAGTTAATCTGTCTCTTTTGCATATAAGTAAACATGTATATCTTTAATCATTTATGATTGTTGAAGTCATAAGTTACTCGCACTTGGTGTGAGTTTTAGTTATATATAACCCCCTTATGGCTTCTCTTATGCTTACTGTTTATATGACCTTGGATGCTAATGTTTTCTTTCAGCTAGTCTTATTTGGTTTGGTAACCCTTAACTTCCACTGTTACTTACTTTTGGCCTTTTACTGTCGCTTATACATTCCTTGACGAGGCGTTCTTTTCTTTTGAATGCCTCAGGCTCGTAGCAGTAGTCGTCTGGGCAGCTAGAGTTGGTGTCTTCTGGCATGGGCTTTTGTAGAAGTGGTTTTCCTTCCCTCACCTTCGTGAGGTAGTTTTGTTATTCTTTCTTTGGTTCAGACATACATGTTATTATGTGGTTTCGTGTCAGGTTATGGATACCCACAGTGATTTACTATAGTTGGTAGACTGTTTGGTAGCTGTTATGCTATTTTCCTTGCTGGCCTGATTTACCTGCTTGCTCTTTGGGAAGGATTTATGCTAGGTTGCATGTTAGTTACTTTCAAGATATAAAACAATTAATATTCTTATCTCATGCTCATACCATCCTTTTAAATCAAATGTCACTCTATTTTAATGAACGTAAAATCTCTTTTAGTACTCATATTAAATCTAGCGGTGTGCATTTCATGAATTGTTCTAATGGACCTTCATGCTTATATAAGATAATAAATGCACTAAACAAAGTATTTTTTGCACCGTATATGTATATTTTTACCCGTGGAATAGTTGTTCCACTGAGCTTAGGGACACGACCATCAAAACTTAAATGTCACTATATTTTCAATATAAAAATTTATTAATTTCATGAAAAGTGATAGGAGTAGGTTGTTGCCTGAGTGTCTGCAGTTGTCACTTACATGACATGACATCATGACGTGTATTTTCTCTCACTGTGATATATAATTAAATATTGAGAAAATGCGGCTTGTGACAGTTGGTATCAGAGGGAATTTTGTTTGACAAATTTGTCAAACGTTTATTTCTAATATGGTTTTAGTTGTCTTGTTTCATTGCATACACACACATACTGATTTGTCATCAGTATGTCTTGGCGGAAGCAAGAACACTACACTCATAAGCATGACAAGAATTATACGAGGCATATTATGTAGTATGAGAAGCATAATATATGTTTATATATGGATCCTCATAGGAAGCAACATGTGATTATTATGTAGTATGAGATGCATACCAATCATCACATGGTTCTCCATTAGATTTTATTTTTCGTTACATACGATATCATGTAGTATGTGATGCATAATATTTCATGAGTATGCCACTCATAACATGCATTAAGGCCTTTATTAGAATGCATAACACTGCATACATAACATAACATAGCATGAGCACACGCGCCAAGTTAAGATCTACATGATGACACTCGTACACACATGATTTTAAAGCAAAGGAATAATAATTCATGTATTTGTATTATATGTATATGAGTCAATATGATGATGGTGTATCATACTAAGTTAAAGTATAACATCGGTTATGAAAACCCCAGAGCAAGGTAGTAGCAAGAACAAGTATATATATATGTATGGTCTGAACTAAGTTGAGTAGTTTTAGCACTAAACTAGCTTTTGATGAGTTATTCATTGCATTATTAGGAATGTCGCCTAAGCTTATTGTGATGAGGTCGACTCCCTAGTTTGAGGGTGAGTCTTCGGGTACGCAATGTGAGACTGTGATTGAAGGGTTGTGGAAGAGCAATGAGGCTCTGTCAATGCATATAGTTGCAACGCAATCGCAAATTCAGGCATTGCTGACTATCGCCTCAGGGCAGTAGCCTGCGGTGTTGTTGGGTACATTGGAAAATGTGTACCAGATTTGGAGAAGCCTCACCTAACTCAATGATATGCATCAAGTTGTATTTGATGTTGTGTTTAGTTATCATGTGCAGGTTAAGTAAATGGAAAGGAAAATTTTCTGAGTACAAGTGTCGACACCAGGGAATGGCTGTGTCGATACCAAGGGCCAGATTGTGTCGACATCCAGAATTTGTGTCGACACACAGAAAATCTGTCGACAATGCTGTGTCGACACCAAGGGACAGATTGTGTCGACATCCATAATTTGTGTCGACACATAGAAAATCTGTCGACAACGCTGTGTCGACACCAAGGGCCAGATTGTGTCGACATCCAGAATTTGTGTCGACACACAGAAAATCTGTCGACAATGATATGTTGACACTAAGGGCCAGACTTGTGTCGACATTATCAGGAGCTGTGTCGACACATAGAGAAGCTGTCGACACATTCCAGAATTCTATCGACAACGACTGTGTCGACACACAGAACTTGTGTCGACACACACCAGAATTCTGTCGACACCAATTTGTCAAGACAAGGAGTGTTTGTGTCGACACACAGGGCTTGTGTCGACACATTCCACAGAAGCTGTGTCGACAACAAAAAGACTTGTGTCGACACATGATCAATGTGTGTCGACACATATGAAGTATTCAGTCGACATTCTCTGCTGCTGAGTCAAAGTACAATGAAGGCTGAAGTAATATAACTGGAGACTTGACATCTGTCATTACTGACATTGCTGTCACATTTGTTAGAGGTGTCAGAAGACAGTTTGAAACCGGAACAGCCGGTTACCATGGATGAAGCCTATAAATAGATATGCTCTCTCAACAATTACGAAGAGAATAATAACAACGACAAGAACAACAGATACAAAACAGAGAGAAGTTATTCAAGCCAATCAATTATTATCTCTGAAGGATTGAGAATCCAGAAGAAGAGAAAGAAACAATCAACAGATTGTAGAGAGAGAAAAACAAGAAGGAGAGAAGTTCTCATCCAGTGAAGGCAGATTCTGAATAGTCTTCCTGAAGAATTCAGATCAAGTCTGAAGAAGAATTCAGATTAATTTCTGAAGGAAGCTTATTGAAGATCAACCTACTGTGTTCAGATTCAAGAAGCTTTGAAGAAAGCTAAGTCAGGTTGATCCTTAAGAAATCAGTTCTACCAAGAACTAATCAAGAAGCTTTCAACCAATTCTCTCTCCATCTGGTTGAAGATATCAACAACTTTTCATCAATAATTCTTGTAGGATCTGTAATAGATCTGAGTGTAGGAGATTTACATCTCTGAGTTGTAAGCCTAAATTATAAAGGCTGAGGTAGGGCTGAGTGCCTAAGGTAGGGGAATCTGTTCCCTGAGTTGTAGGCCTGTGAAAGAGGCTGAGGTAGGGCTGTTTCCTGAGTTGTAAGAGTGTAGTGTCACTCTGAGTTGTAGGCCTGTGGAAGAGGCTGAGGTAGGGCTTGTGTCTGAGTTATAGGAGTGTGGATTCACTCTGATTTGTAGGAACCATTCTTGGTTCTGAGATGTAAGATCTGCGGATCTGAGAAGAAGGAAGGAAGTTAGGCCGAATCTAGTACACTGCTAGATAGGCGAAGGGCGAAAGTGAATGTACACATTATTTGGGGAACCACTATAAAACTGGTGTGCAATCTGTTAATGTTGTGTATGTGAATGTCGTGTTATACTTTTTGCTGAATACATTGCTGAACTAGATAGAATTATCTGCCTAAGTTAGAAAAAGAATTGAACCTATTCACCCCCCCCTCTAGGTGTTTAGAACATCTTGAAACCAATTCTTTCAAGTGGTATCAGAGGGAGGTTAATCAAAGAATAGACCTAACAGTCTGAGTAGATCTCCAAGGCAGAAATCTATTAGGCAAAATAGGTTCCATTGAGAATCATAAGGAGTTTGGTTCTATGAAGTTACCTATATGCAGGAAAGAGATTTTTGGCATATGGAAAGAAAGAGTTAGATTGTTTATGGAAGCTTCAGATCCAAGAATCTACATGACAGTCAAAGAAGGGCCATTCATTCCAATAAAAGTCTCAATTCTTGATGAAAATCTCAGGACACCAAAGGTATATTCTGAAATGACAAAGGATGAGATCATCTTGGCTACTATGGATAAGAGAACACAGAATATAATAGTCAGTGCCATAGATGATTCAACATTCCAAAACTTGATCCACTACAAGACCTCCAAAGAAATGTGGGACACCCTTATTGTCTACATGGAGGGTTTAGAAGAGGTAAGAGAAGATAGAAAATCTATGCTGAATCAGGAGTATGAAAGTTTTAGACAATCTAAAACAGACAGCATAACTGAATGTCACAGGAAATTCTTCAGAATAGTTAATGAACTGATGTCATTTGTAAGAGTATTCAGTACATATGAATTAAATGATAAGTTTCTGAGATCATTGACTAAAGACTGAGACATGTGCCATTAGGGAAGTGACCAGACTAGCAGAAATTTCACCTCCAAAATTATTTGGCAAACTGCTTTCATATGAAATGCAGCTGATGGTCAGAAAGGAGGAGGAGAAAAGTAATAAAGTTGATTACAGAGATAAGTCAATGACTTTCAAGACTGAAGCCATAAGAAAGGATAGGAGGATGTCTCCATCACCTCCTAGGAAAGCTGTAGAAGTTGTTTTAGAAAGTTCAGACAGTCACACATCTGATAGTCCAAATTCTGATGAAGACTTAACAGCTTTCTCAAAACAATTTCAAAGGTTTTTGAAAAAGAAACAGTGGAGATCCAAGCCATCATCCTCACAATCCAAGGATGATTACTATCAGAAAAAGAAATCCTCTAGGAAGGACAGGTATAACTCTAAACCTAGTAAATTATCTTCAACTAAGATTGTTTGTTATTGCTGCAACAGGCCAGGACATGTGGTAGCTGATTGTCCTGACAAAAGGAAAGAATCTAATGATAAGAATAAACTAAAAAAATAATGGCAAGAAGGAGAAATCCCTTGTTGCAAAGAAGCAAAAAAGTTGGTCAGATTCTTCATCATCAGATTCTGAGGCTGAAGCTGAAGCTGAAGCATATATAGGACTGTTGGCAACTAAAGAGGATGTAGAAGAGGCTGAATTCTCGAAGTGGCTGGATTCAGTAAATGAAATTGAAGAACCTTGTTGTAAAGGGCTGATGGCCTTGATTGAAGAAGATCAGTGCTAGGGTCAGCCTGGACCTAGTAAGGTAAACAATTCTTCAATAGATTCTGATTACTGTACTGGTTCAGAATCAGAAGCATCTGCATCAAGAGATGTAGATGAATCTGAATCTGAAGGAGATGTTAATCAACTTATTAATGAATATGGTGACCTACTACAAGCACTTAAGAAAATACAAATCCTTAATAAAGCACAGGCCAAGGAAATTGCTGATCTTAAGCTGGCTGCATTAGATTCAGAAAAATTGCTGGATCTAAAGATGAATGAAGTAGCCAAACTGAAAAATATAACTGTTATTCAGATGGATACTATTACATTCAAGAATGATCAAATCAAAAGTTTGGAAGTCAAACTTCAGAAGGAAAAGGATCTGGTGGCTAAGTTCTCTAAGCCAAAATTAGTTTTTCCTTTAATTAATAACTTTATTTCTAAAAAGGGTAAGACTGAATTGGGCTTTGAGGGAAATGCAAGGGCTGCAAATTCCAAAAGAAAAGGCAAAGCCCCAGTACAGCCTCTAGCCTTCAAACCCCCCATTTCCTTCAGAAAAGTACGGCAGCCAACTAATAGATATGATCATGATATCATACATGGTTCTGGTAATCCTGAAATTCAGAATGACAAGGGTGTAGCTCCAGCATTCAAGTAAAGAACTACTGTACCAACAATGTTAAGAACAGATGACAGCAATGCTGCTAAAACTATACCTAGAAAGAGGTGTAATAGATATGAGTGTTGGTGCTGTGGTAAGATAAGACATTATGCCATGGATTGCTGGCACAACACCAGTGTCAGAAAGAATGTCTGCTTACCTGTGAGGGAAGCTACTGGTAAGAATATCAACTTTCATTCTGACATGAACCTAGAACCCAATAAAAATTGGGGTTCTAAGGTAAATTAGATTTATTTGCTGTAGGTGGGTCCAAGTTGTCATACCCTTATATGGTACTTGGACAGTGGATGTTCCAGGCACATGACTGGAATAAGAAGAATGTTAAATGACAGGTGATCAAAAGCAATCCTTGTAGCTCAACAGGTTTAAAAGAAAGGTTGGACATGTTGACCATTAATGAAGACCAAACTGCAAGGCAGGATGTGGAAAATGATGGTTGCTGTCCAGGGGGAGTACAAGGTCCACAAATTAATATTGAAGATAATGAAGTTCAGCATGGTGAAGAAATTGAAGAAGTTCAAATTGCTGATAGAATGCCTCCAGCAATTAGGAATCTATAGGATCATCCAGCACACCAAATCATTGGTGATCCCAAACATGGAGTGCAAACCAGAAACAAACACATGAACATAGTGCTTTGCTCAAGTTTCCTGTCATAGTTGGAACCAAAAAGATTTGAAGAAGCTATACAAGACTCCAACTAGATTTATGCAATGCAGGAGGAGCTGAATCAATTCACAAGGTGTAAAGTATGGGAGCTGGTTCCAAAACTAAAGGATCATAACATTATTGAGACAAAGTGGATCTATAGGAACAAACTGGATAAAAATGACATCATAGTAAAGAACAAAGCAAGACTGGTTGCCAAAGGTTATAGACAGGAAGAGGCCATTGACTTTGATCAGACTTTTGCTCCAGTGGCAAGATTGGAAGCAATAAGGCTATTCCTTGCCTTTGTTGCTTTCCAAGGTTTCAAAGTATACCAAATGGATGTCAAGTCAGCTTTCCTAAATGATAATTTGAAAGAAGAAGTCTATGTTCATCAGCCCTCAGGTTTTGTTGATCCACTTTATCCTGATTATGTTTATAGACTTAAGAAAGCCTTATAAGGTTTGAAACAAGCCCCTAGGGCTTGGTATGATACATTGTCTACTTTCCTCATTGAAAATAAATTTTCAAGGAGGAAAATAGACAAGACTTTATTCCTTAGGGAGTCAAAGGGCAAGATGATCCTTGTACATATTTATGTTGATTATATAATCTTTGGATCTATAGAAAACAACCTTTGTAGGCAGTTTGCAAAACTTATGCATGGGAAGTTTGAGATGAGCAGTATGGGTGAGATCAAATTCTTCTTGGGACTCCAAGTAAGACAGACTGATGATGGCTTGTCCATATCACAGTCTACGTTCACCAAGAAGTTAATTAAGAAATATGGTATGGAGTCATCCACTACCATGAGAACTCCAATCGGGACAAGTATACCTTTAGGCAAAGATGATGCAGGAAAACCTGTAGATGAGTCTTTGTATAGAGGGATAATTGACTCTCTCTTATACTTAACTGCCAGTAGAGCAGACATTATATATGCTACATGTGTCTATGCAAGATACCAAGCAAGCCCTAAAGAATCTCATTATACTACAGTCAAGAGAATATTGAGATATCTTAAGGGTACACCTAATCTTGCTCTTTGGTACCCTAAGAATAGAGACTTTCTACTGACTGGTTTTTCAGATGCAGACTTTGCAGGTTGCAAAGAAGATATAAAGAGTACAACTGGTACATGTCAGTTTCTAGGTGGTAGACTAGTATCATGGAGCAGTAAGAAGCATACTAGTGTGACAATTTCCATTGCAGAGTTTGAGTATATTGCTGCAGGCAGCTGCTGTGCTCAGCATCTATGGATTCAACATCAACTTGAAGACTATGGTCTCAAGGTAAGTAGAACTCCAATATTTTGTGATTCTACAAGTACTATTTCTATTGCTAAAAACCATGTATCACATAGCAGAACAAAGCATATAGAAATTAAATTTCACTTCATTAGAGAGCATGTTGAAAAAGAAGATATTTGTTTGGAATTTTTCACCACAAATAATCAAATTGCTGACATGTTTACTAAACCATTAGATGAAACTAAGTTCAATTATTTCAAAATTGAATTAGGCATGCTAAACCTAGAGTAACTTAGTAATTCTGGCTAAGTAAGTCAATGTTGACATATAGTAGTGTATGTCGACACAAAAGGAAATCTGTGTCGACATATAGTAGTTTATGTCGACACAAAAGGAAATCTGTGTCGACATATAGTAGTTTGTGTCGACACTTAAGATAAGTTGTGTCGACACAACAAAATAGTGCTGAGATAGTGGTGTTGACACTTAGAGTTTGGTGTCGACACATAAAAGTTCTATCATTTAGATAGTTGTGTCGACACATACAGAAGTCTGTGTCGACACACATATATTAGAGTCGATTATTAAGAAGTCTGTGTCGACACATCGCAAACTGTGTCGACACATAGTGTTGTCAGACTCTGTCGAGACATTAGAAGACTATGTCGGCACAATCTCTACTGTGTCGACACATTAAGTATCTATTACCCTGCCTTTTGACCTTCTGTGTTGACAAATATATAAATAGGTCACAGAACACCTTTTGTCGACTAAGCTCTCATCATTTTCGAGACCAAATCTTTGAGTCGACAAACCTTCTTCTCTCTTCTCCTCAAATTTCTCGTCATCAATGGCGCCAAAGTTGGAGACCAACATAAATGAAGGCTATGAGTTAGTTCGCAATCCTTTTGAGAGTGCGGCTACTGAGATTAGAAATGTGATAACCCTAATCCAAGAAAATGGTTTAGAATATCTAGTCTCTGAACCTACCAAGATCTGGAAGACAAAAATTCTAGAGTTATATACAAAAGCAACCCTGGATTCAACTGGATTGAAGATTAGGTCATCAATTCAAGGCTGCAAGGTGAAACATCCCCAAAAGTGTCTGAGGAAAACACTTCAATTGCCCAGGACTCAGGAAGATGCTGAAGTTACATCTTCAATGACCAAAGAATCTCTTCAATGGTGTGGCCTGGATCCCACCACTAAGATTGAATCATCCATGCAAAGGAAAGGAATGAACTCACAAGGAATGTTTCTCTCAGAGATAATGGGCAAAGTAATTCTCTGCAAACCAGGTGGACATGATAGTATCTCAGCCTATATGTTCAGCTTGATGACCAGAGTCATTTTCAGAATAAAGACTAACTGGTCTGCAGTAATTTTTGACAAGATCAAGGAAAGCCCGAAGAAACCTAATCTAGGTAGAATTCTGAGTCTGTATCTGACAATAAATATTCTTGAAGTGCACAACCACACAACTGGATCTAGAATAAATCACATGAGAAGGATGGATTTGAAAATATTATCCAGATGGGAAAGAGTTTTGACAAAAGATGGTTCTACACCACAGAAAGAACCACAAATGAAAAAGAAAAAGACAACCCCAAGGAAGCTTGAATTATCAAGTGATTCAGAATAACAAGTAATCTTCAGTTCAAATGAAGACCAATAAGAATCTACAAGGAAATCATCCGCCACTAAGAATGTTGATGATAGTTAGATGCAGCGGGAGTATATTTCAGAAAGCACCATCCCACTAGATCAAGTTCAGGATGTGCCTCCTCTAGGGGGAGCCAATGAACTTTCACCAGCTCAATAAGAGGTCTTGCCTCCAGAAAGTGCTCCTGAGAAAGAGCAAGCTATCTTAGAAAGTAAAACAGCCACTCAAACAATTCTTGAGGTAATAAATTATATTAATCAAACTATACTAGATACTGAGCCAGATTCACTCACTGTGCTTCTAACTAGTGTTGAACAGACACACCATGACAACATCCCTACACAGGATGTATCTATGGATAATACATCTGCATTAGATGATATTCCATTAAATGTTCAAGATACAGATATTCCTCCAGTTCAACTACAACAAGAATTTACTCCTGAGGAATTATTCCCTGATTTACAAGAAGTCAGAACTGAGGAAGTAGTGCCAAGAACTGAGGGAGAGGAGCCAGGGACTCAGGGGGAGTTGCCAAGAGTTGATAAGGAGCTGCCCTCAAGTCCAAAGGACACAGTAAATCTAGAAAGTTCTTCAGAATCTGATGATGGAGAAGCACAAAGAGTAAAGAAGAGAAAATTGATGGTTTACAAGAGGAAAAGCTCAAATTATAAGAAAGCTTTACAGACTGCCTCACAACCCTCAGCACCAATAGTTGATTTCAGTTCACTGTTGGTTGCTATGCAAATTAAACTGGATGAGCAAAGAGTAGCCATGGAGAAATATATGGATGAAAGTCATAAGGACCTTCAATTCACTCAGGCTCAAGACATAAAATCAATCAGATTTGAAGTTAATCAGAATAAGAAAAAGATGACAGATTGCTTCCATAAAGGAGGTAATGCTGTAGTTTTTCTAGCCAAACAGCAAAAAGAGGCAAGAACACAGATTGATGATATAGTGGTCAAGCAAGGCTATGTCCTAGAAAATCAACTTAGAATGAATGATAATCTTACTGAATCACATAATGTGATTGTTACTGAATTAAAGAATCAAGCAACTGCATTAACTGAGGAAAGGGCTAAAGAGAAGTCAGAGTTTGATAAGAAACTTCAAGAAGATTTAGCCAAATTCCAATCTGCACTTCAAGCCTCTCAGAAGATTATATCTGCTCAGCTACAAAAGTTTAAAGCCTATTATACAGAGGGAACTAATTATCTGGTTAATCAAATAAGGTTCCAAAAGAATGATCTCAGGGATCATATTGAAAGAGAAGTCATAAAGGGGGGGGGGGAGGTTGATAGTCAATGATAGTTCAGAGCATGCTAAATGGATAACAAATGCTGTTAGAGCAACTCTGGGATATCCTCCCCTATGTGATGATGATAATACAGCTAAGTCAGGTATTCAAGCTGCAGGAATTAAAGGGGGTCAGCAGGATGTAGCTCAAATCATATATCTCCCTTCAACTTTTGAGGACATTCAACAACTGGTTCAGCAGATGTATAGCCCTCCAGAGGCTACTAAGAATGTTATAATTGAGAAAGTTGAAATGTCAAAGGCAGCACTAAATAAATAGCAAGAAGCTCAACTCTCAAAGAAAAGATTTAGAGAGCAGGCTGAACTGAAGCCTGATTTTGAAAGATGGAGTCCAACCTCCAGGAATATAATACTCACTGCCTGGCAAGCGGTCAAAGACAAAATGCATGATAGAGGCAAGTGGTATTCTGAAGTTGAGTGGAACAAGTATCTACAAAGACAAGATGTGATACATCAGTTTAGAAGGGATCACAAGGCTGAGAAAATAACTGCTACAGCTGTAGAGCCTAGTAAATACTTTCCTAAGCCTTTTCACTATTTTGAAAGGCAAAGAGTCTAGGCTGAAGAACTTAAGAAGAAGGATCTCAAAGGCAAGAAGCCAGCTGAAGATACTGGAGCTCCAGTACAAGCAAGGATCCAGTATGGAAAAGGCATAGTGATCAAGGAGCCTGATCAGCCTTAGGATAGATTGACTAGATTATAAAATATTGCAATTTTCAGTTTTAAACTCCATGTAATCTATTGTCAACAAACTATTGTGAAGTTTTAAACAAAACAATTATTCATGCTTGTTATTATTGTATCATATTCTGTGATGATATTATTTACTTGTTTTGTTTATATGTTTCCCCGTCATTGAATGTTTTTATACATCATTTTGTTAATTTTATTATAAGTGATGTATATCATTGACTAAGGGTTACGACTTCTCCAAATAGGGGGAGATTGTTGGGTACATTGGAAAATGTGTACCAGATTTGGAGAATCCTCACCTAACTCAATGATATGCATCAAGTTGTATTTGATGTTGTGTTAAGTTATCATGTGCAGGTTAAGTAAATGGAAAGGAAAATTTTCTAAGTACAAGTGTCGACACCTGGGAATAGCTGTGTCGACACCAAGGGCCAGATTGTATCGACATCCAGAATTTGTGTTGACACACAGAAAATCCATCGACAACGTTGTGTCGACACCAAAGGCCGGATTGTGTCGACATCCAGAATTTGTGTCGACACACAGAAAATCTGTCGACAACGCTTTGTCGACACCAAGGGCCAGATTGTGTCGACATCCAGAATTTGTGTCGACACACAGAAAATCTATCGACAACGCTATGTCGACACTAAGGTCCAGACTTGTGTCGACATTATCAGGAGCTGTGTCGACACACAGAGAAGCTATTGACACATTCCAGAATTCTGTCGACAACGACCGTGTCGACACATAGAACTTATGTCGACACACACCAGAATTTTGTCGACACCAATTTGTCAAGACAAGGAGTGTTTGTGTCGACATATTCAACAGAAGCTGTGTCGACAACAACAAGACTTGTGTCGACACATGGACTATGTGTGTCTACACATATGAAGTATTCAGTCGACATTCTCTGCTACTGAGTCAAAATCCAATGAAGGCTGAAGTAATACAACTGGAAACTTGACAGCTGTCATTACTGACATTGATGTCACATCTGTTAGAGGTGTCAGAAGACAGTTTGAAACCGGAACAGCCGGTTACCATAGATGAAGCCTATAAATAGATATGCTCTCTCAACAATTGCGAAGAGAATAATAACAACGACAAGAACAACAGATACAGAACAGAGAGAAGTTATTCAAGCCAATCAATTATTATCTCTGAAGGATTGAGAATCCAGAAGAAGAGAAAGAAACAGTCAATAGATTGTAGAGAGAGAAAAATAAGAAGGAGAGAAGTTCTCATCCAGTGAAGGCAGATTCTTAACAGTCTGCCTGAAGAATTCAGATCAAGTCTGAAGAAGAATTCAGATTAATTTCTGAAGGAAGCTGATTGAAGATCAACTCCAACATCAAGAAGATCAACCCTACTATGTTCAGATTCAAGAAGCTTTGAAGAAAGCTAAGTCAGGTTGATCCTTAAGAAATCAGTTCTATCAAGAAATGATCAAGAAGCCTTCAACCAATTCTCTCTCCGTCTGGCTGAAGATATCAACAACTTTTCATCAATAATTCTTGTAGGATCTGTAATAGATCTGAGTGTAGGAGATTTACATCTCTGAGTTGTAAGCCTAAATTATAAAGGCTGAGGTAGGGCTGAGTGCCTGAGGTACGGGAATCTATTCCCTGAGTTGTAGGCCTGTGAAAGAGGCTGAGGTAGGGCTGTTGCCTGGGTTGTAGGAGTGGAGTGTCACTCTGAGTTGTATGCCTATCGAAGAGGCTGAGGTAGGGCTTGCACCTGAGTTGTAGGAGTGTGGATTCACTCTGAGTTGTAGGAACCATTCTTGGTTCTGAGATGTAAGATCTGCGGATCTGAGAAGAAGGAAGGAAGTTAGGTCGAATCTAGTACACTACTAGATAGGCGAAGGGGGAAAGTGGATGTACCCATCATTTGGGCAACCACTATAAAACTGGTGTGTAATCTGTGAATGTTGTGTATGTGAATGTTGTGTTATACTTTCTGCTGAATACATTGCTGAACTAAATAGAATTATCTACCTAAGTTAGAAAAAGAATTGAACCTATTCACCCCCCCTCTCTAGGTGTTTAGGACATCTTGAAACCAATTCTTTCAGGGCTAAAACCCTATAGTGGGATAGACTATACTTATTCCTCATGCTCCTCTGGTGTCTCCTGTTCTGCTTCCCCCAGAGAAGAATTTCATTTCGCACTTCCAGCAATTAGGACGTCCTACCTACAATGGGAGAGCAGATTTCAGGGACTTGGATGATTGGATCATTTCCATTAGAGAAATGTTTTCATATTCAGGAATCTCTACAGACCAGAAGGTGATGGTCGTCGTTTACCAACTAAAGGGCCTTGCTAAGAGCTGGTGGATCTAAAATAAAGATAGCCTATCAGTAGTATGTTCGTGGGAATCTTTCAAAGAGATGTTGCTCTAGAAGTTTCTATCATCGGTCGAGCAAGATCGTCTGATGAATAATTTTCTGCACTTAAGGAAAAGATAACTCACACTTAGTGAGTACAAGGCGGAGTTCAGTAAGATGAGCAGGATTGCTCCAAATTTGTATCCTCTTAGGCAAGTAGGGTGAAACGATTCCTAGGAGGACTTCATAGTGACATCCAGAAGTTTGTTAACACGTACAGATCAGAGACCTATGCTCAAGAAGTAGAAGTTGCTCTGAAAGTCGAGGCTATAGAAAATTCAAAGAATCGTGGGCTACGGGTGAGGAAGGACATGATAAAGTATGATGACAGTAGAAGCTCTTGGGCATCTGGCCCTGCTTCGAAGAAAGGAAGCAAATAAACGTGTAGTTTCTATGGTTGGCCAGGCCATCCCTTCAAGAAGTGTTTTAAGAGGTTGGGAGCGCAGAACCAATAACAAGTTCTTCAATTAAGAACACACCCAAAGGAGACCTGGTTTGTGCCTCATTACTGGTCAAAGGATAAGGTCTGCTTCTAGTATAGGCAGAAAGGGCATTTGAAGTCTAAGTGCACGCAGTCTCAGCACCGCCACAGTTAGTGCCACTTCAAGCCTTGCCGCTACCATCGCAACATCTGGATAAATGGAAGGGTAAGTTGAATGTGGTGACCATGGAAGAAGAGCAGACTTTTACTCAAGTGATCTCAGTTTAGATGCTAAACTATTTCTTAGCTTTTAGTTATAGCTTTGATGTTGACTTAGCTACTTACGTATATGATTTTATATGGGAGTTTAAGGTAAATAATTGTTGGGCGCATGTTCTTTTCGATTCTGGTGCTACCCACTCATTCGGGGCAAGGACTTCTGTAAAACGTCATCGTCTGACTCTTGATCAAGTTGGCGATTCGTTTTTCATTAAGTTTCCCTCTGGGGACTTGATGGTGTTGGACTAGGGAATCCAAAGTTATCCTACCCTTTTAGGTGACTTCCTAGTTTTTGCCGATCTAAAGGTGCTAGACCTGGAGGAATTTAATGTGATTTTGGGCATGGATTGGTTGTCCAGATATGATGTTGTTATCCAATGTATTTAAAGAATTTGGACTTCAAGACGGACAATGGCCACCCCATGAGTGTGTATGGTTTTTTGTGCCAGGATTCCCTGATTATTTCTGCGATAAGTGCTCGGAAACTCTTAGATTTCGGTTGTTTTTGCTTACCTAGTTTCTATTTGGAAACTGTTAGTAGTTTGCAGTGTATCGAGGATATTACTGCGTTCTAGATTTTCCCGATGTTTTCCCTGTCAGTCTTCCTAGTATTCCTCCTAAGAGAGATGCAGAATTTGTCATGTATCTTGAGCTGGAAACTCGCCCCATTGCTAAGGCACTGGACCATATGGCCCTGCATGGGCAGGAAGAAATCAGTACCCAGCAAGATGAATTGGTGTAGTGTTGATTTAGTAGGCCAAGTTCTTCTCCTTGGGGTGCTCCTGTCTTGTTTGTGAAAAAGAAGTACGGTTCCATGAGATTGTGAATTGATTATAGGGAATTGAATAAGTTAGCCATCAAGAACAGGTATCCATTACCATGGATAGATGATTTGTTTGATTAGTAATGTGGTACTTCATTGTTTTCAAAGATTGATCTTCGTTCAAGCTAACATCAGTTGATGATTCGAGAGTCGGATGTTCCACGAACTGCTTTTTGTTCACGACATTTTGAGTTCTTGGTGATGTCCTCTGAATTGACGAATGCACCCTCTTCTTTCATGGACATGATGAACAGAGTGTTCAGGGATTTCTTAGATCATTTTGTAGTTGTGTTCATTAACGATGTTCTTGTGTATTCCAGGAGTGTTGAGGAGCATGCTCAGCATTTTTGCCTAATTATGTACACTATAAAAGAGCATAAGTTGTATGCGAAGTTGAGTAAGTGTGAGTTTTGGCTTCCTCAAATATCTTTTTTTGGTCATGTTGTAAATAAGGATGAAAGTTTTGTTGACCCAGAAAAGATAGATAGCTATTGTGATGGATTGGAAAAGACCTACCATACCTAAGTAGATAATAAGCTTCCTAGAATTGGCAAGCTATTATAGAAGGTTTATTGAAGGATTTTCCTTATTATTTTCAACTCAAACAAAGCTTACACAGAAGAGCACGACATTTGTGCAGAGCAATGAGCGCGAAGGAGCCTCTCAGGAATTGAAAAAGAGATTGTGCATTGCTTAAGTGTTGACTTTACCTACTGAAGGAGTGGAGTATACCGTTTATGTGGATGCATCACACGTTGAGCTTGGATACATCTTGATGCAAGAAGGAAAAGTTATTGTGTATTAGTCGAGGTAATTAAAGGTCCACAAAAAGAATTATCCAACATATTATTTGGAGTTTGCGGCAGTGATTTATGCCCTGAAGCTTTGGAGACATTTGTTATATGACGCGTTGTGAAAGATTTACACAGAGCATAAGAGCTTGAAGTATGTCTTCACTCAAAAGGAGCTGAATTTGCGCAAGAGCAGATGGCAGGAGTACATCCTGAATTATAATGTCGATATCCTTTATCATCCGAGTAAAGCTAACATGGTACCCAATGCCTTTAATAGAAATACCGTGCAAATCTTCAACCTCTCCATACTGTCTTTGGTAGAGGAGTTTCTGTTGATAGATATACGAGTCATCAATAGTGTCGCGCCTTCTAACTTAGAAGCTAAAGAGACTTCTTGGATTACTCTTACAAGGATGCATTATAAGGATGATTCAGATCTACAACATATCTAAGATAGGTCAGAGAGGGGAGAATTTCCAGATTTCTCCATAGATGTGGTCGGTACCCTGAAGCACCGAGGTAGGTTCTGTATTACCACTGTTGGTGATATTCGGGCAAAGATTTGCAGTGAAGCGCGTGGTTCTAGTGTTGCCTACCACCCTGGTTCTACAAAGATGTATAGAGATCTAAAGAAGATCATTCGGTGGTATGAGATGAAGAATGTTATCGCCAAGTTCGTATCTGAGTGCTTCACCTGCAAGCATGTTAAGACAGATCATAAAAGTCCTGGTGTCAAGCTGACGCCTTTGGATATTCCAAGCTGGAAGTGAGAGAGAATTTACATGGATTTTATTACCGGTCTGTTGAGATCTTCCTGAGGGCAGGATTCTGTGTGGGTCATAATTGATAGATTGATGACATATGCTCACTTTGTGCCCTTCAAAATTGGTTATTCCATGGAAAAGATAACAGAGATGTATTTGGATGAGGTCATCAAATTGCATGGAGTGCCGGTAAGTATTATGTCAGATCAGGACTCCAAGTTTATGTCATGTTTCTGGCAAAGATTACAGGAAGGCACTACAAGAAAACTGACATTTAGTGACGAAAATTTAGTGACGAAATTTATTTTGTCACTAAAAACATCTCTTTAGTGACAAAATATAGTTCGTCACTAAAAACACGTCTTCTGTGGCAAAATAAATAATTGATCACTAAAGACATATCTTTAGTGACGAAATGTAAATTCGGCCACCGAAATAAATTTTTTATAGTATTTAGTGACTAAAAAAATCTAGTCACTAAATTATTTATTTAATGACCAAAAAAATAGTCACTAATTAGAGTTTCTTTCTTAAAAAATTAATTTATTTTCACTTCTATTATTTAAGCACTATTAATCTACATCAAACTCTACACATTTCGATTAATATTTTGCTTCCCTCCATCTATTCCCTTTTTTCATTCTTGGCTAGGGCAAGACACCATGGGGCGGCATTTTCATTTCCGATTCTCATTTCAAGCGCGGAACACCATGGGGCTAGTATTTCTAGGTTTTCCGCCGCTCCCGCTTCCTCTCTCAAGCGCTGCAGTTCTCCTGGCTGTCAAACCTCTTCCTTCACGCGTGCTTCCTCGCCATCAAAATCCCACCGCCAGCGGACATCAAGGAGGGCAAGCTTCAGGTCGATCTTCCCCCAATTGCACGGGCATCTCATTTCCCCCTTTGAGCGAGTCCGCAGAAAATTTTGTTCGCCGTTTTTCTTGATTGAAATCCGCCATCTTAGTTAACATTGGCACAGTCTACAGCATGATCGCCCTATCATCAGATCGAACCTTGCCAGTAGTGCTGAAGCAGGCATGCAATGCCTTCAAGAGCGCAGCGGGGGCGTTTGCCATGCTCCGTGAGATTGTTTCTCCCAAGCTTGCCGCACTTGGAGGAGGTATTCTTGATCTATCGATTGAGTGCGCTGGAATACTTGAGCGGCTCATGCTCGCCCAGGAGAAGTTCTAGGCCTCTCTTTCTCTTCAAGTCCAGGTAATTACTACTAAGACCGCTGCTGCCTCCGCCATTGCTCCGGGTAAATGTGCGCGTTCATCTCCTTTTCCCCCTCTTATATGTTATATCAGTATTATATTACATGTTTTTATATCATATTACTGATCTAGAGTACCGAGGTGTAAAGCCACTTCATTGTTTTAGTATTGTGGTCATTATGACCCTTATTGAGATAAAATCGTATAATTCTACCACGTTCAAAGATCGATCTGTATTAAAAATGTGGAATACTTTTGTTGGGCTTCAGAGTGCTATTTCAGCAAAAGCATCGTCTATCTTTTCCTCCATGTATCTTTTTGCATCTTCAGAGTGCTATTTCAGCAAAACCATCGTCTATGATCCAAATGTTTTACATTTTTTGTTATAACATTGCCCATGAGGAACATGGACGGTAATAATCTGATGGAAACTCCTACTCCTTTCTTAACTTCCTCAACATGCTCTTTGAAGCTCTCAATCTGCTTCACATCTTTACGCACCCTCACATTTAGGTATGCTTGAACTTGCAGTTTTCTCTGTCATATGAAACATAAAATTTGGCTTTGAGAGCTTTTAGATAGGAGTATATATTTATATATTTAAATTAATTTTATCTCTCTTACTAGATTATGTAAATAGGGGAAACATCCTTTCCATGGGAATTCTTTGCTTCGATTGCCAACTCATTCATGCTATTGCAAACACCCATAAATACTTGTTTCAATGTTCTAAGGAGAGCATGCTCAAATGCAAGTTTCTCTCTGATTACATGATTACTTCAAAAATCATGTATACATTGGCTTATAAAGTATTTGGAGAAACATGTAGACTTAGGCTCCTTTTGACACGGTGGTGACGGTCGTAAACGCATGGGTTAAGCCGTCATTTGTTAAGGATCACCTAGAAAACATCATCCATTTGAACATAAAAGTGGATGAAGTTTCTTAGGTGGGTGTTAATAAATAACAATTTAACCCCCATGTTTATGACCGCCACCACCGTGCCAAACAGAGCCTTATTTATTGCCTGGCAAAACAAATATAGTTCATCAATTGATTCATAACTTTGAAAGACATCCCTGAGTATGATTTCAAGGCAATTGCTTTTTGTATATGCATTCCTAGAGGCCGAAAAATTTGGCTCATATATAGTTGCACTAATTGAGAAGTGGATCTCCCTTGAGTTTAGTTGGGTCACAAGAAGATCATCAAATCCACAAGAGTTCTACCACCTGCAATGTTTAAGTTTAATTAGAATGTACTGTTAAATTTGGCTTGCCTTATGAAATAGTGCTACTGATTAACTCACTGGATTATTGAATTAGCTTCTCTAGTGGGCATTGCATGCAACTTGTTTCTCTCCAATGTGACGAGTTCCACGTATTTTGAATTATTGATATTGTACATCCTTAATATAACCATAAAACCACACGCGTACCCAATGTTCCTTATTATCTTCAATGCCATTCACCAAATGTTCCTTCACAAAAGATTTTTCTTATTTCAGCAAACGCCGCACGCGCGTGGGGACATTTGTTTTCCTGCTTTGTGGCGGCGATTGTTCTACCTCCGGCGGGAAAACGTCCTACCAAATGAATCCTTAAATTCTTATATCTTCATTTAGACTTTCTCTCACATTTTTAATATTATTTGATGTGTAGGTTTTGATTGTGCTACTTGGAGTACTATGTATGCAGTTTCGTGATTAAAGTGGTTATTTCATGGCATATGAATAAACTAAGGTTCTTATGAGTACATATTGAAGTTATAGTTCACTGTTGCTGTTGTTGTGCACTTTTGTGCTGCTCGAATGCTTACAGAACAATTTTTCCTTTGTTTCATGGAAGTTTGATGACCTATCATCTCCAATTACAGTCATAGTATTAGTATATATATTGTTTGGGACTATTTCTACTAAAATTATTTGTCTGTTTTGTGCCTTCTTTGCTAAATTGGGGTTGATTTCAGAGCATGTTTGATTAAGGTTGTTATTTCATAGTTTTCCTGCAAGTTCATTTTGCTTGATTGATCGCATCAATTTGATTTAGGCATTTTTTGCATAAAAATTGAAATTTTGACTACTTGACATGTAATAGTTTATAGATTGAGATAAGTTCACCTTGCTTATTGATTTTCACATGCAGTGCTTCATCATGGATCATAAGAGAGCATTGGAAGAATTTTTTGGAGATATTCAGAAATGTACGCAATGCTACATGAAAAATCTGAAAAAATGGAGTTCCTGACAATACATGCAAGTGGGAAGAAGCTAAAATGAAGAAATTTGGAAACACAAAAAAATTAACAATGTCAACCCACTACCCAAACATGACTGTACATGAAGTTTGTGAGTAGTGACTAGCTTATGGACTTATTGTAATGAGAAGGGATGTCCTTGCTGTCTGGAATCAGTTTGCAGCAAGAATCTTAACTGTAAGAGTGAAAAAAGTTACACCTATTAGTGTGTGATATATTTATTTATTTTATGTATTCACATGTAAAGAAAAACTCATGTAATGCTTGTTTAATATATAATTTTTTTAAGTTTTGAGTTTAATAGAGTTAATAGCTCAATTATTCTGTATGAAGGGTTTGGGCAATCTCCCACCTTTTCTATTAATAAAATTAAAATAAACATTATCATTTCATTCATGAGTTATTTATTGTTGCATTTTAGTAATTAAAATTTGTTATTATTGCATTGCACAAATAGTGATTAAATAAATTTGGTCACTAAATATATTTGTGACAAAAATAGTTATCACTAATAATGTGCATTTAGTGACGAAAAATAGTTATCACTAATAATGTACATTTAGTAACAAAATTAGTTGTCACAAAAAACATATATTTAGTGACGTAAATTAATGGTCACTAAAACTGAACATTTAGTGAAGAAAATTAGTCGTCACTAAAAACATATATTTAGTGACGTAAATTAATCTGGTCACTAAATACTTTTAGTGACGGGCCTTTTGCAATCACCTTGTGATAGATTAAATTTAGTCACTAAGTAACATTAGTGACCAAACCGCAATATTTTGTGACGAAACTTTTCGTCACTAAATGTCAATTTTCTTATAGTGAGGGTTGGACACTAACCTCAAGTATTCAACCGCTTACTACCCGTAAACTAATGGTCAAACGAAAAGAGTTATTCAAATTTTCGAAGATATGATCAGATGTTATATTTTAAACTATGGTGGAGCATGGGACCAACGTCTTAGACTGATGAAATTTGCCTATAATAATAGTTATCAAGAGAGTTTGCAAATGGCCCCCTTCGAGTCTTTGTATGGGAGGAATTACAGAACTCCCTTGTCTTGGGTGGAGGTTGGTGAGAGACCGTTGTTGGTCCTAGAAGCCTTGGAAGACATGAGTATTTCTGTGACGCGTATTAGTGAAAAGCTTCGTGTGTCTCAGGAGCATTATGAGAAGTATGCAAATCGACGAAGGGTTGATTTGGAGTTCGAAGTTGGGGACAATATTTTCTGAAGGTTTCTTCGATGTCTTGTGTTAAGATGTTTGGAAGGAACCTCAAGTTGGATCCCAGGTATGTGGTACCTTTCTAGATTGTTGAGCGCATCAGAGTATCAGCATATATGTTGGAATTCCCTGGTGTCCACAATGCATTTCATGTAAGCCAGTGGCGAAAGTGTGTTCTTAGTGATCGTCATGTTCTTAGCTCGATTCCCCGATTGCAGCCGAATCTTTCTTATGTCAAAGAGCCTGTTTGTATTCTGGAGACTCGGGATCGGGTGTTGTGGAGGAACACGATTCTCATGGTCAAGGTTCTTTGGTGAAACCAAGATGTCGAGAGCGCAACTTGGGAGTTGGATTTGGCTATGAGAAAGTCTCATTCTCAGCTTTTCTCCTAGTATCCATTGGTAAGTATTTCCATCCGATAACATTGGATATTTCTTTTTTGTCTTGATTCGAATGTGCATTAAGTTTCGTGATGAAACTTCCTTTTTGGAGGGTTGTCTGTAATGCCCATGATTTTTCGGCATTTATTCTAATCTCCTTGATTACTTTATAATGAGGTAAGGGTGTTACGTTGACGCGTAGTTAACAGTGCGCCGTCGTTCGTGCATTTTTGGTGTTTGTTCGATTAAGTCGACCGTATTTTTAAACATACCGGTATCGAAAAATTTTACATTAAAAAAATTTAGTTATTCAATTTTAAAAATGCCTGTCAATTTTCATTGCGATCCGAGAATATTAGACCCTCGGTGAATTTTCAAGGATTTATAGAATTTCCGTTCGTCGTAAAACTTTGAAAAAATTATACCTCGAGATCGGCTCGTCGGATTTTGATTTTGACTTCGCCGTTGAATTTGTATCGCCGACATTTGCCTTACATGTGAATTTTGTTTGAATCGGTATGTGTTTAGCCCTTCATAGTAAAATAATATCTACATATTAAAACTATTATTAATTATAATATTATTATATAAAAATTAATTATATTAAAAAAAAGAAGGGGGGAAATTCGTTGAGTTTATCATTCTATTAATATCCATCGAATCCGAACCTCCTTCCCTTATTCTATCCTAACTATTATTATTTCTATAACTATTATTATTATTATTACTGTTATATAAAATGAATTAGTTGAACCCTTCACTCCTAATTCCGATGAACCGAACCCCCCTCCGATCCAATCAATAATCGGTCATTTCTAATATATATTACACCAAGCACATCAAATATTACACTATGGAGATTTCCTCTTCCCTTATAGAAATGTCCCTAATGCCCATATATATTCAGATTATTTTGAATTTTGAAAAAAAAAATGGGAGAGGAGGAGGGGTTGACGGGCATATTGAATGTTACACCAAGAAGGGGTAGAAGGGGCATATTGAATGTTACACCAAGCAGGGGTAGAAGGGGCATATTGACTGTTACACCAAGTACTTTTGTCTTCCCTTATATAATAAAGATGTATATTAGCATAATAATAATAATAATATTTATTATTATAAATTCCATCCTCCTTCCTCCACTGAACCGAACTGTGGAGCCACGAGAGAAGAAAAGAGCAAGTCCTTCTGGGAGTTTTTCGATCGCTGCTACTAAGCTCCGGTGCTCAAAATCTTCGCCGGAGCATACATCCGAAAAGTTCTTGCCGAGATCTACGCGTGCGCATTTCAGAGATCGTAGACGAGGAGTTCTTGCAGCCGACTCTTAAAGCGGAGCCCTTGGGAGACCAATTCTCTGAAGTTTTGAGGCAAGTGGTCGTTTTCTCTCTTGCCCCCTTTCCTCCCCTTGTTCTTTAGATTACTTTTCAAACTTGTCCTCGGTTAGGTTCGTGGAATCATTCTTTAGGTTAGGATTCAAGCCTTCTAACTTGTAGAAGTATGACAACTTAGTTAGAAATAACCCTTCTGGTAGTCTAGGGTGATGTCCGGTGGGTTAGTCGTACAACTGAGTTGAGTTTGTCGAATATCTATTTGAGTTTGAGTCGAGTTTGTCGAGTGTAGATTTGAGGTAAAGCCGAGTTCGTCGAGTATCCATTTGAGGTCAAGCCGAGTTCGTCGAGCAAGTGTGTTTACACTTAGAAATTCCTAGATTATTCTTCCCCTACTAAGACTTGGGCACCTTCGGGTTACCTCAATATTATGATTATTATTTTTTTTATTTTGTCCTTTGGTTGGCAGTGGATAAAGGACCACCACCTCAATGCCGGTTTGTGAATCATTAACCCTGGTGGGTTTCCTTTTTCTCTTTTGTGGGTTGTTGGGGTGTGTTGGATAATGTGCCCGCCACCACAGTGCCTTGTTGAGATTTTTAGTCTGATGGTTTTGGTTGGATAATGTGGCCACCGCCTCAGTACCGTTTTACCGGTGGTACTGATTCACGTGTTTGAGCTGATCAGTCACTTTTGCATATAAGTAAACATATATATATATATATATATATATATATATATATATATATATATATATATATATATATATATATATATATATATATATATTCTCATTTATGATTGTCGAAGTTAGAAATTACTCTGACTTGGTGTGAGTTTTAGTAATATCTAACCCCCTTGTGGCTTCTCTTATGCTTACTATTTATATGACTTTGGATACTAAGGTTTTCTTTTAGCTAGTCTGATTTGGTTTGGTAACCCTTAACTTCCCCTGTTTTCTTACTTTTGCCCTATTACTGTCACTTGTACATTTCTTGCTGAGGCGTTTTTTTCTTTTAAATGTCTTAGGCTTGGAGCACTAGCGGTCTGGGTAGCCAAAGTTGGTGTTTTCTGGTGTGGGGTTTTGTAGAAGTGGTTTTCCTTCCCTCACCTTCATGAGGTAGTTCTGTAGTTTTTTGCTTTTGTTCAGACATACATGTTGTTCTGTGGGTTTGTGTTAGGTTGTGGATGCTCACGGTGATTTACTATAAATGTTAGACTATTTGCTAGCTGTTATGTTATTTTCCTTACTGGTTTGTTTTACCTGTTTGCTTTTTGGTAAGGATTTATGCTAGATTGCATGTTAGTTACTTTTAAGGTATAAAAGGATCAATATTCTTATCTCATGCTCATATCATCCTTTTAAATCAAATGTCACTCTATTTTAAAGAACATAAAAGCTCTTTTAGTACTTATATTAAATCTAGAGGTGTGCATATCATGAATTATTCTAATGGACCTTCATTCTCATATAGGATAATAAATGAACTAAACAAAGTATTTTCTGCAGCATATATATATATTTTACACGTGGACTAGTTGATCCACTTTGCTCAGGGACATATCCACCAAAACTTAAAGGCCACTATATTTTCATCATAAAAATTTATTAATTTCATGAAAAGTGATAGGAATAGGTTTTGCCCGAGCGTCTGCAGTTGTCCCCTACACGGGGTGACATCACGGCGCATATTTTCTCTCACTCTGATATATAATTAAATACTGAGAAAATGTGGGTTGTGACACCAACACTTATATATGTCATGCCTCCTCTTATGAACCATTTTGCGGGTGGAATGCGCATGTTCATGTTCAGAAGAGTATGCCTTGGCATTCTTTTAATTACTTTGGATAATCTTATGGTCGTGTGCATGATGTGAAATGGACTGCACAACCACATGATTTTTCATAAGGTCACTCCTTTGCAGAATATCCTTCTTTTTGAGTGTCGGTACTAATGAGCCAAATACAAATGGTCCATGATTTTTTATTTGTATTTCTTTATGAGTAGATTTAAATGCACTCAACCTAATGTCCTTTCTTCCTCTCCGGTGAGGTGTATTGCTAGCCCCATTAGAGGAACATCCATTTTTCTTAAGCCCGTATATGGTGTCTTTGTCATGTCTATTTGATGGGAGCAACACCTTATGCAATTTGATTGGTTTCATCTTAAATTTTCCTTCATTATATTCTTTTTCCCTTGCCTCATTAGTATATCGTACACCACTTTTATGAGGTGTAGAGAAGCTATCTATTATGGGCAATATAATTTGTGACTTGGAGAACCTAGCCACTAGCTTCCTCTCATTGCGAAACTTCTCTAAAAGTTCCTTGATGGTCTTGTTCTAGTGAATTATAATTCTAATTTGGATGATTGAAATCCACCTCGACTTGTTGAGTTCCTTACTCATTTGAGTCAAACTTTCAGCTTTCTCAAGGCATTTAGAATTAGCAAGTTTATGGGATTCAATCTCCACTTCTTTATTCTTAACAAGCTTCTTATTGCTCTTCAGTGCTTCCTGGAGAGCACTATATTTTTTCAACCAGATCATTGAATTCTTTTTTTTAATTCAGATTCATCCTCAACATCAGATGATGATCATGCTACTTACTCAATACCTGTTTCATAATCAGATTCAAATAATGATCAGGATGCTTTTGTTTTTAGCTTATCAGGATGAGAGTCATCTTGATTTTCCTCATCTATCATGGCCATGATACCACAGTTGTCTTCATCTTTACTGTCATTGTAAGTGAGTGACAAGGGAGCTCAGATGCCAACCCTATCAGTAGGATGTTTTTATTCATCTTACAGTGCTACAAGCCCAATATAGGCCTTCTCTTCTGACTTAGATGGATCTAAATCTCTGTCACTCAGGCAAGCCTTTTTCTAAGCTATAAATCTCTTTTTAGACTTTTTCCCTTATGATAGATCTTCTCTTCAGACTTCGTATTCTCTTTTCTCTTAACTAGACCGTCAGAAATGACATGTCCATGCCTGTTGCAGCAGTATTAGATAACATTAGTAATAAAATGTTTGTTTTGTTTGAAAATATACACGTCCTCTTTGGGATCTTTTCTTATTCTGTCAGAGCTGCTGTGATGCTTCTTTGAGATGGAGGTGGAAAAGGGTTTATTCTTCCATTGTCTCCTCCTGCTCAACATTTTTTAGAACTACTTGGAGAACTAGGTGAGTTCTCCATCAATAAGCTCAACATCAAAAGTGCTAGTTTCAGAACTATCTGAATCAACATCCCTTCTTGGAGGTGAAGGGGTCTTCTCTCTGCATCTACTGGAGCTTTCAGATTTAAAAGCAACAGACTTTTCCTTAGACTAGGATTTGACTTCTTCCCCTATCTTCCTTGTATTAAGTTTCTGCTCAAGGGACAATAACTTCCCAAATAGATTTTGGGAAAAAATATTTGTCATATTCCCCACCTTTCTTATGGAACATCTGCTAGTGACAATGAATCAAATCACTGAAGGGGTGAACATTCTCGAGAATTAGATATCAGATCTTCAAGATATTCTATGCAAGCATATATCTTAAGAATCATAAAGGGGGAGAGGTCAATGATAAAAGTAGGTGGTGATCATGCTATCTAAACCTCCAATATATTGAGAGAAGCAATTGCCCCCCTATAAATTATGTTGATCATGTAGATGTCCCAGAGCTAACCCCTTAGGTTGCTAAATCATCTCATCATAAGAGAAAGGTTGTTGACACTTCTGAGGATATATCAGCAAGGCAAAGGAGATGAGAAGAGATTCAAAATGACCCAGATTATGAACAGTGGAGCCGATGGTCTAAACACATTATACTGCAAACCTGGGAGTATTTTGGTAGCATAGGCAAGAACACTTCAAGATATTATCATTTGGTAGAATATGAGAAGTACAAAGCTCAATAGAGGATGAGAGATCACAGGAGAAGCCATCCACATGGACCCCTCCTCCTCCAAGATATTATCCCAAGCCACTGGGTCACTTTGAAAGATTGAGGAGGAAAGTTGTTGGTGGAATTCCTTAGAAAGGAGGCTAAGAAGATTGTCTGTAGTGTAGCAATTCAACTACCTATTGGCAAATGATTATTTCAATCTTTTAATAGACATTTGAACTTGTATATATATATATATTTATATATATATATATACACATATATATATATATATAGAGAGAGAGAGAGAGATAGATGGATATATAAATATATATATATATATATATATATATATATATATATATATATATATATATATATATATATATATATATATATATATATCTTGGATGATGCTCTTCTTTATCTGTTGTGAATGCTAGTATAGGCTTATTACTATGATGAATGCTAGTATAGGCTTATTACTATCGTGAATGCTAGTATAGGTTTATTAATACAATGAATGCTAACATAAGCTTAAATTTGTTGAGATTGCTTGTCTAAGCTTAATTTCTATGACGATCATTACTACTATTCCTTGTATGTACGTTATCATTGGCTGAGTGTTTAGACTTCATCAGATATTGGGAGATTGTTGGAAATATTGCCCATAATATTTCATATTTGAAGAAATGCACTTGTCAATGACAAATACATTTTGTATTTGATCTATATCTGTGTTGATTAGTGTAGGTAAAATATAAACGCATATACATCACCTTGAATAAGTCAAGAGATCAGTGCAGACCAACAAAACATTCAATCACAACAAAGAATTGGTCTATGTGCTGGAGCATTGTGTGGAGTTGCAATAGAAATGAGTTCATTTATATTAAGCATTGTGAAGATATGAAGGACCAGCTTGACAATCATATCAAGAAAATTTCTAAATATAGAAGCAACGTGTCAATGGAAATCACAAGACACCTCAACATCAAAGTAGAAGATGAAAAGCTCAAAGGCAAGTTGCTTCGTGTTAGCAGCCATCACACTACACCATACTTTCTCATAGTTTAGAAGGATATCTCAACTGGATCCCAAATTATTCCAAGTACATAAGCATCATGAATCACATGATGTTGAGGCTGTGTTAAAGCTCAACCCACAAAGCCATAGAAGAAGAAAAGGTTTTAAGTCTAAAAACATTGTGTTCAATTTGTACTCATGCAGAGAAAGGCTACGTCAAAATGCATCGTGTGAAGTGAATTTAACATTATGTTAAATTAAAAATTTGAGATTTCAAATTGTCTGAAAGTCTTTGATTACAAGGGTAGCTAATCACCTAGGGGGGGGGGGGGGTTAATAGGTTATTACATTCTTTTGAATGTTCTTTAAAATCTTCTATGACTTATGTCCTACTGTGTATACCTAATTCAGCTTTCAAGAACACAAAACTCAGCACAACAAAACACAAGAAACATCACACCAGATTTTATAGTGGTTCCCTAGTGTCTGGGTACATCCACTGTCCCTCACCTCCTTTCTAACATATATTAGACAAGGCTCTTTCAATTCAGTACTACTCCAGTCTCGTACTGGTCAAGTTCATTTCAGTTCAGTATTTTGAATTCGGTACTACTCTAGTCTCGTACTGGTCAAGTTCATTTCAGTTCAGTACTTTCGATTAAGTACCACTCAATTCTCGTACTGGTCAAGTTCATTTCAATTTAGTACTATCAATTCAGTACTACTCCAGTCTCGTACTGGTCAAGTTCATTTCAGTTCAGTATTTTCAATTCGGTACTACTCCAGTCTCGTACTGGTCAAGTTCATTTCAGTTCAGTACTTTCGATTTAGTACCACTCCAGTCTCGTACTGTTCAAGTTCATTTCAGTTCAGTACTTTAAATTTAGTACCAATCTAGTGTCGTACTGGCCAAGTTCAGTTTAATTAAGAACTTTCGTTTCAGTACCACTCCAGTTTCGTATTGGTCACGTTTCATTTCATTGCTTAAATTATGCAGCTTTTGTTTATCAGCTTTATTTACCGCACTTCATTTCTGTATTTATCTATTATAAACCCAGGTCCTGCTCACGAGCAGTTGTCTTTAAAGGTTGAGCCTTATATAGTTAGGGTTAACCGGAGTTGAGGTGTTCCTCCGAGTTAGCCTCAAATAAAGCTCTCTCATGCTCCTTGTCAAAAGTTGAGCTGAGCATCGCTGCCTGAAGATTAATGTGTAGTAGGGCAGGCCGCCGCAGACACGATGCTTATTCGCATGATTATTTGATTGATTGCTTGGGAATTGCTTGCGATGAAATAGTGGCGAGTCAGTCCCTTCCGCAGACCGTTCATACTGGTGATAGAAGGTCGATGACTCAAGGCGACAGGGAGATGAGTACCACGAGTGACTGGCCGTTATGTTTTCCCCGTTGGTTTTATCTCCACTGGTCAGCCGAAATGAATCGTCAGATATCACTCACATCTAAGAGTACACAGGGTTGTATGTTGGCATCTAGGGTTGTGCGGTATGACCACCCCCAGAGTGGCAAGACTGGCCACTCTCACCGAAGACCACATAGGTGAGGCCTGCGGGGCTCTCTACCCTGCTTGAAAAGAAGCGTTCCATACTATGTCGACATAGGATTGTGTGCGCGGCTATGTATGCCTTCAGTATATGCGTGGTTGTGTATGTCTGCGGTATGTGCGCGGTTGTGAATGCCTGCGATAGGATATAGGTTAAGAATATCTAATGTACTGCTATGCTAGTGGACCTTTAATGCATTGCTGCTGCTTTTTCGGTTATACTATGATGCACTTCTTAAAATTGCTTATAGCCTATATATATATAACAAATATTGTACTAACTCTCCCTTGCTTCAGATATCTACTTTTGCTGGGTGGGTGTGTGCTCGTCCCCAGGATATGGATCCGGGGAGGAGATTTATTTCTACTTAGCTCTATGACTAACGATTATTTAAATAACCATTCACAGGAAATGCACAGCCGCAAGAGATTGCGCCAGCAGATAGAACTACTCGAGCAGAAGCACCCCCGACGACTTCAAAGTTTCGTGACGTGAGTACCGATGAGCTGACTAGGGAAAGAGGTTGAGGAGTTATATGCAGTATTTGTACAGCCTCCGGGATTTTATATATATATAGGCAAAGACCTTATACTCGTGTAAAAATATATGATGATATATATTATATGCCGGTTTCCTGTTAATGCTTATACAAATCCCTGATGTGTTGTGAGTGTTGTGATTCTAGCCAAGCAAGGCGGCCACCAAGTGCTTAGATAAGGTGGGGCGTTGCCCCTAAAGAGCACTGGGTTGGCGTCTTGGGCAGTAAGATTCCCTCCAGCCCAACTCGAGTAAATGTTTGGGGGAAGGGGTCTTACAAATGGATCAGAGCCATCACAATTCATCCTTGTGGAGCAGTCTCAGGATCCCTCGGTCCCTCGCTTCATTCTTTGGTTCGGGACATGTTGGGTACATTGGAATAAATGTACCTGATTTGAAGAAGCCACACCCTACTCTATGATATACATCAAGGTGTATTTGATGTGCTTTGAGTTTATATGTGCAGGTTAAGTAATTGCAGAAAATGCAGAAAAGTTTCTAAGTCCATGTGTCGACACCTAGAGGAGAAGTGTCGACACTTATGAAGGCTTGTGTCGACACCTAGAGAAGCTGTGTCGACACTTGGAGTAATTGTGTCAACACCAAGAAAGGCAGAGTCGACACCAGAAGAAAAGTGTCGACACATACAGGCTGTGTCGAAACACTGTGAAGAATTGTCAACATAATCTGTGTCGACACTTAGAGGCAGTGTCGACACCCAGAGAAACATTGTCGACAGCAAAAGTGTCGACACCAGGAGGCTGTGTCGACACTCAGCAAACTTCAACAAAGTTAAAGTACTTGTGTCGACACAAAGAAGATGTGTCGACACTCAGCAAGTTTCAACACATGAAGGCATGTGTCGACACAAAGGAGATGTGTCGACACTCAGCAAGTTTCAACACAAGAAGATGTGTCGACACAAAGGAGTTGTGTCGACAGACAGCAGAATTCAACTAAGTATTAAAGAAGAAGTACTTGTGTCGACGCACTCAACCAGTGTCGACACATTCAACAGAAGGCTTGTGTCGACACATAGAATCAGTGTCGACACATTCTGAAGAAGCAGTGTCGAGAATCTGTTACAACAACACAAGGAGTTGTGTCAACACCATCAAGGCTAATGTCGACACTTAGTTTACTTGTGTCGACACTTAGTCTATTTGTGTCGACACATAATGACTATCTGTCTCGACACTTTCAGACAGTGACAGTGATTTGAAGAAGTGACTGGATGACTTGACAGCTTCCATTTCAACCGATCAACTGCAACTGTCAGAACCGTCAGAAGGTTGTTAGAAACCGGATAAGCCGATCACCATGGAGAAGCTTATATAAAGTCCTTTCTCCTTCAACAGAAAGAGATAACAAAAAAAAGAAGAATCACAATTAATCAAGAGATCTAACAACACAAAGAAGATCGTCAACAGAAGATCTAAGAAGTTGGAGAGAGAGAGCTCCATCTAAGAAGAGCAGTTGATGAACCAGGCTGCAAAGTAAGATTCAGATTGAGATCTGAATCTCAAGACAGAAGTTGATTGAAGATCATCTTCACAGGAGATTCAACCCTACTGTGTTCTAATTTAAGAAGCTTTGAAGAAAGCCAAGGGAGGTTGATCTCTGCCAAGTTCTTCCAAGAACTCATCAAGAAGCCAGTCAACTCATCTCTCTCTTTCAGAGTTGTGGTTAAATACTTTGTATAATCAAAATATCTATAGGATCTTGTATAGATCTGAGCTGTAAGCCTATTTTATAAAGGCTAAGTGTAGGAGATTGTGTGCTCTGAGTGTAGGTCTTGTTGAAGACTGAGGTAGGGCCTTGTGCCGGAGTTGTAGGAGACTTTGTTCTCTGAGTGTAGGTCTTATTGAAGACTGAGTGGTAGGGCTTTTTGCCTGAGTTGTAGGAGTGGGGACACTCTGAGTTGTAGGAACCTGTTTGGGGTTCTGAGCTGTAAGATCTGAGGATCTGAGGAGAAGTGCTAAAGTTAGGCCGAATCTAGTACACTACTAGATAGGTGAAGGGGGAAGTGGATGTACCCAGACCTTGGGGAACCACTATAAATCCTGTGTGCACTCTGTGTATGTTTGATTGTATGGTTGCTGTGTTGTGATAATTGTAGAATTGCATTTACTGTACAGTATTTCTTCCTTAAATTTAAAAAGATAAAGTTCACCTATTTACCCCCCCCCCCCTCTAGGTGATTAGGCACTATTTCTTTCAAGTGGTATCAAAGCGAGGTTACTCAAAAAGGACATAACAGTCTGAGTAAGATCCTGTAGGCAGAAACAGAATAAACAAGAATCAAGAAAAAGGGTTCTAGTGAGAATCACAAAGAACTAGGGTCCATGAAATTGCCAATATGTAGAAAAGAGATTTTTGGCATATGGAAAGAGAGGGTTAGACTCTTTATGGAAGCATCTGACCCAAGAATATACATTACAGTCAAAGAAGGGTCATATGTGCCAATGAAGGTATCTATTCTGGATGCAAATCAGAAAACTCCCAAGGATTATTCAGAAATGACCAAGGATGAAATAATCTTGGCTACTATGGATAAGAGGGCTCAGAACATCATAGTGAGTGTCATTGATGATTTTAACTTTCAGAATTTGATTCATTGCAAGACTTCAAAGGAAATGTGGGATACTTTGATAGTGTATATGGAAGGGTCTGAAGAAGTAAGACAAGACAGGAAGTCCTTGTTAAATCAAGAATATGAAAGCTTCAGACAAGGAAAGTCTGATAGCATTACTGAATGCTACAAGAAGTTCTATAGGATATTAAATGAATTGATCTCCTATGGAAGAGAATTCAGCAACTATGAGCTGAATGACAAGTTTTTAAGATCCCTGACTAAGGACTGGGACACCAAGATTTGTTTCGTTAGGGAAGTGGCCAAACTAGCTGATATACCTCCTCCAACTTTGTTTGAAAAATGGTTATCTTATGAGATGCAGTTAATGGCTAGAAAGGAGGAAGAGAAGACTACTAGAGTGGAGCACAAGGAAAGATCTGTGGCCTTCAAGACTGAAGCCACTAGGAAGTATAGTAGCAAGTCTCCATCTCCACCTCAAATAGTTGCTGAGGCTGTGACAGATAATTCAGAAAGCAAGAATTCAGGTAGCAGTGAAAGTGATGAAGACTTTGCAGCTTTCACTAGGCATTTTCAAAAGTTTCTGAAGAAGAAGCAGTGGAGGTCTAATCCTACCACTTCTCAGCCAAAAGATGACTACTATCAGAAAAGAAAGTCATCAAGGAATGAAAGAAGCAGGTCCAAACCAAGCAAAGCTACATCTTCAAAAATTGTGTGCTATTGCTGCAATAGACAGGGACATATAGTGGCTGACTGTCCTGAAAAGAGGAAGGAGTCAGCGGACAAAAAGAAGACTCAATTTAAGGGCAAAAAGGAAAGATCCTTTGTTGCTAAGAAAGACAAAAGTATGACAGATCAGTCATCCTCAGAAACAGAATCAGAAGCTGAAGCCTATATAGGACTATTTGCTGAAGAGGAAGAAGATGAGTTCATGCAGCTAATGAATTCAATTTATGAGCATGAAGACAATCAGTGCAAAGGGTTGATGGATTTATCTGAAGGAGACAAAATCCAGGATCAGCCTGGACCAAGTAAGGTACAAAGTTGTTCTTCTAATTCAATTTCTAGTACTGATTCAGAATTAGATACATCTGCATCAAGTGATGTGGGTGGGTCTGAATCTGAAGGAGATATTCATCAGTTAATTGATGAATATATGGACTTGTTGCAGGCCTTGAAGAAAAGCAAAACCTTGGCCAAAACTCAGGCAAAGGAGATTGCTAGTCTTAAGTTGGTTGCTGCTGATTCAGATAAGTTGCTTGATCAGAAACTGAATGAAATAGCCAGGCTGAAGAACATTACTGTTATTCAGATGCGTACTATTACATTTAAGAATGATCAAATTAGAAATCTGGAGGTTAGACTTCAGAAGGAGAGAGAGATTGTAGCAATTTTTCTAAACCTAAATCTATTTTACCTTTGATAGATGAGTTTGTACCTCAAAAAGGTAAGACTGGATTGGGGTTTACAAAACCTGCCAGGACAGCTAGGTCCAAATCTAAGGGCAAAGCCCCAACACTAAACAAGAAGGCTGCAGTAGATAATCCAGGCAGGGTTGTACCCAAACAAAGGTACAACAGGTTTGAGTGCTGGTGTTGTGGCAAGGTAGGCCACTTTGCCTTAGATTGTTGGTACAATTCCAGTACCAAGGAGAGTAGCAAACTGCCTGCTAGAAGAGCTACAGGTAGTTTTGTTAAAAGTCAGACTAACTTGCACCAAGGACCCAAGAGTTATTTGGGTTCTAAGGTTAAGTAATCTATTTTGCAGGTGAGTCCAAGTGGCCATGCCCCTATATGGTACTTGGACAGTGGATATTCCAGGCACATGACTGGAACAAGGGGGTTGCTGAAGGACTATACACCTATCAAGGATGGTCCTAAAGTTACCTTTGGTGGTTCAGAAAAAGGAATCATCAAAGGCTTTGGTAAAATTTCTAGTAACCTGATTACAATTACTCAAGTGGCTTATGTAAAGGGTTTGAAACATAACCTCATTAGCATAAGTCAGCTGAGTGATTTAGGATATGACATCTCATTTGTCAAGAATGACTGTCATATCAAAAGGTCAAGTGATCAAAAGATCATTTTGACAGGATATAGGAAGAGAAATGTCTATTGTTTAGACTTTGTGTGTGAGAACAATGTTTCTCCTATTTGTCTTGTAGCTGATGAGAAAGTCTCATATTGTGTTAAATGGCACAAGAGGCTAGCTCATCTTAACTATAAGACAATTGGCCAACTGTTTAGCAAAGAGTTAGTGAGGAATGGTTCTCAGGTTAAGTGTATAAAGGATGGGATATGCTCTGCTTGTCAAAAAGGCAAGCAGACCAAATCTATCTTTCATAGCCTTGAGAACAATGATTCTATGAGGTGTCTATACCTCTTGCATATGGATCTTTTTGGTCCTATGCCAGTTCACAACCTAGGTAGGAAGGTCTACACATTTGTGATTGTAGATGACTATTCAAGGTTTTCCTGGGTGTTCTTCCTTAGACAAAAATCTGAAACCCCAAGTATCTTATATAGTTTTGTTAAACAAATTCAGAATGAATTGGACAGTACAGTGGTCAAAATCAGAAGTGACCAAGGTACTGAATTTCAGTCTGAAAGTATGACAAAACTGTGTGAAGAATTTGGAATTTTTCAGGAATTTTCCTCACCAAGAACACCTCAGCAAAATGGTATTGCTGAAAGGAAAAATAGAACCTTGATAGAGGCTGGTAGAACCCTATTGAGTGACACTTCTCTCCCAGAATATTTCTGGGCTGAGGCAGTAAATACTGCTTGTCATGTGATCAATAGGGCTACTATCACTAAGAGCCATAAGAAGACCCCCTATGAGATTGTGAAGGGCAGAAAACCAAATTTATCCTATTTCAAGATCTTTGGTTGCAAGTGTAATATACTTAACAATGGAAAGTCTTATCTATATAAGTTTGCTGTCAAATCCCAAGAGGGGATCTTTGTTGGGTACAGCAATAATAGTAAGGCTTATAGGGTCTACAACTTGATTACTCAAGTTGTAGAAGAGTCTGTACATGTAGTTTTTGATGAAGCTAGATTCATTAACTGTGAATTGCCAAGAAGTGTTTGCAGCTCCACAAGTGTAACTGAGAAAATGGACAAGCTTAACTTAACAGAAGGTTCTTCTGCAAGTCAACAAGTGGAAGATAGTGGCTGCTGTCCAGGGGGAGTATAAGATACTCCTGATGCTGAAGAAGACCAAGAGGTGCAGCTAAATGAAGAGACTGAAGGTGTACAACCTGAAGACAGGCTGCCTCCAGCAAATAGACACTTAAAAGATCATCCAGCCAATCAAATAATTGGAGATCTTAGATAAGGAGTGCAAACAAGGAGCAGGAATCTAAGTACAGTTCTTTACACCAGTTTCCTATCCCAAGTTGAGCCAAAGAAATTTGAAGAAGCAATCCTAGACCCTCATTGGATTGAGGCCATGCAAGAGGAGCTGAATCAATTCAAAAGATGCAAGGCCTGGGAGCTATTCCTAAACCCAAGGACCACAACATTATTGGAACTAAGTGGATCTTTAGGAACAAGTTGGATGAGAATGGAATCATCATAAAGAATAAAGTTAGACTTGTTGCAAAGGGATATAGGCAGGAAGAAGGTATTGATTTTGATCAAACCTTTGCTCCAGTAGCAAGACTGGAAGCAATAAGGATGTTCCTTGCCTATGCAACATATCAAGGGTTCAAGGTATATCAAATGGATGTTAAGTCAGCTTTTCTGAATGGAAATCTGAAGGAAGAAGTGTATGTAGAGCAGCCATCAGGTTTTGTTGATTCTATTAAACCTGATTATGTTTATAGACTTAGGAAGGCTTTGTATGGGTTAAAATAAGCCCCTAGGACTTGGTATGAAACCCTGTTTAGTTTTCTCATTGAGAACAAATTCTCAAGGGGGAAAATAGACAAGACTTTATTCCTTAGGGAATCCAGAGGCAAGATTATCTTAGTCCAAATATATATAGATGACAAAATATTTGGGTCTACAGAAAGTAGTCTTTGCAGAAAGTTTGCAAAACTCATGTAAGGACAATTTGAAATGAGCAGTATGGGGGAACTTAAGTTCTTCTTGGGTCTTCAAGTTAGACTGACTGAAGATGGATTATCTATATGCCAGTCTAAGTTCACCCTAGAGTTAATAAAGAAGTATGGTATGGAATCATCCAGTACCATGAAAACTCCTATGGGGTCAGGCATGTCTCTAAGCAAAGATGATGTAGGGAAACCTGTAGATGAGACTTTGTATAGAGGGATAGTTGGCTCCCTACTATATTTGACTGCTAGTAGACCAGATATCATGTATGCTACATGTGTCTGTGCTAGGTACCAAGCTTGCCCTAAAGAATCTCATCTGACAGCAGTCAAAAGAATTTTGAGATATCTTAAGGGCACACCTTATATAGGCCTTTGGTACCCTAGGAATGGAGATTTTATACTGACAAGTTATTCAGATGCAGATTTTGCAGGCTGCAAGGAAGATAGGAAGAGTACTACAGGAACCTGTCAATTTCTAGGTGGAAGGCTGGTGTCATGGAGTAACAAGAAGCAGACCAGTGTGGCTATCTCCACAGCTGAGTCAGAGTATGTGGCTACAGGAAGTTGTTGTGCTCAACTTCTATAGATTCAACATCAGCTAGAAGACTATGGTATTCAAGTAAGTAGAACACCTTTATTTTGTGATTCTACAAGTGCCATTTCTATTGCAAATAATCCTGTCTCACACAGTAGGACTAAGTACATAGAAATAAAATACCATTTTCTAAGAGAACATGTAGAAAAAGGAGGCATTTCACTAGAGTATGTTAAGACAGATAATCAGTTAGCTGATATGTTTACTAAGCCCCTAGATGAAACCAAATTCAATAAGCTTAAAATTGAATTAGGAATGATAAACTTAGAATAGTTTAAAAAAATTGGCTAAGTAAAATAGTGTCGACACACAGAGCTGTCTGTGTCGATACATAGAAATGGTGTCGACATTTCAGAGAAATAGTGTCGACACATCTAGACAGTAAGTGTCGACACTTTAGATAATTAGTGTCGACACATCCAAAATAGGTGTCGACACATCCAGGGTGGTGTCGACACTTAGGATTTACATAGAATTCGTCGAGTAGAGTCTCAACTAATTGTCGAGCTGAGATGTATAAGTGTCGACACATATATTCTGTCGACTATATTTGTGTCGACACATAGTTGTCGAGACATTAGAAGTAAGTGTCGACACTTTTCAACAGTGTCGACACATTTTAAGTATTTTCACGCGCCTTTTCACCTTCAGTTTTAGAAAGGTATAAATAGATCTTCACCATTATTTGTCGACACGCTCACCATAGTTTCGAGACCAAATTTGTGTGTCGACATCTCTCTTCTCTAAATTCAAAATTTCTTCAAACCCTAATGGCGCCCAAGCTAGAAGAGAACATTAATGAAGGTTTTGAGCTCGTGCGACACGCCTTTGATGACACAGAACCAGAAATCCAAGGTGTGGTAACCCTAATTGTAGAGACTGGGTTAGAGTATTTTGTTTCCGAACCAATCAAGATATGGAAGAAGGAAGTCCTCGAATTCTTTCATGCAGCAACTCTTGATGAAACTGGACTCAAGATTAAGTCCAAAGTCCATGGGGCAAAGGTGAAGGTCACCCAGAAGAATCTAAGAAAAGTTCTACATCTCCCTAGAAGTAAAGAAGAGGAAGATGTATCTGCTTCAAAGACAAGGGAGGCACTGACATGGTGTGGACTTGATTCAAGCATGAAAATTGGATTAGTTTTTAATAGAAAAGGGATGAACATGCAGGGCAAGTTTTTATCTGAAATAGTTGACAAGGTAATACTGAGCAAGCCTGGTGGGCATGATAGAATATCAGCTCACATGTTCAGTTTGATGACCAGGATAATTTTCCAACTTAAAACAGATTGGTCGGCAGTAATGTTTGACAAGATAAAGGAAAGTCTGAAGAAGCCCAATCTGGGTAGGATTTTGAGTTTATTCTTAGCTGGAAGTAACCCTGAAGTGATGAACCAAGCTGCTGGATCTAAGATAAACCATATGAGGAGAATGGATGTAAGAATTATTTCAAGGTGGGATAGAGTGTTGACAAAGGAAATGCAAACTCCAGAAAATGAAACACCTCAGAAGAAGAAGAAGAAGAAGAAGAAGAAGAAAGCCATTGTGGCTCAAGAATCCTCAAGTAGCTTAGAGGAGCAGGTGGTTTTTAGTTCTGATGATGGAGAGGATGGCAATGTTGGACAGTCACCAGTAAGACAAGAAGATGCCCAGAGGCAGGGGGAGCTACCATTAGCTAGCCCTATTCACCTGGATCATTACTTGATGTTGTGACTGAATCACTGAAGTTAATCAATTAAATTTCAATATTAAGGATGAAGTTTTGACTGAATCATTACTTGATGTTGATCAGCATACACAGTTACATAGTCAACCACAAGATGTTGTCATGGAGGACACATCAGTTGCTGATAAAGTGGAGTCAGTTGCTCCTGAGATAAGAGATTCTCCTGTACAACCTCCACATGAGTTTACACTAGAAGAGCTGTTCCCTGATCTTTTACAGACTGATTTTGAGGGAGAGAAAGCTGCTGTTGAGGGGGAGCCAGCTAATATTGAGGGGGCGCATGTAGAGGAAACTGCCAGAAATGAGACTGAGGAGCAAAGGAATGCTGAGGAGCTACCAAGGACTGACAAGGATTTACCTCCTAGTCCTAAGGACAGGGTAGACATTGCAAGTACTTCTGCCTCAGAGGATGAAGAGGCTGCTAGAGCCAAGAAAAGAAAGTTCCAGGTCTTCAAGAGAAGAAGCTAGACCTACAAGAAAGCACTGCAAACCATAGTTCCACAACAAGCCCCAACAGCAGATTATAGTTCATTGATGGTGGCTTTGCAGATCAAGATAGATGAGCAAAGGAAAGCTTTGGAAACTTATATGGATGAGCACCATAAGGAGCTATAATTTTCCTTAACTCAAGACATAAAGTCCATAAGATTTGAAGTGAATCAACATAAAAAGGAAATGACTGACTGCTTTCATAAAGGAGGGAATGCAGCGGTATATCTGGCTACTCATCAAGAGCAGATCAAGACACAGGTGGATGACATGGCAGTCAAACAAGGATATGTTCTGGAAAACCAGATTAGAATGAATGAAAATTTAACTGAATCATATAATGAGATAATAACTACAATGAAAAATCTAGCTACTATACAGACTGCACAAAGTGATACTACCAAAGAAGCCTCTGATAAGCAATTACAAGAGAGCCTATCTACTGTTAAAACTGCTATTGAAGATTCTCAAAAGGCTATAACTGAAAAGCTCCAACGATTCAAACCTTTTTATAAAGATGGAGTTAACTATTTGAATGCTCAAATCAGATTCCAGAAGGATGATCTTAGGGATCATATAGAAAGAGAAGTCATAAAGGGGGAGAGGGTATTAGTCAAAGCAGGCTCTGACCATGCTAAATGGATTTCCAACAACATCAGAGCTACCCTTGGATATCCACCTTTATCTGATGATGATAATGTGGCAGAATCTGGGGTCAATCATGCATATCTTGGAGGAGAACAAGCTGAAGTAGCTCAGGTGATCTACCCTCCTGCAGATTTTGACATGATACATCAAGAGATACAGTCTATGTATAGTCCTCCTGAAGGTGCTCACAATGTGATCATTGAGAAAGTTGTACAGCCTGTGCCAAAGGCAGTACTAAAAGAGCAAGAGGCATTACTAAAAGAGCAGGAAGCCCAATTATCTAAGAAGAGGTTCAGAGAACAGGCTGAATTAAGGCCAGACTTTGAGCAATGGAGCCCAACCTCTAGGAATATCATATTAACTACTTGGAAGGCTGCAAAGGATAATTTCCTAGAGAGGGGCAAATGGTATTCTGACCAGGAATGGAAAAAACATAAGGCTAGGCAAGAAGCGATAGTACAATATAGAAGGAAGGCTAAATTAGGGAAGCTACCTCCTAATGCACAGGAGCCTAACAAGTATTTCCCTAAGCCTTATCATTATTTTGAGAAACAGAAGATAAGGGCTGAAGAACAGAAAAAGAAAGATCTTAAGGGAAAGAAGCCTGCAAATGACAATGATGCTCCAGTTCAAGCAAAGATTCAATCTGGAAAGGGCATTGTTATCAAGGAGCCATAGCAGCCATAGATTAGGATTTTCTTAAGTTTACAACTCTGTAATCTTTTACATTAAAATCAATGTAAACTTTTGGTTAATGAGACTATTGGAAGTTATAACAAAATAATGTTTGATCTGTTACATTTGTATTCTGTAATGATTATTTATAAATGTTTTGTTAAGTATTTACCCTGTCATATAATACTGTTATACATCATATTGAGTATTTGTTATGAATGGTGTATATCATTGACTAAGGGTTATGACTTCTCCAAATAGGGAGAGATTGTTGGGTACATTGGAATAAATGTACCTGATTTGAAGAAGCCTCACCCGACTCAATGATATACATAAAGGTGTATTTGATGTGCTTTGAGTTTATATGTGCAGGTTAAGTAATTGCAGAAAATGCAGAAAAGTTTCTAAGTCCATGTGTCGACACCTAGAGGAGAAGTGTCGACACTTATGAAGGCTTGTGTCGACACCTAGAGAAGCTGTGTCGACACTTGGAGTAATTGTGTCAACACCAAGAAAGGCATATTCGACACCAGAAGAAAAGTGTCGACACATACAGGCTGTGTCGACACACTGTGAAGAATTGTCAACATAATCTGTGTCGACACTTAGAGGCAGTGTCGACACCCAGAGAAACTTTTTCGACAGCAAAAGTGTCGATACCAGGAGGCTGTGTCGACACTCAGCAAACTTCAACAAAGTTAAATTACTTATGTCGACACAAAGGCAATGTGTCGACACTCAGCAAGTTTCAACACATGAAGGCATGTGTCGACACAAAGGAGATGTGTCGACACTCAGCAAGTTTCAACACAAGAAGATATGTCGACACAAAGGAGTTGTATCGACACACAGCAGAATTCAACTAAGTATTAAAGAAGAAGTACTTGTGTCGACACACTCAACCAGTGTCGACACATTCAACAGAAGGCTTGTGTCAACACACAGAATCAGTGTCGACACATTCTGAAGAAGCAGTGTCGAGAAGCTGTTACAACAACACAAGGAGTTGTGTCAACACCATCAAGGCTAGTGTCGACACTTAGTCTACTTGTGTTGACACTTAGTCTATTTGTGTCGACACATAATGACTATCTATCTCGACACTTTCAGACAGTGACAGTGATTTCAAGAAGTGACTGGATGACATGACAGCTGCCATTTCAACCGGTCAACTGCAACTGTCAGAACCGTCAGAACCGTCAGAAGGTTGTTAAAAACCGGATCAGCCGGTCACCATGGAGAAAGCTTATATAAAGGCCTTTCTCCTTCAATAGAAAGAGATAACAAAAATAAGAAGAATCACAATTAATCAAGAGATCTAATAACACAATGAAGATCTTCAACAGAAGATCTAAGAAGTTGGCGAGAGAGAGCTCCTTCTAAGAAGAGCAGCTGCTGAACCAGGCTGCAAAGTAAGATTCAGATTGAGATCTGAATCTCAAGACAGAAGTTGATTGAAGATCATCTTCACAGGAGATTCAACCCTACTGTGTTCTAATTCAAGAAGCTTTGAAGAAAGCCAAGGGAGGTTGATCTCTGCCATGTTCTTCCAAGAACTCATCAAGAAGCCAGTCAACTCATCTCTCTCTTTCAGAGTTGTAGTTAAATACTTTGTATAATCAAAATATCTGTAGGATCTTGTATAGATCTGAGCTGTAAGCCTATTTTATAAAGGCTGAGTGTAGGAGACTGTGTGCTCTAAGTGTAGGTCTTGTTGAAGACTGAGGTAGGGCCTTGTGCCTGAGTTGTAGGAGACTTTGTTCTCTGAGTGTAGGTCTTATTGAATACTGAGTGGTAGGGCTTTTTGCCTGAGTTGTAGGAGTGGGGACACTCTGAGTTGTAGGAACCTGTTTGGGGTTCTGAGCTCTAAGATCTGAGAATCTGAGGAGAAGTGCTGAAGTTAGGTCGAATCTAGTACACTACTAGATAGGCAAAGGGGGAAAGTGAATGTACCCAGACCTTGGGGAACCACTATAAATCCTGTGTGCACTCTGTGTATGTTTGATTGTATGGTTGCTGTGTTGAGATAATTGTAGAATTGCATTTACTGTATAGTATTTCTGCCTTAAATTTAAAAAGATAAAGTTCACCTATTCACCCCCCCCCCGCTCTAGGTGATTAGGCACTATTTCTTTCAGGACAAACCTCGCAGTGGAAGCCTGGTGGACCCTAATGTAGAAGCTTAGGGATTCTAGATTGTACGATAGTATGCCCGTGCACCATTGTTTCCGCTTCGTCAGTAGTTCTTGCAAATTTACCCTACTTTTGCAAAGTATTGACACTTTTCCTGTTACTTCTCTAGATATCGGAGTACAGTAACAGGAGAATCTCTTCCAGAGGATATCCCCCCCCCCGTCCAGATCCAGTCTCCAACGCGAGTGTACCGTTCGCTGAGACCAACTTGGGGCAGACACTGACGGCCATCCTGGCCACCTTCCGGATAGCCTTAGTACAGCCACCACGAGAGATGATGGGGCCTACAAATTTGCTGAAAACCTTCCGAGGATTGAGGCCTCCCACTTTCAGAGGAACAGAGACTGCCATCCAGGCAGAGGAGTGGGTGGAGCGCATGGAGGGGTTGCTGGTAGGCATGATGTGCCCAGCAGTAGCTGCAGTCTTATTGGTAGTGACTTATTAGAAAGATACGCTAGAGATTTGTGGAGAGCTGCCAGCCGCTCGACCTTTAGAGTACGACCGATGAACGATATACTATGGGGAGAGTTCTCGGAGGCCCTACTAGAGTTCTTTATTACAGATATAGACAGAGCTGTTTTGCAGGAAAGGTTCCTACACATCCGACAGGGAGATCAAACTGTGCCTGAGTATAAGAGGGAGTTCATACACCTTGCACGTTTTGCCGAGAATTTGGCAGCCTCAGACAGGGATAGAGCCTCCTGATTCTACTGAGGCCTACGTGATGACCTCAGGCAGGCTCTGATTATGATCTCTCAGTCTATCTTCCAAACCATAGCCACTCACGCAGCAGCGCTTGAGTTGGACCATCAGATGGTAGCCCAGTAACACAGAGGATAGGTCAATGTCACTGGAGGCCTGAGATGAGACAGGGGAGCTGCTCCCCACCAACATGATAGAGGGCGCAGGCAGTGGCACTGCAGATATCCTTATAGGCGCCCACCAACACCCCCAGCACCCCCAGCCCCACAGTAAGGCATCAGAATAGCTTCAGCACCACAGCCCACGCTAGTGGCCTGACGTGATGTTCCCTTCGTAGGGAACTATTTCTTGTGTCAGCAGCAAGGGCATATGAGGGCCTTCTTCCCACAGTCAACAGGAAGGCTAGGACTAGGAGCAGTACATGGTGGGCAGCCAGCACGGGGGCAAGGCCAGAGGGGTCGTAGAGGTAGAGCCGGTAGGAGAGGTCAAGAGGGTCGAGCAGCACCCTTGGAGACATAAGCACTAGACTTACAGCACGGACCAGCCCTTGACGTAGTTGTGCGAACATAAAAAGAGTGTCTGGAAATTGGACAAAGAGAAATTTTTGTATTCCAAAAAAGGTATCAATTACATGGTATAGCCTCCCTTTTATAGAATGGATGAGATGGGAGAGATTACAAATAAATAATGTGGGACTAAAAAATATCATGTACAAGTTGTTTAACATAAATACAAGCCGACCAAGCCCGCGGTTTGATGAATAGGCAAACCGCCCGGCAACCGCAAGATGAAGACACCAAGCCGCCACAATAGACGGCCAGGTCGCCCGGTCTCCAAGTCGCCAGGGACTGATTAACAAACTGCCAGAGCACCAATAACAACAGGTCAGCAACCAAATCGCAGGAGAGAAACCGACAGACCGCCCGGACTACAACCCACAGTGATAGACCGCCAGGTCGCCCGGTCTCTAATCTGCAACACTCCCCCTCAAGCTGGAACATATATATCGATCATGCCTAGCTTGTCACAATTGTGATGAAAAGAGGTCGATACTGATTTGATGAAAATATCAGCCAACTCTTTATCGGAGCTGATGAACGGAGTACAAATTTGTTCCTTCAAAATCTCCTCCCGAATGAATTGGCAGTCAACTCGATGTGCTTGGTTCTCTCATGGAAGACCAGATTTTTAGAGATGTATATGGGGGCTTTGTTGTCACAAAACATATGTAGAGGATGGTTGTAGACCTCTCCTAAGTTAAGTATGAGAGCCCGTAACCACTTCAACTCACACGTGGTTGATGCCATATTTCGATATTCTGCTTCTACACTGGACCTGGAGACTACAGACTGTTTCTTGCTTTTCCAGCTCACATGGTTCCCCCCTACAAAGGTGCAAAAACCTGAAGTTGACTTGCGGTCTCCTTTGTCATCGGCATAGCTTGAATCGTAGTACGCTTCAAACCTTAAATGACCATTCTTCTGAAAGAGAAGTCCTTTCCCAGGAGCTGATTTAATATACTCCAATATCTTTAGGGCCGACTGTAGATGGCACTCCCTAGGAGCTTGCATGAATTGGCTAACCTTGCCGACAGCATAGGCAATGTCAGGTCTGGTGACTGTGAGATATATGAGTTTACCAACCAGACGTTTGTACCTCGTAACATCAGAAAGAAGAGGAGAGTCATCCGTCCATGTTTTATCTTCTCCAGTCGCCATGGGACATTGGGTAGGTTTAACCCAAGTCAACCCTGCCTCTTTTAAAAAAGTCAAGAGCATACTTCTATTGGGAAAGGACAAGAGAAGCGGGCTTCCGAGAAATTTCTATCCCCAGAAAAGATTTTGGAGAGCTCATATCCTTTGTAACCAGGTGTTGCCGAATATGCTTCTTTGTCAAGATTATCCCAACTTGGTCATCTCCAGTAAGAAGAATATCATCAACATATACTACAAGCACCACTAGACCCTGAGAAGTTTTACGAGTAAATAGGGAGTGATCAGTAGAACTCCTCGTAAAACCTATAGCCGCCACAATCCCGCTAAACGTGTCAAACCAAGCGCGAGGACTTTGTTTTAGGCCATATATAGCCTTCTTAAGCCGGCAAACCTGTGTCTCCCCCTGAGGAACATACCCTGGAGGTTGCTCCTTGTAGACATCTTCCTGAAGATCCCCATAAAGAAAGACATTCTTCACATCCAGCTGTGAAATGGGCCAATCTTTATTGACAGCCATAGAGAGAAGGACCCGAATAGTGCTGAGACGAGCAACTGGAGAGAAGGTGTCAAAGTAATCAACGACATAAGTCTGGGTAAAGCCCTTGGCAACAAGCCGAGCCTTGTAACGATCCACACTGCCATCGGGGAGGAATTTCACTACAAAAACCCAGCGACAGCCAACAACATCTGTGCCAAAAGGATGAGGAACTAGGGTCCAGGTACCCCGTTTAGTGAGAGTAGCAATCTCTTTATCCATGACAGCCTTCCAATATGGAATGATAAGGGACTCCTGATAGGAACGGGGGGTGGAAGTGGAAGAGATAGCCAGTGCAAAGTTCCTGCGAGCAGGTGTTAGACGATCATAGGAAACAACGACATCAAGCGTTTGCTTAGTATAAGTCCAAACCTCTTTGAGAAGGGCAATGGGGAGGTCCAGGTCAGCAGGTTCCTCAGTATCCGGAGCATCCGTGGTGGAGAGAGCTGGCCCGAGAGGAGAAAGCGACGACGGTGAAGAGGAGGGAGATTGCGTAGGTGGAGTGGGAGGAGAAGAGGATGGAGATGGTGGAGGAGGAAAGACCTCGATAGGAGGGGATGGGCTGGAGGGAAGAGGAAGAGGAAGACTGGGTGCCACATGGAGAGGAGAGGAGTCGCTAGAGAAATATGGAGCATTCTCGAAGAAGGTAACGTCCGCGGAGACGAACTGCTTGCGTAGAATGGGTTCAAAACAACAGTATCTTTTCTGAGTGATAGAGTAGCCCAGAAAGACACATTAGGTGGAGCGAGGGGAGAGTTTGTTGCGGGTGGAGGAGGGAGCATGCACAAAGGCTGTGCACCCAAAGATACGTAGAGGAAGAGGAAAGAGATCCTTTCCTGGATAGAGAAAGGAGAAAGGGGTTTCACCGCGGAGAATAGTGGAGGGAATGCAATTGATGAGGTAGCAAGAAATGAGAACAGCATAGACCCAGTAGGAGCGAGGGACATGAATTTGTGTAAGTAAGGTGCGAGCAACATCAAGGAGGTGACGGTTTTTGCGTTCCGCCACCCCATTTTGTTGGGAGGTGTAAACGCAAGTTGTTTGATGAATAATCCCATGTTGCATACAAAATGAGGAAAAAGCTCGACTAACGTACTCTTTGGCATTATCAGAGCATAATACTTTAATAGAAACATCCAACTGATTTTTAATTAAATGATAAAAAGATTGTCATACATCAAAAAGTTCAGAGCATTCTCATAAGAGAAACACCCAAGTACATCGAGAGAAATCATCAATGAAAGTAACAAAATAAGAGCTACCCCGAACAACGATGAGGGTAGGAGCAGGGCCCCAGATGTCGGAGTGAACAAGATCAAATGGATGGGTAGAACCACGAACTTGCTTTGGCGGGAAGGAGGAATGGTGATGCTTGCCAAGCTGACAGGCATCGCAGTTGAAAGGAGAACTGTGTGGAGCAAGGTGAGGCAGAAGCTGATGAAGAAGACGTGGAGGAGGATGCCCAAGGCAGAGATGCCATTGTAGGAGATCTGTAGAGGAGGAGGAGAAGGCTGACAGAGCAGAAACATTATCGAGGAAGTAGAGGCCGCCGCTCTGAGTCCCAGTAGCAATCGTCCGTTGGCAGCTCGGATCTGGAAAAGAGCAAGAAGTGGGAGTAAATGTGATGGCACATTGAAGTTGCTTGTACCAAGATGTAACTGATAACAAATTGTAGGGAAATTTGGGCACACAGAGAGTGTATGCCAAGAGAAGAGACGGAGTGACATGAACCACTCCCGTCCCATGAACCAGGGAGGGAGAGCAGTCTTCAACAAGGACCGGGGGCAACTGATCATATGTTTCAAGGAGAGAAATGAATTGCGGATTGCCCGTCATGTAATTAGTTGCACCAGAGTCGATGTGCTATTTACCTTGAGTAACCATATGGGCACTACCTGAGGAAGTGACCACCGAAGAGGACAGCTTGGAAGAGGAGGTGGAAGATTCACCAGAAGGGCGAAGATGTGGATGTTTCAGCCAGCATAGATCCACAAGATGCCCTGTGCGGCCACAGTGAGAGCAGAGGAAGCGGGAGAACTCCGACCACCAGAATGGTGGTTGCGACTACCAAAGCCGCTCCATTGAGTCTGTTGAGCATATGGTTCTGGAAGAGGAGAAGACAGAAGCGGATGCTGAAGAATAGATGTAAGTACAGTAATGCGTGCAGCAGTTGTATCCAAGTTGGGAGAGTACGCTTCACCCAAGATTTGTTGGCGGATCATGTCGTAGGAATCAGGAAGCCGGAGGAGGTAGCACACAACAAGCAGTTCTTGAAAGTGCTTGTGTTGTTCGGCAAGATACGCAGAGAAGGGGCGATGTTGAAGAATCTCAGCCCCGAGAGCTTGAACCTGTTGATAAGCAGCAGCATGAGATATAGAAGGACGGGCAAAGAGGTCTGCATACAAAGTATAAATGCGGGACGTCTGAGCACCCTTTGAGTACAGAGAATTAAGATGAAGTCATGCCTTCTTAACCGTCTCATCATGACGAATAACAGGAATACATTCATCGGAAAGACTGTTAGTGAGCCAAGTACGGAGAAGCGCATTGGTAGCATCCCAGTCGTCAAATTCAGCAGAAGTGGTGGGAGGAGGGTCATCGCTAAGGTGGTGGCATTTGCATTGTGAGCGGAGTAGGAAGGTGAAGGATACACTCCAATCCGAGTAGTTGGAACCAACAAGCTTAGATATGGTGCCAAGATTCCCGGAAGGAATCGGAGCAGGAGGCGGATTTGTCACAGGAGTAGCGTTGGTGGTAGAAGAGCTGGAAAGGGCAATGGAAGAAGCTGCATGGGTAGAGGGAAGAGAGAAAGGTCGCGCGGAAAGAAAGATGTCAGGGCGGATAAAAGGCCGCGCGGGAGAGAGTAGACCGCAGCGGACGCAAGTAAAGGACTTGCAGTGGATAGAAGAAGAATCCGCAATAGAGAAAAGGAAAGAAGTCGCGCGGGAAGAGAGCAAGCCGCGTGAATTGAAGACCGAGAAGCCGCGAAAGCAGTCCACGGAGAAAGAGCGAGAAGAAGAAGGTCGCGCAAACAAAGAGCAGCGACAAAGGAGGAGAGACCGTGCAAACAAGAGGCAAGAAGGAAATCAAGTCGCACAGACAGAGGAAGGCACTGAATCAGGAGTACAAGAATGCGGGCTCTGATGCCATGTGCGAACAGAAAACGAGAGTCCGGAAATTGGACAAACAGAAATTTTTGTATTCCAAAAAAGGTATCAATTACATGGTATAGCCTCCCTTTTATAGAATGGAGGAGATGGGAGACATTACAAATAAACAATGTGAGACTAAAAAATATCATGTACAAGCGGTTTAACATAAATACAAGCCGACCAAGCCGCGCGGTTTGATGAATGGGCAAACCGCCCGGCAACCACAAGAGGAAGACACCAAGCCGCCACAATAGACCGCCAGGTCGCCCGGTCTCCAAGTCGCTAGGGACTGATTGACAAACCGCCAGAGCACCAACAGCAACAGGTAATTAACCAAATCGCAGGAGAGAAACCGACAGACTGCTCGGACTGTAACCCGCCAGTGTCAGACCGCTAGACCGCCTGGTATCTAATCTGCAACATTAGTGATATGTATATATATTAGGCGATAGGATATATCAGATGTTGTTACATATGCTATGTATAGTTTATGCATGTATGTCTACATCTTGTATATTACTTATATGATATATATGCTTCTATATCATCAGGAATCCTGTTGGTAGGAGGACATTGTGCCAAGACCCTCTTTGATACGTGAGCAACACACTCCTTTGTGTCCCACGAATTTATCGCAACAAAATAGAATGTTATCCGCACAACCAGACTAGCTATATGAATTTGTTTGTCGGATGGATCAGATATGACGTCGACGGAAAAGTGCTTGTTCCAGGCCAAGCTAGGAGAAGTAGAATTTGATGTCTACGCAATCATCTTGTCAATAACTGGATTCGATATTATTCTGGGAATGGACTGGCTAGCCGAGCACAAGGCGCAAATAAATTGTTCAACGCGAGAGGTCCGCCTACAGAACACAAACGGCCAGGATGTTACGTTGACAGGTGTACCTTCAATCTCGCGTATTATTTTAACTTCTGTACAAATTGTAAGATCAGTCCGGCAGAAGGATGAGGTGTACCTTATCTACTTCGAGATGGAAGACAAAACTCAAGTACTCGTCAAAGTTCCGGTGGTACGCGATTTCCTGGACATTTTTCCTGAGTCCCTCCAAGGATTGCCACCCCAGGGAGAGGTCGACTTTCAGATCGAACTAGTGACTGGAGCACGGCCAGTGTCATGATCCCCCTATCGGATGGCCCCAAGAGAATTGGCTGAATTAAAAATTCAAGTGCAGGAGCTAATAGATGTTGGATTCGTCCATCCCAGTTCCTCACTCGGGGGTAGCTCTGGTGCTATTTGTAAAGAAGAAGGATAGAACATTACATTTATGTAAAGACTACAGGGAGCTAAATAAGCTTACTATACGAAACACATATCCCCCCTAGGATCGACGAGCTATTCGATCAGTTGTAGGGTGCATCCATGTTTCCAAGATGGACCTGAGATCAGGCTACTATCAGCTTCGAATCCGGGAGGAAGATATTCCCAAGACTGCCTTCGGCTCCTGATATGGTCTCTATGAGTTTTTGGTGATGCCTTTTGGGCTCACCAATGCACCATCTGCCTTCATGGACTCGATGAATAGAGTCTTTGAGCCCATCCTAGATCACTTCATGATCATCTTCATTGATGATATTTTGATCTACTCAAAGACTAAGGCAGACCATGCTAGGCACCTACAGATGGTGCTACTAAAACTCCGAGAACACTCCCTCTTCGCCAAATTCAGAAAATGCGAGTTTTGGTTGGAAGAAGTAGGATTCTTAGGACACACTATAAACAAGAAAGGGGTAGCCGTAGATCAAGCCAAGATCCAGGCAGTGTAAAATTGGCCGCCGCTTAGAACAGAGGCAGATAACTGAAGTTTTCTTGGTCTTATCGGATATTATAGGAAGTTTGTAGAAGGCTTCTCCAAGACTGCTTTACCCCTAACTGCCCTCACCAGAAAGGATGTTACATTTTGATGGACACCGAAATGTGAGACCGCATTCGTTGAATTGAAGAAGCGGTTGACTTCTGCACCAATCCTCACGATCCCTACAAGAACTGACGGGTTCTGGATCTACATTGATGCCTCCCTGAAGGGGTTGGGAGCTGTCCAAATGCAGCATGGCAAGCTGGTGGCCTACACACCTCGCCAATTAAAGCCGCACGAATTAATTACGTAGCTTGCGATCTAGAATTGGGCGCTGTCGTCTTCGCTCTTAAAATATGGAGGCATTATGAAACACCCCAAGTCCAAAAATTGGGTTCAGGCTGGGAAATAAGGCCTGGGACACAGGCGTGTCCAAAACCGTGTCTTGCTCTGTACTTGAGTGGGTCTCGAGTGGGTCTTTTGTGTGTCTCGAGTGAGGCACATGGCCTGTGACACGGGTGTGTCCTAGGCCGTGTCCTCCTCTAGGTCGATGAACTCCACTCGAAGAAATGCACTCGATGATTCTCGAGAGGCAAGTCGATTTGGGTATACGGCCTATGACACGGGTGTGTCAGAGGTCGTGTCCTTCTTTGTTTGTGTCAGGGCTTTGAACATAGGCTGGACACGGGCGTGTCCAAAGCCTTGTTGGGCACACGGCCTGTGACACGGCCGTGTTACATGGCCTTGTTCTGGTCAGGTTAAGTCGGTTCCTTCGCCATTTAAGGAACACGGGCATGTAACAAGCCGTGTCAGCCCAAGAAAGTGCTTTTCTGGGCAAATCGTGGCCGTTCATTTCCATCAACTTGGATCTAGTGGTCCAGGCCTTTCCCTGCTATTATAAAGCCAAGAATGGAAGGATGAACTTCCATTCAGCTTGGCATTTCTCTTTCTAAAGAGCTAGGGAGAGAGGAGAGCAAGGAAGGAAGGAGGAGAAGGAATCCGGCTGCCGGAGGAGCTTCAACGTGCCGATTCGAGAGCCGAGTTCAGATTCGTGGTGGCAAGGCCATGGCGGTGATTTCCATCCGACTAGATTTTCATTGCTCCAAATTGATCGTCAAGGGTAACGATCTCCTTCTTGTACAAGTGAAGTCTTCCTTTATGCATGAGCATGGAATCCTCCACCAAGTGGTGGAAAGCGTAAGTGATTCCAGTGGGTTGATAGTTGATATCCCCGATTGAGTCTACATCCAGAGCCGGAAATGTGTAGTACGGCATAGGCAAGCTGTGTGAAGCCCATCCGGATGGTTAGTCTGTATTGGTGATGTTTATGTTGCGAACCAGAGAAGATTCTGTGTATTGTATGGATTCCTGTGAATTATGAATACTTTCAAAAGTTCTGTATGAGCCCTTGTATTGTGTGTGTTGAACTGGAAAGTGGCTCTGCAAGAGCTGTGTGCTGAGCAGGAAAGGGAAAGCCGACCCGCGTCAAAATCTGCGCTATTGACAAATTGAGCAACGGGAAAAGGCTGACCTGGACCTATGTTGTGAGAGATCGATTGGTGGCAATGCAAATGGGGGGTCGCGGGCCAGACCCGGGTTGCTGCACCACGAGGGTGGGTCGATCTAAATGCTCAAGTTTGTCGTAAGGTTAGCACCTCTGAGTGGGATAGGCGAGGATGTCTCCAACATGCGTGTTGGTATACTAAGGCCCATAGCCAACAAGTTAAAAACCACTGATCGGTGGTGGTGCCTAGGAGAATCTAGTACATCGTAAATATGCCCTGAGTACACGGAGTGTCTGGCGGAGGTGGGCGCTTGTGATGTTGTTGTGCTTCAGAGCACCTGTTGTGATATAGATATATATTGTGATTGCGATGCATAGAGAGAAGGAACCACTACCCCGGGTAAGGGGTATGGTCGTTATAATTGGTAAGCTAATGCTGACCGTTGCTTTATTTACCACACTTGGGGTGGGTGTCCAACTGCAGGTGCTAACTGGCAGAATTGGATTGAGCGGGTTGAAGCCCTTGCTGCTTAATGGCCCTTGAAGGTCATGCGAAGTCTTGGATTCATGTGTGGCCGGCCTGCGTGCCGCTGTATGAAGCCATATTTGTGAAAGAGAAACATGTAAGGCCTTAAGGCCATGAGTGTTTGTGTATTTTTATACATTCTTGGTGATATATATATAAATGTGTGGTTTATATATTTAGTGGACATTCATTATGATGAGTTCTTACATCTTAAAACTCGTTTGCTAGAATGATCTGAGCGAAGATGCGCGTAGAATGTGATTTTGATATTCATAAGTGATTCCGCTGTTTGTTTGTGAAATATGGCATGGGGCCCCTGCCGGACCCACAGTTATATTCAATATGACGAACAAAGGCGTTACAAAGTGGTATCAGAGGGAGGTTTTGGTAGGAAGAACATATTTGAAATCAAGAATGTCCACTAGGAATGTAATACATGCACGTGAGGAGCGTGAGCGTGTAGACAATGTATATTTGTCATTATGGAATGACCATTAATGGTGTTTTGTACATTGACGAGGAGTGGTGCTGGATAGTCTGAGCCCCAGCATTTGGATGAGAGTGCAGCACCAACTGAGGTGCCTACAACTCCTCCCTCGACGGAGACCATACGTTTGGTTACTGAGACGGTGCTCGCGGTGTGAAAGTTAGGGTTAGATCTGATATAATCTAGAGGGGGGGTGAATAGAGTATCTTGAAAACTTAAAAACACTTTGCTGTAAATAAAAAACTGAACTAAGATAAATTAATCTAGCACTATCACATGCACAGCAAAACCTAACTATCACAAACACAGCAACCTAGCTAGCACAGCCACAACAAGAACAAAAGAAGAAGTGCAACCAGAAAACACAAGAATTTTATAGTGGTTCCCCAACCTGGGTACATCCACTCTTCTACCACCCTGGTAGGAATCCACTAGCAGGTTTTTGATCAGGTGACTGCCACCAATGAGCTTTGATCAGGTGCTCAAAAACCAACTCAAGTCTTTTGATCAGGAGACTTGCAACCAAGAATAACTTTTGAAGGGAGTTAAAGAACCCTTTTTACAGTGGGGATGAGAGAGTGATTATGTCTTCTCTTTCTCAAAATACAACTGAGAAGACTTTAGTGGATCTTTGATTGTTAGCAAAGCTCCCCCAGAGATGTTACTTTATTCAGGAAAGTTAAAGCCTGCTGCAGGGTGAGTAGGCCTTCAATATTTTGCCTTGACCAGAGGTGCTCCAGGAACTTCTTGACTGATAAAGTTTCTATTGTCCTTGAAAAATCCCTGGAAAGAAGAAGGAAGAACACTCTTGATTTTGAATGGATGTTCTTCTTATTCTTCAGCTTGTTGTTGTTTCTCTGGTCTAGGGCTTGTTGTTTCTTTTTTGTTCTATTGCCCTTGTGTATCTTGTGCTCTGCATTTTGTTCTGTATTCTGTATGTCATCGCTTGTTATGAAGGAAGAAGAAGAAAAATTCTTTTTATATTTCTGTGTGATCTTCCTTCTGAATTTTGAATTCTTCAGCATTGATCACTGGCGGCCTGGAGAATGTTGGCATTAAATGATTTCCCGAACTATCCCATTGAAAAGCAACAAGTAATAATCCTGATGAAGACTGTAATCAATGCTTGCTTCTAATGGTAACATTCAGAGAATATTTAAGCATTGATTACTCAGGAATTATTACAATAGAATGAGGACAGAGGGAGGGAAATTTCCAAGTTTGGAACTGCATAGAAATCATTGAGCAGAGAACAGAATTCGTTGACCTGGGTCCAGAGTTCGTCGAGCTTAGAAGAAATATTCGTCGACTAGATAATAGTTGTTCATCGACCTGAGATCCAATATCTTCGATCTGAGAATAGATAACTGCTTTCTCTGGAACCTTGCTAATTCTGTGCATCAAGATCGTCGAGCTGAGAATCTAAGTTTGTTGACTTGAGAATTAAGTTTGTCGAGTGGAGAACATGAATTCATCGACTGGAGTATGATTCTGGACTTAGAATATTTTAGATGTTTCTAGACTTTAGAATGTTGATGTAGACCATCCAGAAATCGTCGACCTGGGAACCAAATCCGTCGAACTCAGCTCAGAGAATTTTCTCTGAGTTCGTCGAGCTGAGCATGACTTTCGTCGACCTGAGTTCGACGAACGTCGAACTCATTTTCTGAGTCTTTGAAATTTCTCTAAGTCTTGAGTCTTCTGCAGTCTGTTGATGGCTGGTCCATGTAGTGTTGACTCTATGGACATGGCCTAGATCCTAAGACACAAACATGACCCCTAGCTATACATGTTGGGTCAAACATCCTAGTTTAGTGAACCTAGCCCAAATCCAACTAGGGATCCAACACAGTGTTACATGCACATCCTATTGGGCAGGCAAGGCCTGTAGTGGTGACAGTATGGCTTGGTATAAGGCAAGAGCATGTTGAGGCGCTGATTGACGAGCAAGCAGCTGACAATCAACTGAAATGGTTTATGGATTTTCATCCACCTACGTTTGGAGGGGCGGCTTCCTCAATGCAGGCTGAAGATTGGCTCGCAAGAGTGAAGGGGATCCTGACAGCAATCAGGACTGCGGAGGGGCAGAAAGTTACCTTAGCCACTTTTCTGCTGGAAGGAGATGCGAGGCTTTGGTGGGATGAAGTGGAATTGCACCACTTGGCAGGTAGAGGATTAGAGGAAATATCAATAGAAGAATTCTCAAGATTATTTATGGCCAAGTATTTGTCAGTGTCGCAGCGAATTGTCATGGAAAATGAGTTCCAATGTCTGGTGCAGGGCGAGAGTAGTGTTAACACTTCCCTGTATGAGTTTACCAGGCTGGGGCGCTATGCGGGGTCTACTTTCACTGAGGAGGCGCGGAAGACGAATAGGTTCTATGAGGGACTTCGTGATGAGCTGAGGTTGGCACTCCCGAGTTCGGTGAACCAAGGCTTCCAAGCATTAGTAGATACATCCTGTGTGCTGGAGAAGGATTTGAAATAGGTGCAAGACAAGATGAAGATGACGATGGAAATGCCAGAACTCAAAGTTCCGCAGTCAGAACAATCGGAGTTTAGGAAACGAGACAAGAAGAGGTTCAGACCTAATGAAAAAACTTCTTTGATTGTTGCTTTGGGAGCAACATATGGGCAAGAACGTGTTGAGACACGTACATGTTTTAAATTTGGGAAGCAAGGACATATAGCCCGTGATTGTTGGAGTGGCCCGTCAATGGGTGAGAAAAAAATAGGTGCGTCTTCTGAGGAAAAGGGTAAGGCAGTGACAGAGTCATCTGCATCCCGGACGCAACCTCGAGTGTATAATCTCGAATTACAGGAGCCGCAACTCTCAACCGATAAAGTACAACAGACTCGAGTGTTTAGTCTGGAAGTACAAGAGGCCATAAAATGGATTATGAGAGATGCGGATGAGCGGAAATAAGTGAACTTTGTTCCTTTTGTGATGTAAATATATGGTGTATGTATGTATGACACTATGTTTGTTAACGACTTGTTTTGTGCGATGCCGTGGAGCGAGACAAGCTGCGGCCTCTGAGCTCAAACCTGAATCGTTGTATCAAGGTGCAACAAAGGCGTGGTTATGTTGGTGTCTATAGTTGAGCTAAATTTCAGGATGAAATTTCTTGTAAGGAGGGGAGGGTTGTAACACTTCAAATCACAAAATTTGGTTCAGGTTGGGCAACATGGCCTGGGACACGGGCGTGTCCCAGGCCGTGTCCTGCTCTGTACTCGAGTGGGTCTCGAGTGGATATCGAGTGGGTCTCGAGTGTGTATCGAGTGAGGCACACGGCCTGGGACACAGGCGTGTCCTAGGTCGTGTCCACCTCTGGGTTGATGAACTCCACTCGACGAAATGCACTTGACGATTCTCGAGAGGCAAGTCGAGTTGGGTATACAGCCTATGACACAGGCGTGTCAGAGGCCGTGTCCTTCTCTGTTTGTGTCAGGGCTTTGAACACGTGCTGGACATGGGTGTGTCCAAATCTGTGTAGGGCATACGGCCTATGACACGGGCGTGTCACATGGTCGCCCAAAGTGAAACGGGAAAATTTGGGTGACCTGGGACACGGGCGTCAGGTTAGGTGGAGGCCTCGACACGTTCCTTTACCGCTTAGGTGTCGAGATTTTCGCTCGACGATCGTCGAGAGGAGGCGGCCTGGACACGGGCGTGACCGTGTCGTGGGCGTGTCATACGCGAGATCGTGTCGAGTGTCGAGCCTAAGGGCGTGTCAAGGGCGTGTCAAATCGGAACGACGAGCTGCCCGCCGAATTTTCAGGGCGTGGGCCGTGTCTGGGCAACGGCCGGAGACACGGGCGTGTCGGCCGTGGTCGGGATGATTTGGGATTTTTTCCATACACGGCCACAGACACGGGCGTTCGAAGGCGTTTGGTGACACGGCCCACACGGGCGTTTGGGCGTGTCATGGTTTGGATAGGTCTACCACCGTGGGCACACGGCCAGGCACACGACCGTCGAGGCCGTGTCGGGTCAAAATGGTGTTTTTGGTAGAATCCTTTCCCTGCCAAGGGCTATTTCTTCTTTTTCCTTAAGGGCCGAAGTAAAATTATTTCTCATTCTCTTTGCCTTAACCTTTCTTCAAGAGAAGAGAGAGAGAGAAAGGAGGAGGAAGAAGGGAAGGGGGGCTGCTGTTGGTGGTGCTGCGGTTTAGGGAGAGATCCGAAGCCAGCGTTGCGGAGGAAACTTCGAGTCTTGCAAGCAAGCTTCAAGCCATCACCGAAGCGATTCAAGGGTAACTTTTCTCTTGAAGGCTCTAAATCTTTGAGCCCCCACCAAGAGGTGGCTGGTTTTGGACTCTTTGGGAGAAATCCCCCTTGAGCATATAGAGAGGAGTACAAGGATGCTGTGTGAGCCCATCTGAAGGTTGGTCTGGAGGAGAAGAACCGAAAGACTCCGGATAACTGTAGTGTAAGGAGTCCGGATACCTGGAGGAGTAGCAGGAAGTTGGGGTGGTAGCAGCGTATGGTTTTGGGTCCAACCTGAATGAGGCGAGAGGTGAGACCGAGGCCCTTTTTGTGATGCAGATAGGGTCCACCTGTGGAGTCAAGGTTGTGGGAAAGACGACATTTGTGCTTGTGCGGTGTCCATTGAAGAGAGTCAGGAAGTACTGGTGTGCCCAGGAAAGACCCGCTGTTGTTGTGAGAAAATGGGTGTAAGGCTTATGCCCAGCTAAATGCCAGGAACAGGATTTGAGACCGACCCGCGCCTTTGATATAGCATGGCTCCAAAGCGGCGATTTGAGCGGGGGGTGAAGGGTATGTCCGTCCGATGTGAGACGATCTGTTGGAGCGCATCAAGAGTCTTCTGCGCGCCATGACACAATGGGGGGCTACGGGCCATCCCGGTGTCCGAACTAACTCCGTGAAGTAAATGCCAAGAGTGTTACCTTGGGTATAACCCTGCGGTGGTGGGCAAGAGGTGAGCACCAAGAATGGCCCTGAGTGCACGGACCGTTGGGCCGGGCGGCGAACGGTTGTGATGGCTTGTGTGCACCCTTTGAATATAGCTTGCCATACTTGTGATATGAATGCCTGCAGCCGCTGCCCCGAGAGGAGGGGTAGGGTCGTTATACTTTGTGATGACCGTCTTTTGTTTGCCAGTGGGTTGTGCTTGCACAGTTGAGAGCCGAGCGGGTCGCATAGAGGTTGATGCCCCGGTTGCTGCTGCTGCTAGTCGAAGGCTGCTTTTGATGTTTTCTTTTTGTGGCCGGCCTGCGCGCCAATTTGAGCCACTGCATGAAATGTGGCCATAAGGCCAATACTTGTACGTTGTACATTCCTAAGCTCAAGAGTGTTACCGTTGGGTGATAACCCTGCGGTGTGGGCAAGAGGTGAAACACCAAGAATGTGCCCTGATCCACCGTTGGGCCGGGCGGCGACGGTTGTGAGTTGTGTGCGTGAGCACCTTTGATGATATAGCTGCCATACTTGATTGATATGTGAGGGAAAATGTGCCCCGAGAGGAGGGGTAGGGTCGTTATGTTGCGACCGTTGCTTTTGTTTGCCACTGGAGTCCTTGCAAGGTGCTGGACCGAGCGGGTCCATAGTGTGCTCCTGCTGGTGTTGCTGCTGCTGCTAGCCCTCGAAGGCTACTATTCTTTTGTGTTTTCTTTTTGTGGCCGGCCTGCGCGCCATGGATGCATGAAAGCTAAGGCCATGAATTGTACATGAATTCCTACGATTTAAAATGTGGAGTTTATATTTGGACATTCAAAGTTCTGTATTCCGAGAATGCTTGAGATAGGTGCATGCGCTGTCTGGTATTGTACCTTCACCGTGTGTGGTATATCTGTGGGGCCCCGGCCGGAAGAATATATCTGAACGATGGGGTTGTTAAGCGGCTCTGCGGTTCCTTTAGAGAACCACGGCCTTGCGGGCGTGCTGCCGTGTTAGCAGGTGCTTTTCTGGGCAAAGGGTCGTCCATTTCGTTCAAGCTGTGGTCCACCCCCTGCTATTATAAAGCAGAGAATGGAGGGATATACTTCCAAGGCTTTTCTCTTTCTAAAGAGCTAGGGAGAGAGGAGAGCAAGGAAGGAAGGAGGAGAAGGAATGCGCCGGAGGAGCTATACCGAATGAGAGCGAATTGAGAAGGTCGTGGCGGTGATTTCCATCTGGGATTTTCATGGCTCCAATGTGAAGGGTAACTATCCTTCTTGATAAGTGAAGTCCTCCTTTATGGACATGGAATCTACCAAGCAGTGGAAAGCATTGTGTGGGTTGAGATATCCCCGGTTGATCGATTGGCCGGAAATGGCAACAAAGGCATGCTGTGTGAAGCCCATGGTTAGTCTGGATTGGTGATGTTTATGTTGCGAACTGGAGAAGACGGGTATGGATGCCAGAATTGTGAATACCAAAAGTTTTGTATGAGCCATTGTATTGGTTGCTGCAAAGCCTCTGCGATGGGGGCAGGAAAGGGAAAGCTGACCCACATCAAGGTATTGACGATTGAGAAACTAAATGCTCCTGGAAGTTTGAGAGATCGTTGGTGGCAAGCAAATGTGCGGGCCAGACCCGGGTTGCTGCAGGGGGTGGGTCACTAAATGCTCTGAGTAGCACCTCTGATGGGCGAGGATGTCCCCAGCATGCGTGTTGGTAGACTAAGGCCCATAGCCAACAAGTTAAAAACCTCTGATCGGTGGTGGTGCCAAGGATAATCCGGTACACCGTAAATGTGCCCCGAGTGCACGGAGCATCTGGCGGAGGTGGGCGCTTGTCATGGTGTTGTGTTTAAGAGAACTTATTGTTATATAGATATATGTTGTGATTTTGATGCCTACATGGAAGGAACCACTGCCCCGGGTAAGTGGTCGGGTCGTTATAATTGGTCAGATAATGCTGACCGTTGCATTGTTTACCACCCTTGGGTTTGATGTCCAACTGCAGGTGCTGACGAGCTGAATTTGATTGAGCGGGTTGAAGCCCTTTTTGCTTAAAGGCCCTTGAAGGCCGTGTGAAGTCTTGGATTTCATGTGTGGCCGGCCTGCGTGCCGATGTAAGAAGCCATATTTGTGAAAGAGAAACATGTAAGGCCTTAAGTCCATGAGCATTTGTGTATTTGTATATATTGCTGGTGATATATATATAAATGTGTGGTTTGTATATTTAGTGGACATTTATTATGATGAGTTCTTGCAACTTAAAACTCTTTCGCTAGAATTCTCTGAGCTAAGATGCACGTAGAACGTGATTTTGATACTCATAAGTGATTTCGTCGTTTGTTTGTGAAATATGGCATGGGGCCCCGGCCGGACCCACCGTTATATTCCATATGACGAACAGAGGCGTTACACATTACTTATACGGAGTAATATGTGAGATCTTCTCCGACCACAAGAGCCTCAAATACATCTTCACTAAGAAAGAGCTAAATCTTCAACAGCGTCGATGGTTAGAATTCCTGTGCGACTATGATTTTGCTCTTTAATATCTCCCTAGAAAAGCTAATAGAGTCACTGACGCTTTGAGCCGCCAGCCTTCAATAGCTGGGAGTTGGATGGAATAAATCCCTAAGGAGCTGTTCTAGACTTTAACAGACTTGGAAATTATCCTGGTTGCCCGAAGAGATCCAGAGGAATACAATGCTCAGCTGTACTAGATGGAAATGCAGTGCAACATCCGAGATCGGATACGCGAGGCTCAGAAGATCGACCCAGAGATGGTCCCGATCATTTGACCTCTGCAAGATAGAGCACAGGAAGATTATAATCTGCATGACAGGATTCTACAATTCAAGCATCGTATATTTGTTCCCTCTACCAGAGGAATTCTCGAGGAAATTTTTCCTAAAGCCCACCACACAAGATACTCTATTCATCCTGGTGTGGTCAAGATGTATGTAGACTTACGCAGGACCATTTATCGGCCTGGGATAAAAAGAGACATCACTAACTTCGTGGCCCAGTGCCAGATATGTCAGAAGGTTAAAGCTAAATGTCGCAGCCCGAGAGGCCTGTTACAGCCCCTGCCATACCAGAATGGAAATTTGAAGACGTCTCCATGGACTTCTTCCACGGCCTACCACGATCCGTACCGGAAACGACTCTATTTGGGTTTTTGTAGAACGAATTACCAAGGTAGCTCGATTCATTCCAAATCGTTAGAGTGACAGAGTTGACATCTTGGCCAGAATATTCCTATAACAGGTAGTTCGGTTCCACGGAGTGCTAAAGTCTATCGTGTTAGATCATGACGGGAGTTTCACATCTAAGGAGTGGAGGAGGGTACAGGAATACTTGGAGACCAAGTTGGCCTTTAGCACCGCTTTATACCCGCAGACAGATGGAAAGACAGAAAGGACAAACCGGACGATGGAGGATCTACTTCGGCTATGTATAATAGAACATGGTGAGTCATGGGAACAATTGTTACCTCTGGTTGAGTTTTCTTAAAATAACAGCTACCAGTCCAGCATCAAGATGGCCCCATATGAGGCATTGTATGGGAGACGTTGCCGAACCCCGTTGACTTGGGCTCAGGAAGAGGACCCAGAAGCCCTGGGAGTGGCATACATTGATGACACTACAGTAGCGATACGACTAATCCAGGAACGGATGTGGGATGCGCAGAGCCGGCAGGCCAAATTATATGACGCACGACACCGACCTGTGGAGTTAAGTATGGGGTAAATGGTGTTTTTAAAAATCAAACCCTTGTATGGTATCTCCCGATTGAGGAAGCAAAAAAAAGCTAGATCCACGCTTCATGGGCCCCTATCATGCGATAGAACGTGTTGGCCCTGTTGCCTACCGGTAGACCCTTCCCCCAGAACTGGGAAATCTCCATGATGTGTTTCATATCTCCTCCTTGAGACAAGTTCTCTAGCAACCAGAGTAGCATCTACCTACACCACCAGTACAACTGCGGTCAGACAGATCCGTCCAGCTCGAACCAATCAGGATCGTAGATCATAAAGTGAAGAAACTACGTAACAAGAACATCCCAATGGTCCAGATATTATGGTCAAATCATGGACAAGATGAGTACACTTGGGAACCAGAGGCGCTCATTCGTGAAAAGCGCCCAGAGCTCTTTCCCTAGGTATGTTACTCTCTCCCCCTACTTCGAGCAAATTTTCGGGGATGAAAATCCTTTTATTTTTATTAGATTGTAACATCCCGACTTTTATTAGGCCACCAGAACTCTAGTAGGCCCATTAAAAGTGACCCAAACCCCTACCCGCAACCCGGTAGAAGGTAACCATATGCGGGAAATAGAGCTAGAAAACTCCGATTTGAATTCTGTCAGTTCTTGTGGCCTCGTATAGTCGATACGAGCGCGTCGGAACTCGTTCTGTTAGACCCCGAGGTCATGTGGTGGATGTAACCATTCCTTGAAAAAATGCCACGAGAGCCAGACTTTGGATATCGGTCTAGAGAACTCTGATTTGAGTTCCGTCAGTTCTTGTGGCCTCGTATAGTCGATACGAGCACATCGGAACTTCCCACGTCGTGATTCAAGATCTAACGACAGACATGGACATCTTGACCATTTTATCGCGTTGCGACGCGCAGATTTTGGATTTTTACCAAACGAACTCTGATTCGACCCCGGTCAGTGGCGTTGGATTCGTATGTTCAATACAAAGTCAACGGAATTGGTTCCGGTAAGTTTCGCTTTTGGGTGGTCAAATCGTGGTCAAATCAAGCTCATGTATGCACCGAAAAGCGTGCGCACACCAATTTTGACCCGACACCCCCAACTTTGACCCAACCCTGATGACTTGAACCTATTTTGACTTTGACCCCCATGGGATGACCCACCCTAGGGATGACTTTGGTCAAACCCTCCCTTTAAGTTTTTTTTGGAATTGTTTTTCCCAAAGAGTGCACCTCCTCTCCAAGGTTACATGATCTCCTTTTTCCTCTAGATTTAGGCTTTCCACTACTAACAATTAAGGTGGAAATGGGCCTTGGAGAAATCCCAACAATTATTCCCACTCCCCTATTCTTCTTCTCTTTGCTTAAGCCCAAGCCCACCAAACTTCTCCTTCCCTTAGATGAAGCCAAGTAGATGTACTGGACCCACATATGAATGCCACCTGTTTCCTCCAGCTGGAAAAGGAGAGGAGGAACTCTTCTCTATGGGGATTAATCCAACATTGGCCCCAAGCCAAATGGCCTCCTCCCCCCAACAATAAAAGTCCATGGCCATCCCCTCTCCTCTCACCCAGCTCAGTGAGCAAATCCCCCACCCCTCCCCAAGCTCTACCGGAGCTCAGGTCGCCGGAAAAGGCAAAGACCGAGCACCACCACCTTCCACCGCCATTAATGGCGGAACTCGCTGGAGGCCTCCAAACCCCCCAACATTAGGTAGAAACTTTCCCTCTCCCTCCTCCCTATCTTTTGGACGTTTTGCATGCGAGCTCCGATGGCCGGAGCCCACCTCTGTCACCCCCTCCCCACGTTTCAAAAGAAATGGCTCCGGCGATGGCGGGCTACGGCAGGCCGCCGGACCATCGCTGGAGGGGGCGCCCACCCCCAAGCAGCCGGCCGGGGCGGAGTCACGGCCGGCTGGCCGCCGGCCGGCGGCAGGGACAACCCGTAAGGGTGGCGAGAATCGGTACAGTGGGGGGGGGGGAAGATGAATAGTATAATTTTTTTATATATTATATAAATTATTATTATAATATTTATAATATTATAATGTTATAATTAATGATGAGTTTGATTTTTTTTTTCAGAGACTAAAATCGGCTCCTAGGGAAAAGTGTTGACCATGATAAATATTTCCCTTGTTGAGGGCTTCCTCCACAAAATTTTTGAGAATTTTTTGAGTTGATTTGGTATTTTTAAAAGCCTAAATAAAAATTATTTGGCCAAATTAAAGACTCAAAACTTTTCGAAAATTATGAAAATTTTTCCAGACTCAATTTAGACCCCCTTATAGGTTGTATCAAAATTTGGATAATTGGGGATTAAAATTGAAATTTCTCTATATTGTTGAGTGCTTAGGGTCGCGCTCGGAAATTATTATTACGCTCATTTTCTTCTAAAATAAAAATTGGAGTGCGCGACTATCCTCTCTAATTTGAATAATAAATTCAAATTGATGTATCGATGAGAGTGGCCGAGGCAAGTGACCAAGCTCCGTGAGTTCTGAGACTTCGTGAAACCGTCGGGCGCCTCGACTCTCGGGTGATCTGTGCATGATCGGAAAGTGAGAGTACGAGTAGTGACTTACAAATTATTGTCGATAAATAATCAGGGTGTAACTACTGATAAGCCCCGATCTGATTAAGCCGTGATTAATAAGGCGCAACCAAATCATAATCGGATCTTAATAATGGGTGTAGTCCAAAGAAATCTTATTAAAAATTGAAATAGAACTAAATGTGCCTCCTGTGAACGGAGATGGAACTGAATGTGATTCCTGAGAACACAAATAGAACTGAGGCCTCCTGGGTGGATTGATTGGACTACTAACCATTTTCTTTGTGATTATTCCAATCTTGCACTGCTCCAGCTCCATTATTCGTTCAGTACTTTCAATTCAGTACTACTCTAATCTCGTACTGGTCAAGTTCATTTCTGTTCAGTACTTTCAATTCAGTACTACTCCAGTCTCGTACTAGTCAAGTTCATTTCAGTTCAGTACTTTCAATTCAGTACTACTCCAGTCTCATACTGGTCAAGTTCATTTCAGTTCAGTACTTTCAATTCAGTACTACTCTAGTCTCGTACTAGTCAAGTTCATTTCAGTTCAGTACTTTCAATTCAGTACTACTCCAGTCTCGGACTGGTCAAGTTCATTTCAGTTCAATATTTTCAATTCGGCACTACTCCAGTCTCGTACTAGTCAAGTTCATTTCAGTTCAGTACATTCGATTTAGTACTACTCTAGTCTCGTACTGGTCAAGTTCATTTCAGTTCAGTACTTTCAATTCAGTACTACTTCAGTCTCGTACTGGTCAAGTTCATTTCAGTTCAGTATTTTCAATTCGGTACCACTCTAGTCTCATACTGGTCATGTTCATTTCAGTTAAGTACTTTCAATTTAGTACCACTCCAGTCTCGTACTAGTCAAGTTCATTTCAGTTCAGTACTTTCAATTTAGTACCACTCCACTCTCGTACTGGTCAAGTTCAGTTCAATTAAGAACTTTCGTTTCAGTACCACTCCAGTTTCATACTGGTCACGTTTCATTTCAGTTCTTAAATTATGCAGCTTTTGTTTATCAGCTTTATTTATCGTACTTCATTTCTGCATTTCTCTTTTATAAACCTGTGTCCTGCTCACGAGTAGTTGTCTTTAAAGGTCGAGCCTTATATAGTTGGGGTTAACCGGAGTTGAGGTGTTCCTCCAAGTTAGCCTCAAATAAAGCGCTCTCACACTCTTTGTCGAAAGTTGAGCTGAGCATCACTGCCTGAAGATTAATGTGTAGTAGGGCAAGCCGTCGCAGACCCGGTGCTTATTAGCATGATTATTTAATTGATTGCTTGGGAATTGCTTGCGATGAAATAATGACGAGTCAGTCCCTTTCGTAGACCGTTCGTACCTGTATGGTAAGGTCGACGCCTCAAGGTGATAGGGAGATGAGTACCATGGGTGACCGACCGTTATGTTTTCTCCGTTGGTGTTTCCTCCACTAGTCGGCCGAAATGAATCGTCGGATGTCAATCACACTTAAGAGTACACGGGGTTGTACGTTGGGGCCTGCGGCTGTGTGGTACGACCACCCCCAGAAGTGGCAGGACTAGCCACTCTCACCGACAGCCATATCGGTGAGGCCCGCGGGGCTCGCTACCCTGCTTGAAAAGAAGCGGTCCATACTATGTCGACATAAGGTTGTGTGCGCGGTTATGTATGCCTGCGGTATGTACGCGGTTGTGTATGCATGCGGTATGTATGCGGATGTGAATGCCTGCGATAGGATACAGGTTGTAATTACCTAATGTGATGTTATGCTAGTTGAGCTTTAATGTATTGCTGCTGCTTTTCCGGTTACACTATGTTGGGCTTCTTATAATTTCTTCTAGCCTATATATATCAAATGTTGCACTAACTCTCCCTTGCTTCGGCTATCTACTTTTGCTGGGTGGGTGTGTGTTCGTTCCCAGGATATGGATCCGGGGAGGAGATTTGTTTCTACTTAGCTCTGTGACTAACAGTTATTTAAATAACCATTCACAAGAAATGGAGCACCGTAGTGACCCACAGCCGCAAGAGATTGTGCCTGCGGATAGAACTACTAGAGCAGAAGCACCCCTGACGTCTTCAGAGTTTCGTGATGTGAGTACCGACGAGCTGACTAGGGTGAGAGAGTGAGGAGTTATATGCAGTATTTGTACAGGGGCCTTTATATATATATAGGATAAGACCTTATACTCGTGTAAATATATATGATTATATATATATTATATGCTGGTTTCCTGTTAATGCTTCTACAAATCTCTGATGTGTTGTGAGTGCTGTTATTCCAGCCAAGCAAGGCCGCCACCAAGTGCTTAGATAAGGCGGGGTGTTGCCCCTAAAGAGCACTGGGTGGACGTCTTGGGCAGTAAGATTCCCTCCAGCCTGACCCGGGTAAAAGTTTGGGGGAAGTGGTCTTACACTTTGTCACATCCAAGTCCCTTTTTCCCTGTACCCGCTTCTTATCTTTCTCCAGCGCACGAGTGGTATCAACTAATGCTTGAATCCCCTGGTTCACCGAACTCAAGAGCAGGAATCTCAGCTCATCGTGCAACCCTTCGTAGAACCTATTGGTTTTACGCTTTTTGTCAGCAAATATCGACCCAACATAGTGTCCCAACCTTGTAAACTCATGTAAGTAGGTATCAACACAACTTTCTCCCTAAGTGAGACGCTAGAATTCATTTTTCATGGCTATGCGTTGAGCCGATGGCAAGTGCTTTTCTAAAAATAGTCTCGAAAACTCCTCGATCGAGACTTTCGTTAGTTGTCTGCCTGCAAAGTGGTGCAGCTCCATTTCATCCCACCAAAGCCGAGCCTCCCCTTCCAACAGGAAAGTGTCCAAGGTTACTTTTTATTCCTCCTCTATTCGAATCGCCATCAAAATCCTCTTGACTCGTGCAAGCCGATCCTCTGCCTGCGCTGAGCATCCTGCCCCCGTAAATGTAGGAGGATTGAAGCTCATAAATTGCTTCGGTTATTGTTCCGCTGCTTGGGAATCTACAATAGCTGCAACAGGTTCGGTCCTCACACCTACCTGTTCTGGCACCTCCGCAGGTCGCGCCTGTGTAGTAGGCTGTGCCTGGATCCTGGCAAAAAACACCTCAATAATTAAGCTTTCAGTCCCCGCAAATAGAGGTGTAGGCATATCAACTGGTGTCGTACTCTCATCAAAATGCTAGGACTCAGACTGCCCCGCACAACTTCGCATCACCTATACATGTAAAAGACGCACTTTTGCGGCTTGGCAAAAACAACAACAACATAGTAGGAACATGCAGGTTGTAACATCCCATTTCCAACTAAACCCCTAAGAGTGGTTTTGTCATGACTAGGTCAGGACAAAACCCTAGGAACCCAAGAAGATCAAGTGAGCTTAGGCATGTAGTAGGAAATCACCATGGTCTGCAAATAGTAGAATTCTAAATAGTTGTTTAGGATGACCATAGGACTTCACCATGACCCCATGACCCCACCATAACATCCCTAAACCATTGGAAGGTAAATTGGAGCCCTAAGGGTCCATTGGAATTATCCCAGGGTGGCCAAGTTGACCTAGGATCATCCTAGGCCTAAATGGGCAAGGTGCCCTAACTAAGTGCAATGTGCCCCTAATATGCCCAACCAACCCTACCTAAGTCTTCCTAGACCTTAAGTTAGGTCAATGGGTCACCAAGGACCCATTGGGCACAACCCAAGAGGCTAAATTGACCCAAGTCAACTCTAGCCCAAAGTGGTCAAAGTGCCCTAACTAAGGGTCAAGTGACCTCCAAAGTGCCAAGTAAACCCTAACCAACCCTTCCGAGATCTTAGGGTAGGCCAATGGGTCACCAAGGACCCATTGGGGTCAGGCAAAGAGACTAAGTTGACCCAAGTCAACCCTAGCTTCAAAAAGGGTCAAAATGCCCTAACTAAGGGTCAAGTGACCCCCCAAGATGCCCAACCAACCCTACCCAAGTCTTCCTAGACCTTAGGGATGGCCAGTGGGTCACCAAGGACCCATTGGGGTCAATCCAAATGGTTATGTTGACCAAGGTCAACTCTATTCTAGTGTTAGGTCAAATTAGCCCAAATGGGCTAACCCAAGCTCAAACCCATTTCCCCCACTTGGGCTAACCTCATTTTTATTATTAATATGAGTTAGTGGGCTGCCAATAGGCTATAGGAGACATCAAAATTGGCATTGATGACTAGGAGAGAGAAAATCTTCATTTTCCCATGTAATGGAGGAGAGAGAAAGTGGGGAATGAAGGCCATTCATGGCTTGGAAGGCCAAAGTGCTGGGTATTGTATCCACAATTACCTGGATTTGACGAAGCCACCTGTCAAGCTAAGATGAATTCACGATGTATTTGATAAAACCTTTTAAGTTGTGCTTGCAGTTATTCCACGCTAAGTGCACTCCAATGTCAGGGTGCAGTAGGTCAATATACACGGGTCTGCACGACGTAATCCCTCGTTGAGCAGATCAGTGTGTTGGCCTACGTGCACTCTCTCTATTGGAGGGTACTTATTTTAAAGTACAGGGCTGTGATCATGCAAGAGCAGACAAGGAGCAAGGATGGGTCAAAGAGCAGCTCATGGGTGGAAAGACGAAAAATTATCTAAGTGTGAATCGACGAGAATCACTAGTGATTAGTGATTCTCGCCGAATCGTCGAGAATCACCGGCTAATTCTCGCCGTCTCTATCCGGCTACTTCAAAGCATGCGATTCTGGAGCTAAGTCATAATCGACGAGAATCACTAGTGATTCTCGCCGAATCGTCGAGAATCACTGGCTGATTCTCGCCGTCTCTTTCCAGCTTTCTCTGAGCGTGTAAACAAGTCTACATCGTCGAGAGTCACCTTTGATTCTCGACAATTCGACGAGAATCACCTTTGATTCTCGTCGAATCGGCGAGAATCAACTTTGATTCTCATCGATTTTGCCTTGGGCAACTTTCTGGATACCGCTGGACCGGACTCAACCGCTGGCACTGTTTTGAACCGGGGTTGGGGTCTCCTCTGGTGGGACCCACAACGGTCATCTTGAAGACCTAATGTATAAATACACCTGTATTATTGAACAGTAAAGCAGAGACAGAAATTCAAAAAGAAGCCGAGCCGCGACGTGACCTAGATCGCGGATTCCGCTCCGCCGCCGCCGTCGCCGCTAGTGCTAGTTGGTCGCCGCTTTTGATCGAGATTCTTCCAGATCTCCCGTCGACAGAAGCTTAGCCAAGCATAGCGTCTCACGAGTCTAACATGATATCTTTTGTCTCTCGATTTGTTGATCGGGAAAACCATCCCCGTCTGAATCGATCGAGACGATCATTCCTAGTGTGATCGTTGGAAGACCTAGCTAGCTTTGCTACGAAGTTTGAATCTCCAAAGTATAGCAGCCGCACACCGTTGTCGCCTCCTATTCTGAGAACCAAGCCGCCGCTCTTCTTGCCGCCGCCGGTGTCGGAGAGATTCTCTCCAAGTGAGATCTAGGGTTGTGGACTCTTCGTGACTTCTAGAACACGTCATCAAACGAAGAGGGACACCTTAGTCTCCGAAAGTAGTTTGTATTTCTTGTACATTCTAGTTTATTTTTGTTGTATAGGAACGTTGGTTCCGAGTTGTAAGGGTTGGGTGCAACCCGTGTTGTGGGAGTGTTGTCTCCTACGTGTGGAAGGGTTCCTTCCGATAGTGCAAGGATTGGATTTCAATCTTGTTGGTGAAGAGACCGAGTCGTCCCTTGCTGGGAGATAGGTCGAAGGGGGAAAGTGGATGTACCCAAATCGGGGAACCACTATAAATTGCTTGTGTACTCTATTTGCTGTGCTGTTTTATTTTCGTGTGCAGGTACAATTTTAATTCCGCAAAAACGATGCACGTCACCTATCCCCCCCATAGGTGAATCTAGTTGACACTAGGTGGACTTTCAAGTGGTATCAAAGCGAGGTTACTCATCAAAAAGGCTTACACCTTGAGTAGAATCCTGCCACCAGTGTCAGAAGCATGGAGCTGGATCATGAGATCTCGCCACTAAGACTTCCCACATGCACAAAGGAGTATTATCCCGTCTGGAAGATGAGAGTGTCGTATCACTTGGAGGCTATCGATTCTCGAGCATCTTTCATCCTGGAAGAGGGTCCTTTTATTCCTATGAAGACCTCCGGCTCTGGAAAGAATATCCAAGTGCCCAAGTGCATTGCTGAGATGTCGGAGACGGAACTCTCATTATTTAATCTGGACAAGATGATTCGTCAGATTATCATGGATATCTGGTCTGGACCTTCTCGCTCTAGATTGGAAAAATGTGGGACGGCCAAATCTATGTGGATGATGATCTCAGAGCTGATGGGGGGATCAAAGAAAGCTGGAGTCTGCTGTCAACTAGAGGATGAAGCCTATGTGGGGGTCCTCGCCTCTGAAGATGAAGGCAAGGATCAATCAGACAGCATCAGAGCTCCAGTGTCCGTGTCAGAGACTGAAGAAGCCAGTGAGGAAAGCAGTTCTGATGAGGATGACACAATGGTCACTGGCGCTAGTGACAATAACACTGAAGAGCAGGTAACTTCTTCATCTTGCCCTGTCTCTCTTGAAGTTCCTGAAGACAGGAACTGTTTCCCTTCAGAAAATCCTGATTCCCTTAAGAGAGCCCTTCAGACAAGCAACCTACTTGTTGAGGAGCAAGCGCAGGAGATTGCTCGGCTGAAGATCTTGTTGGTTCTCCAATTGGCATCCAACAAGGTCAAGGACTCTAAAATCTCAGATCTAGAGAGTAGTCTAGAGAATGAGAAAAGGATAGTCTCTAACTTTTCCAAGGTTGATGCTATGAAGAGAAAGGAAGAAAATGGGTGGATCTCCCGAATTATAAATTCATGGAGAAATGGGGAAACGGTATTCCGACCCCCCACTCCGAGCAGGAAGGGTACTCATCATGCCTTCAGGTATGATCACAGGAACAATCGTGGTCACTGCAAGGGTGATCTGTCCTCATGTGGAGACACCCATAGTGCAAGGGCCGTCATGGCGACCCATGAGAGAATACCTAAGGCTCATCCTGAGCCCTTTGTATTCTCGTCCACTGCCCCTACTCGGCATGAATCTGCTGGGATCAGCTCTCAGAACTCTTCTCTCCACCCAAGGACACAGGAAAGGAAGGTTAGAAGTCATGCTGTAAGTTCTCATGGGGCCTCAGGAAGGGGGCTAACTGAAAGGAAGGCACCACCTCCCAGGCCTCGTGACGCTCGCTGCATGCATTCCTTCCACCCTTCCACGTGTCACGGTGGAAGAGGCAGTTTTGGGAGCGGATCCAGATCTATCCCGTTTGGACCTAGGCTCATGACTACCTCAGTCACTAGATCAGGTCAGAAACGGAGATACAACATTCACACGTGTTGGTGCTGTGGCAAGGTGGGACACTTTGCCATAGACTGTTGGCACAACCCCTCTGTGTCAAGGGCAAGGGCCTATCCACATCTCCTGGGCAGAGGTAGTCTTCCTGACAGGATTTCTGAGGGAAGGCATTCGAGTGTTTATGCTAACAAGAACCTAGGACCCAATGTGTATTGGGTTCCTAAGGTAAAGTAACACTCTTTTGCAGGGTAGTCTAGGTTCCCGTAAACATGATGGGAACTAGACAGTAGATGTTTCAAGACTAAATTTGAACAAATATATGGAATATCAGAAGTACCATTTACAATGGGATACTCGCATTGAACACCTGGTATGTCTCAAACTGAGGGGGTAAATTATGAATCTCATAATCCCAGGTATTTTTGTTCAACTCATATACTTGAGTCATATTGTATCGATATATACATATATATATAATTATATATATATACACATATATGTGTGTACACCTAAGGATAGGTTAACACTGTAAACATAAACCTTAGATACATTAATAAAAATTTACCTGTAATTCCACTGGCAGATTCGAGAACTAACATCTACAGGCTTAAATCAGTTCACTGAAAACTAACGAAGATGCGTCATTGGAAATCACTACAACTTACACTTGACATCAAGAAATGTATGGAAAAACCCCGTTCAAACCCTAAATAGACTGGAATTAAGAAATATATATACATATTTAGAAGATTTTTTAAATTGTCTTGATATCAGAAGACTTCGAGAATCTGGCATGGCTCTTAACCCGTAGATTCCTATCAAAGAATCCCTCCGATTTCGACTTAGACAAACTGGAAACCCTCTAAAACTGCTTAACCCGAAGACTTCCGCCGAACCTTAGCGTTTCGCTCGTCACACGGAAATCCTTTTAAACCCGTCGATATCGCATAGTATCCCGCCGACCCTTCATATTCCGCAGGAAGCTCTCCGAGGGAAACTCGCCGATTGACCGCAGGAATCCCGCCTCTTTCGTCGACAACCGCAGGAATCCCGCCTCTTCCCCTTCCGACGACAACCGCAGGCAACTCGTCGTTTCTTCAGTCGACAACCGCAAGCAACTCTCCGTTTATTCACAGCAGAAAAGAGAATCGCGATCTTCTTCCGGTTTCCCGCCGTTTTCGTCGATTCTCACCTTCTACGCTCTTGAGTAACCACTTTCTCACCCTTACAGTGACTTACTGTTAGTGTAGCTTCCCTCTTGATTCCTGATTAGGCGTAGTCTTAGGATATCAGTCTTGCAATGGCTCCAAGGACAACCGCCGGCCTGGTCACTGGTTGTGAGTTAGTTCGAACATGGTTCTCACATGCTTCTAATGAATTCAGAAACATTATTATCATGCTTGAAGAGGCTGGACTCTCATTCATACTAGAGCACCCCTGTAAAATCTTGGACAAGGAAGTGATGGAGTCTTCGCAACTGCCAAACTCCGGAATGAAGACTCTCTCATCAAGAGCAAGGTAGCAGGGGCAAAGATCAAGATGTCTGCAAGCAAGCTGACCCAATACTTGTAGCTCACTAGCTCTGCGCAAGAGGATTATCTGGAGGAACATGATAAAAACAGGACATTATCATTCTGTGGACTCGCTCGAGGAACTAGATCGATAAAGCGAAAGGATATGAATGAGGAGGGGAAACTTCTGTCAGACATCATTGGGAAAGTACTCATATGCAAGCCGGGCTCTCATGACCACATCTCTGCGGACATGTTCAAGATCATTGTGGCAATTATCTGCAGAAAAAGATTCAACTGGGAGGCATTGCTTTTTGAGAAGATAAAGGACACTCTCAGATATCCTAGCTTTGGCCGAATCATCAGTCTATATCTCAATCAGTTAAACTGAGATAAGTATGACATGAGTAATGGAGTTCCACTGCATTACTTGAAGAAAATGGACTCGAGCGTCTTTGATAGATGGGAGAGACGCATTGGGCAGGCTGCCGTGGTAGAACAACAAGAAGCTTCTCCAGCCGAGGACGGAACTGTGGCTGATTCCGTAGTAATCCCCAGTGAAATTCCTGATGCACTGACTGCAGGAATTGAGGGGGAGCCTCTACCCGCTTATGCTAATATCGTATCTGACATCTCTCAGATAGCCAGAGATGCAGTGGCGGATATACAAGAAGAAAGTGAAGCTGTGCTGGAGAATGAGGCGGCCCTGCACCTGAACGATCTAGGAGCCGGAGGTGCTGTAGAGGAGACTGTTGACGAAGGTTTGGAAGACGATGCTGCTGAGAATGATTTCATGGACAATGAAGACGAGGAAGAAGGAAATGTGGGACAGGAAGCATTGGAGCCTCAGGACATCACTGAAGTTCCATCTGACAAGCACGCTCCTGAGATCGTTCCTGAGACAATTGGTGCAACAGTGGAGGGGGAGTCCTCTCAGCAGAGACTGCCTAGTACTTCCGAGAAATCTACAGAGGCAGCAAGTATTCCCCCCTTAGAGACTGTGCTCGTGTCCAGCTCAACAGGTGCATCTGATGAAGAGCAAGGCCAAGGAGTGCCTCAGGATCATCCACTACGAGCTGATCTAGCCAATCACACCATGAATGTCATTCAAGGTATAGTGGATGAGCTCAAAGCATCTTTTGAGAAAACTCAAAATAAAATGTTAAAAAGGATTAAGAAATCTGAGAATCTCATGCTCAAGAACATGGTGGAGATCAATCACAAATTGGACGTGATGGAAAAGAAGTTTGAAGATAAGTATACAGCGGTCGGCCAAGTAGTCACTCTTCTTATGGACGGATTAAAAAGGAACACTGATACTCTCGCAATCGTAAATCAGAATGCTCATGTCGTAGCAAATAACATTCAAAAGTTTGATGGCAATATGGTAACTCTTAACACCAATCAACAAGCCTTGGTCACTGAATTCTCCAGGACTACAAAGCACATTGATGAGTCACTGCATTCTTATGCAAACTCCATTGCAGTCGAAGCCAAAAAGGGGGAGAAAGAATATATAGCTAAGATGGCCGAGCTTCAAGAAATCATCATCAAAAACTTTGAGCAGTCAAATATATATATTTATGACAGTTGCTGGTGGATGCTCAAACAAGCGCTAGGCGCTAACATCCCTGAAAATCCTGAGGGTACTCCTGCTCCTGAAATTAATACTGCGGCTGATGAGGGACCAAGTGTTGAAGAAGTTCCATTAAGTGAAGCTGATGCTCATAGGGCTGCTAGGGCCACCTCCAAGGCAAAACTGATGGCAATGTTTGACCAAGGAGCCCTAGCAAAAGCCAGGGACAAGAGAAAATCTCAAGAAGGAACATCTAAGGAAACACAAGCTGAAAAGAGAATCAGATTGAAGGAGGAGGAAGTAAGAAACGAAAAGTGGAGTCCGGTATCAAAGAGTATCATCTTGGACACATTCTGGCTACAAGAAAAAGGGGAAATCAATCGGAACGACGTATACAGCCAGCATGAGTGGGAGCTGCACAAGATGTATGAAGCTAAACGGAACATCTTCTTCAGGACCAATACTGCGGCAGATAAAGCTCCTCCTCCAAGATACTATCCAAAGCCCGAGGAGTACGTGGAGAGGCAAAGAAAGAAGTTTTTGGCTCAAAAACATAAGGATGATCTTGCCAAAGAGCAATAGACAGAAATTTATAGCTTGTCATTGTCTCATGAACATCTTTATCCTTTATTATTGTTATATGAACGATCTTGGGAATATCTATATATATATAAATATATATATAAATATATATATATATATATATATATATATATATATATATATATATATATATATATATATATATATATGAATTTATGATTGACTCAAGCTTTGACCTGTTTGCCTCTATTTCCTTGTGTCGTATCTTTAAATTATATATGATGTATATATTATCTGGATGGTGGTATTCATCTTAGCTAGTGGGATTTTGGCTTCGTCGAATAGGGGGAGATTGTTGGGTATTGTATCCACAATTACCTGGATTTGACGAAGCCACCGGTCAAGCTAAGATGAATTCACGATGTATTTGATAAAACCTTTTATGTTGTGCTTGCAGTTATTCCACGCTAAGTGCACTCCAATGTCAGGGTGCAGTAGGTCAATATACACGGGTCTGCACGACGTAATCCCTCGTTGAGCAGATCAGTGTGTTGGCCTACGTGCACTCTCTCTATTGGAGGGTACTTATTTTCAAGTACAGGGCTGTGATCATGCAAGAGCAGACAAGGAGCAAGGATGGGTCAAAGAGCAGCTCATGGGTGGAAAGACGAAAAATTGTCTAAGTGTGAATCGACGAGAATCACCAAGTGATTCTCGCCGATTCGGCGAGAATCACTAGTGATTCTCGCCGAATCGTCGAGAATCACCGGCTGATTCTCACCATCTCTATCCGGCTACTTCAAAGCATGCGATTCTGGCGCTAAGTCATAATCGACGAGATTCACCAAGTGATTCTCGCCGATTCGGCGAGAATCACTAGTGATTCTCGCCGTCTCTTTCCAGCTTTCTCTGAGCATGTAAACAAGTCTACATCGTCGAGAGTCACCTTTGATTCTCGACGATTCGACGAGAATCACCTCTGATTCTCGTCGAATCGGCGAGAATCAACTTTGATTCTCGTCGATTTTGCCTTGGGCAACTTTCTGGATACCGCTGGACCGGACTCAGCCGCTGGCACTGTTTTGAACCGGGGTTGGGGTCTCCTCTGGTGGGACCCACAACGGTCATCTTGAAGACCTAATGTATAAATACACATGTATTATTGAACAGTAAAGCAGAGACAGAAATTCAAAAAGAAGCCGAGCCGCTACGTGACCTAGATCGCGGATTCCGCTCCGCCGCCGCCGTCGCCGCTAGTGCTAGTTGGTCGCCGCTTTTGATCGAGATTCTTCCAGATCTCCCGTCGACAGAAGCTTAGCCAAGCATAGCGTCTCACGAGTCTAACAGAAGATCTTTTGTCTCTCGATTTGTTGATCGGGAAAACCATTCCCGTCCGAATCGATCGAGACGATCGATCCTAGTGTGACCGTTGGAAGACCTAGCTAGCTTTGCTACAAAGTTTGAATCTCCAAAGTACAGCAGCCGCACACCGTTGTCGCCGCCTATTCCGAGAACCAAGCCGCCGCTCTTCTTGCCGCCGCCGGTGTCGGAGAGATTCTCTCCAAGTGAGATCTAGGGTTGTGGACTCTTCGTGACTTCTAGAACACGTCATCAAACGTAGAGGGACACCTTAGTCTCCGAAAGTAGTTTGTATTTCTTGTACATTCTAGTTTATTTTTGTTGTATAGGAACGTTGGTTCCGAGTTGTAAGAGTTGGGTGCAACCCGTGTTGTGGGAGTGTTGTCTCCTACGTGTGGAAGGGTTCCTTTCGATAGTGCAAGGATTGGATTTCAATCCTGTTGGTGAAGAGACCGAGTCGTCCCTCGCTGGGAGATAGGTCGAAGGGGGAAAGTGGATGTACCCAAATCGGGGAACCACTATAAATTGCTTGTGTACTCTATTTGCTGTGCTATTTTATTTTCATGTGCAGGTACAATTTTAATTCCGCAAAAACGCTGCACGTCACCTATCCCCCCCCCCCATAGGTGAAGCTAGTTGACACTAGGTGGACTTTCACAAAGGCACTCTCTTCTTGCTGGAATCTACCTTCCTGGTCAGTTAGGGGAAGATTAAGGCACTTTCCAGCCCTTTCCAGTGGCTGGGTGCGGTTAATCCACCATGGTCGAAACATCCATTTTAAGGTCATTAATGGTGGAGCCAAGTTAGGCCCTTCCCCTCCCCCAATTGATGATCTTAAAAGCATCCCTAGACTCAGAGGAGGCGTTTCCACACATTACCTAAAGGAGCAGTGCACCTTGGTAGTGCTATTGCAGAACACCCGCAAGCTCTACCACCGGCCATGCACACCACCACCACACTCGTCGGCAAGCCCGTTTAAAGGTCCTCCTCTACTACTCTCTTCGTGGGCAGATATTTAAATCCTTTAGGAGAGAAATCGAGATCAATTGAGCTGGATTGGGTGAGAGAAATTTCATGTTTTTTCAACCACTCGGGTTCACCAGAATCCACCCCTCCGGCGGCCATGCCGCCGCCCGGCGATAGCCCCCACCTAAACGAAGGTGATGGCGGTGGTGGCCGGCCAGGGAGGTGGTTGGATGGCTGGGAAAAGGGCTTGTAAGTTGCTCCAGGTTCGGTCAATCCTAGCCCTTGGCTGGAGGAAGAAGATGACCAGGAGGTGTTGGATCTGCTTCAAGATTCGTGCTGGATCTTATATATTTATTTTGATTTTTTTGTATTTCTGTCATGTTTACTGATCAGTTTTAAGTTAAATATTAAAAATACTTGTGTGTTGTTTCAGAAAAAGTTGTCAACATGAAAATTGTAGCTCTATGGGTCACAAAACTTTGTCGTGATAGCATAGGGTATTAAAACTCATTGAATAATGATGATATTTGGGTAGTGTAGTCATATGGGTAGTATGAACCTATGGAAATTTAATTGGGAATTTTGGAGCAATAATCTTAGTACTTCCTTTGTAATGCATGAGTTAGCCCTACTTAATTATTTGGATATTGTGAACTCACTGTCCATTGGGAAGTAATGAAAATTAGGCAGAGGAAGTTTTAGATCATTATGCTCATGTATGAATTTTATTAGGATTTTTAGATACATAATTACAGTACCTACTTCACAAGCTCATAAATTTGGGAACTTGTAAAATAATTCTTTTAGAGTTCATTTCTTGTTAAACAATTATAAAACTTAGCCTAGTGTGTTTATTGATCATTATGTACATGTTTGCATTTTCGCAGAATTTTTGGAAGTATTCTTGCTGTACTTGTCTCTTAAAAATGATTAATGAAGGTTATATTTAAAATTAGCGTTAGAGTCCCAAACCTTGCTGTAAAATTGGGGGACCTTGGATTCTATGTTAAGTAATCATCTTGTATTTATCATGAATTTTGTGGAGCATTTGCATGTCTGAAATTGGTACTTCATGTTCAAACTTAGGTTTTTGGATTACTAGATAAATTAATTAAATTATCAGATAAATTAGAAAAATTATGAAATTCTGGATTTAGGCAAAACATATCATGATAGCCACCCAAGAATTATTATAGGGATATTGGATGATTATTTTGAGTACCTCCCATTGTACACGTCATATAGCTTAGGATGGTCTGCGTTTAGTAAAACCTGCAGAAATCAAGATATGGTGCAAAGTGAACTTAGGGAGTTGGGATTTTAGTTCGTTGGTCTGGTAAGGGAAATGAGACTATCAACGGAAGTCATGATGAGGAGTGAGAAGTTTGGCTAGTGTTAGGAGGCTCTCGGGGTCGACGAAACATCGTCTTCCCCGTAGGAGAGAGTTTCAATACACTAGGGTTAGATCCAATACAATATTTAAGGGATTGGGAACTAGGTAACAATCAATAATAGTAAGTGCCTTGTGAAAGGGAGCTTTGGGCTTCAGCACATCGTAGTTCCTAGTGCCCTCGAGAGCCCTTCACGGGGAATACCTTGAGCAGTCTTGGGCTAACCTAAATAGTAGGAATAATAAACTAAGATAGCAACTAGTATAACAAGGGTTTCACATTCACACACCCTGGTAGCTCAGGAGGTTGATTAGGTTGGTTTGATTGCTATCCGGACGGTAGGTTCGGAAGGTAGATGCACGGACGGGTTAGTCCGGGGAGCCGGTGGCTCGAAAGATTTTGGATACAAAATAAGGTGTTGGGTCTTCGGTATTGGACGGTCGTTCACACCGACGTCGATACGTTGACTCGGCGGTGTGGTACACTTAGCCAAACAAAGTCTGGTGGATATGGCCAGCATTAGTACGAGGATACTCTAGGTTGTGTTCTTCTAGGGACATACGGAAGGGCTAGGCCTGGTAGTGTGGATACTCGCCTAGGAGTGGGGGCCCGACCCACTGTCTCCATTTGCCACTACGGAGGATCTCGGGAGTGAAGCTAGCTGCCCAAATAGGGGGAACTAAAGGTCTGTGCGCATAGAGTCGTGTGCGTGAGTTGCACTTGCATGAATCATGACATAACATATCACTACACTCATATTTGCATACAACCGACACACCAACGTATAAATTGGTATGAGAATTTTTATACGATGGGAGTCTTGCAGAAGATCCCTTAACTTATAAGTTTGTATGAGCATTCATATAAGTTAAGGTTACTTACTTACTTACTTCTTACCTTGTCCTTCTTACATATGTTGCATACTATTATAGAACTGCTAGCGTGTACCTTTCTTCCTTAGCCCTTATACAATATAAATAACTGCTAGATTAGTTCCACTGTCACCTGCCACTTTGTACTCTCCACCTTTGTAGCTTCCCTTTCCTCCTCCCCGCTCGGTGCCTAGGAGCCATGGGGGAGGGGTAGGGGACGATAGGGCTTAGTCTTTATGACTAATGGTTTTAGGACCACAACATTACAGGGGCTCTGGATGGGAGACAGGGACCAGCAGCTCAGGGACCAGCACCAGCGGAGTACGGTGCGCATGGAGGTTGGCCAATCTAGTACCGGAGAACCAGTGACCAGCTCTGTGGGTGATTAGTATTTCTTATAGCTTCCGCGAGAGATTGTACTGAGGATCTGATGTACCGGGCTTAAGCCCGTTTATATTTCCAGTTTTGTTACTTTTCAGTATTCTCTATTATATTTGGACTCGATGTAATTTCATTTACATATATTACATGTGATGGCGGACTTAGTTTTATCGAAACTATGTTATGTTTCTTTCTCTTTGGTGATCGAAAAGGCCGATAGAATCGGCGTTTTGTAGTGGCGGCTTTCCCGTGTGTCGGGGCCACAGCAAAACGGCGGTTCCGGGCATAAGACCCTGGGGTTTTAAAAGAAAAAAAGGGTCTTACAAGTGGTATCAAAGCAAACCTCGATCAAAGAGAAGAAGTCCACAAAACCTTGGGTCACCCCCGCACAAGCTTAGTTTGCGGACAAACTTGCAGCGGAAGCAGTGGTGTGCCCATAAGGGGAATCACATGTAAAGTCCACCTTTTCATTAATTCCACTTGTTCATCACCTTACAATTGGAATTCTTCTTTGTAGCCTACGGCAAACCCTGCCTCCAGCAGGGAGAACCTTCGGTTGTAATGATCACATCATATAACTCTCTAGTCAATGAGTTAGACTCAACCCACTAGGACACATGACTAACTATGACGACTTTTAGTATGCCTTAGTCCAAAATAGACCTTGGGTATGAACTTGGTTATGGTAAGGAGATACCCAAAGAGAATAAAGGAGGAGTATTATACGAGAATGGCTACCAAAGCCATAAACTCAGGTGGCCCTACGGTCCATTTCAAGGATTACTCAAACCGGTAGGACTGCTTTAAGGAGAATTGATACCAATAATATATTACCAGAATGGCAGAAGACACCTTGTCTCAACCCTTGTACCATTAACCAGCTTACCCGGAGACAACCACCAAGACAAAACACCGAGGGTTGGATAGGAATTCAAGTTCGGAAGAGACCTAGTTAGGATTGGGAACATTTTGACCCTGATAAGGTTGTCGTAAATGTGACTTAGAGGGTTTAAAGTATGGAGAATATCGACAAGTTTCAGGATGGATATAATATGTAATATCAAAGATACTTAGCCCAAGGTAGGTAGGGGCTTATCTTTTGTTTATTGGGGGCTTGTCTTTTGTTTATTGGGCAAAGTGGTTGTGGATTTGGATTTCCCTTAGACCTCTTCTAGAAAACATTGCGTCGGGAATATAGAGAAAATGAAGTAAACCGGTGATACTTGGACAACGCCATGGTAATTAAGAAGAGTAATTACGAGACTTAACCAATATAAGATATCATGTGAATTTGATGACGGGTAGTAAGTTTCAGGATATTTGGGAAGATATGACTGAATTGCTATGTTGTAACATCAGAAGTGTGTGATAACAAACTAGGAAATATAAAAGAAATTAGCAACACTATATCAAAGACGTATATCTTAGGTACGACTCTGCAAGCTTGACTCGGATAGCATCATGGACCAGAATATATACGTTTGATGACATTATAGTCATAATTAACAAGAACTCAAAGTATCGGAAGAGAATTATGTTTACCAAAATGTTTATTTCCCCGGAATAAAGAAAGACGTCATTGATTTTGTGACGCACAGTGAGGTTGTCGGCTGGTGAAGGACAAGTGCAAAGGTTTTTGGGAACTACTATAGTCACTGCCCGAGTTAGAGTGGAAGTTCGAGGGTATAATTATGAATTTCACATACAGGTTACCACCTCCCCACTCCGGACACAATTTTAATTGCAACATCGAGGATAGATTGACAGAGGTAGCTAGGGTCACCCCAATCTGGAAGAAAGCACATGTTGGTGTTTCATGAGATTTGGGAGTAGTTTCCCGTTATCATGGTGTGCTCAAGACGATCGTGGCAGATCAAAACGAACGGTTTACACCCAAGGAAAGTAGATCAGTCTAGGCATATCTGGGCTTTCGGTCGACATTCTACACAACTCCGTTATAATAACAGTCACTAGTCCAGCATAGGCATGGCCTTTTGAGGCACTATATGGACGGAGGTGCGGGACTCTACTATCTTGGGTCTAGGATGAGGATCCCAAAAGCACTCGGCTCGGAAT